>OX463303.1:21692005-22292005 GCA_949820665.1 Scrobipalpa costella
TAGTTAGTAAATTAGTTGTTCGGGCACATACATTAAATTCGATCGCCATAAATAGGAACGTACTGAAAGAAAATTATTTAGTAATCTTCAATCATTGAAAGTACAAACATCATGGCAAGCTTTGTAACAAACTTGGATTTGTTCGTTATTCTGGAAAACGCTAAAAAACTAAGTGACTACAATTTTTTGTTTAAAACCATGCTATCTCGTTTAAACAACAGTGTATCTGAAGAAGATTGGGTGACTTTAAAAGAATTTTGCCGGAGATTCACCAGGGCTGCACAGAAACGATATGAATTGTCACATCGGAAATTTGAGAGGTTCCGAACTAATTACGAAAGTTGGCTTGAGGCTGATGTTGATTGGCCGAGTTGCTTAAAAGAAAATATAAAATCAATTACTCAGCATGAGAGAAGCCCTATAGTTCTACTTTCGGAGCCATCATCAAGCGCTACTGCTTCTCTTTTGGAGCCATCTACATCATCAATTGGAACTATGACGAAAAGAAAATTCTCAAATCGTAAACCTTTTGAAGACTTGGCAACAAAGCAGAAAAAGAGGCGAAGTGGAGACCTAACAACGGTCAGAGATTCCAGTGAGCTCGTATTTGCAACTATTTCTAAGTTGAAAGATGAAGGCCAAAACAACATTGCTTCTGTGATTGAATATATGGTGAAGCACCCAGAATCAGTCGAAAATCTTCGAGATTTAATTACAAAACCAACCAGTAAAGAAACGTTTTCACCCCAAAAAGCACTTGGTTTACTGATATCTCTGAAATTATCAAAGTGGCAATATATAACTTTGCGAGAATCAGCAATTCGAGAAGGCCTTAAGCACTTGTACCCTTCGTATTACCACGTGCAAAAAGAGAAGAATGTGTGCTTTCCACCTGAACCAAAAAAAACAATTACGGTGACAGATTCTTCAGCAAAAATTTCACTGCAAGCATTGCTAGATCTGACAGCAAATAGAATAATTAAATCTTTGCCAGAAAGTATACAAAATAAAGAACTCATTTTAATATCAAAATACGGTTTCGACGGAGCATCCAGTCAAAGCAGATACAAACAGAAGATGGATTCTATACAAGATGACTCTAGTATCTTCATGACTTCGTTATCACCACTGAAAATGACATGTGAAGACATCACAGTTTGGGAGAACCCGAAACCGTGCTCAGCAGCGTATTGTCGTCCAGTACAGTTTACCTTTGTTAAAGAAAGTGAAACAGTGGTGAAGGTAGAAAATTAAAGAGTCAAAGCTGAGATATCAGCTCTCCAACCATCTGATTGTGATAGCAATATGGTGAGTCATAAGCTGATGCTCACCATGGTTGATGCTAAAATAAAAACATACCTTTCTCCTAAAGTAAGATCAAATGCAGTGTGCTACATTTGTATGGCGAAGCCCACGGAGATGAACAACTTGGAAGAAGTTAAAAAGAAATCAACAGAAGATGATGGAGCTCGGACTTTCTTCACTACATGCGCGCATAAACATGATGGAATGTCTCTTGCATATAGCATATAAATTAGATATAAAGACGTGGTCTGCTAGAGGGGAAAGTGATAAAGCCGCAGTGGATGCAAGAAAGAAAGCTATCCAAGCCAGGTTCAAAACGGAGCTCAACCTATTAATCGATATTGTAAAACAAGGTCATGGCACAACTAACGACGGCAACACTGCACGACGATTCTTTGAATTTCCTGAAAAGACTGCGGCTATCACTGGACTAGATGAAGATCTGATCCGAAGATTTGCTGTAATTTTGCAAGCCATAACTTCAGGTGAACCCATCAATGTTTCAAAATTTAAAGAATATGCGTACATAACTGCTGAGAAGTATGTTGAATTGTACAACTGGTACTACATGTCAGCAACAGTGCACACGATACTGCTTCATGGGGCCGAAATTATCGCTTTTAACGCAATAGTACCGATTGGAAGTTTATCTGAAGAGGCTTCAGAAGCAAGGAACAAGGACTTCAGAAGTTTCAGAGAACATCACTCACGTAAGAAGAGCAGAGTGAATTCCAATGAAGATATTTTCAATTTCCTTCTGCTTTCGTCTGATCCGCTTATATCAGCAGAAAGACCAACGATGGATGCGAAGAAAAAGAAACCTTTCTTTGATGAAACATTGGATCTGCTGAATCTTCAAAAACCTGAATTCGAGTTTAGGGATATTGCTCAAATAAACTGTGACTCTGAGTTCGACTCTGAAGATAGTGATTCAGAATAAGCAATATTTTTAATTAATATATTTATTGTTTTATTTAATTTTATAACATAAATTTATATTGTATTCATTTTAATATATTTTTTACCTTTATATTCATTTTTTTTTATTTTAATGGGATCATTTATTTTTACGATTATTTGTATTGAAAAACTACTAAAATTTAGTTTTTAGGGCATTTCTACAACTTCTGGTCATCTGCCACCAACTAATAATCACAAAATGCATTTTATGTATGATGTTTAAAATTTAAATATTTGACAAGTATTACCAATGTATAATTAAAAGCTAGTATAAATTTAAAAGTCAGTAGATAGTTAGTTTATTGTTAAATATTTTACTTAATTAGGGATGTTGAGAGTCGCTCAATAATTACTTTATTAGTTCTTCACTTACTTCTTAGTTCACTACTTAGTTGTTCATTAAATTTAAGTCGTTGTGTGTAAATGTTTCTATGATATAAATATAAAGAATAAAGATAATAAGCCGTTTGTATTGGTTTTTAAATAATTTCATTTTCAACAATTAATTTTCGTAAATGACCAGTCTATGTAAATCCATGTTAAGCTTTAATATTAGTTAAAAACAAAAAGATAAACAAAAAAAAAAATGGTAATTTTGGATAAGATTTTTTTTAAAGGCGCTAGTCTGTATACATACATCCATGTAAAGCTTAATATTAGTTTAAAATGAAAAAAAAAATAACAAACAAAAAAATATTTTAAAGATTTTTTAAAAAAAAGGCGCAAGTTTGGCCTCAACATGGAGTATGTCAAAAAATCCAAAATAATTCACTTATTAATAACCTAAGAGGATATAACGCGCAATTATGCGATAATGGAGATATCATCATTTATTATGCCGACGCCATACAAATTTTTTAGAAAAAAATTCTGAGTGCGCTGTTTACAATTATAAACCTGAAAGTTCATTATATAAGGCATATAGTAGGTATCCTCAATCGTTTACAAGCAAAAAAAGCGTCACTTAAAAAATATATATTGAATGTCTATGAAACGCTAATTTCAGCCCACTGTGGAGCGTCACAGAGGATCAAACATACATACATAGATAGGCTGATAAACACATTACCCTTCTTTGCGTTACGCAGTCGGGTATGAAACGAATTATTCTAATATCTCCAATTTTAGAAACTTTAAGCATAAACAGTTTAGAAACTAGACATCTGTTCAGTAATTTATTTAAAAGCTGAACTAATTTTAGTTTAATTGTAGATAGGCTGAAATTGTTTAGAGATCAAAGATGCATACATCTTAACTCTTGTCTTGAGTCTGGGTTGGGTTCTACCACGAGCGATAAACATAACAATTTACATAATTATTATGTTACTCACGCATACATAATTACGCTTTTATCCCTAATGTGGTAGGCAGAGCGTAAACGACCTAAACAAAAGTCGCTCCGCCACGTCTGACAATGTATTGAGGGTTATTTAAGATAGATTTTATTATTATTATTATTTATGGATGGAGATGGATGGATTTAATAATAGCCGAGCAGCAGAATTGCTGATGTGGCTATATCCGTAGCTGGTGTGTGCGCTAGTATTTGATTAAAGTCCATTGTATGATTTGTAGGTTGTATATTGCTGTAGTGACAGGGTATCAGCCCATCGCCTAAATTACAATATACTGAACCTCGGATCCCATATGTTACTCACAATGCCCAATAAATGCGTCTTGTAATGCAAAACCCGCGAAGTGTCCTTTTTTCCGGTCAATGAGCGTTGTAAAACAATCATTTCGCGGCCAGGCTAACACCAAACGGCCAATTGTCAAAGCAGTTAAAATACCATGTGAAATGGGACAGCTTAACGCAAAGTGATTATTAGGGGTTGCTTAGTCAACGAAACTGAACAACTTTTAAATTACAATACACTGGAACCTTCGACCTTTATGCCCGACAGGAAGCAGCTTGCACATTCCGTGTTTTTAGCGCTCAACCTACTGCTTAATACCGGGTGTAAGGGACAGCGTCCCGCAAACTGATAGGGGTTGCTCGGCCAACGACACTGATGAAGTATCAGTAGGATTTTTTTACAGGATATGAAAAGTAAATTGAACCTTCCCATACAAAATGACAATTTGTATGGAAAAGCATATCTTTTTCACTTCCTGTAACACTCCTGCTGATACTTGTTCAGTGTAGTTGACTGAGCATCCCTATCAGTATGCGGGACGCGGTCCCTTACACCCCGTATAAAGAAAAAATCAATAGCATGTACTCGTAGACCGCTAGCAATAAAACCACACTCTATTTATTATACTTGCAACAATTTGTTAGCAACTGCCCCAAACTATGAATCTTACGAACAGAAACTATTATTCGTCAATTACGAGTCCCATAATGAATGGTGTTTATTCCGCAAAGCTAGCGCCAGCTATACTAATATAGTTAGTTCAAGTTGAAATATACTATTGTACTAGCTTCAGCTAAATATTTTTTCCCGTGGGAATGATGAATTTCCCGCGGTAATATAAAGCCTATATTACTCAGGATGAACGAAGCTTTCTAAAGCTTTCGAATTTTGAAAATCAGTCCCGGAGTCGTATTTTAGAACCGCTCGAAAACTAATGCGCATACGAACGAGCACCTTTCGTATGCGATTTTCATACAATTTGCCATGAGAATGGTAATCTTTCGTATGCGAATTTGATACGAGCGGTTCAAAAATACGGCTGGATTAGTTTTTTATTTTATTCGTTACAAACATATACAAGCACAAAAATACAAATCATTACTGTTTATCATATTAGTTCTTTTTATTTGAACTTTTAGGATAATTACTATATACCATGGCCCATGCTTAATCGTTTTTTCTCATATTGTATGATCACTACATAGTATAAAACAAAGTCGCTTTCTCTGTCCCTATATCATTATGTACTCATAAATCTTTAAACCTACGCAACGGATTTTGATACAGTTTCTTTTAATGGATAGAGTGATTCAAGAGGAAGGTTCATATGTATAATACATACATAATATAGTAGAGAAACACTGATAATTTCCGTGTGAAACCGGGGCGGGTCGCTAGTAATTCATATAATAGGAGAAATACGATTACACTAACCCTCAAAATTGTGTAAGACTCACTCAACTAACTCAATAAAACTGCTATTACGGGAGTTTCGTAGGTCAGTCAACATTCTGTCTACCCTTTCATGAACGTAATCGTGCCGTGATTTTAAATGTATGTTTTAGGCATATATCACATCTTAGGTCATCATCTCCCTAGCCTTATCCCGTATCTCACGGGGTCGGCTACCTAATCCAGGGGATTGAACGAGGGTACTGGTTTTTACACAGAGCGACTGCCATCCGACCTCCGCAACTCAGAAGGGAAACCAGACCCAATCCTAGATTAGGTCAGAGATTTCAAGTCGCCAATGTTTAGCACTGGCCTCTGACATGGCTTAACGACTAATATCTACGGTATTAAACGATATTAACCAGGACCAAAGGCTTAACGCGCCTTCCGAAGCACGTAAAAAGCGCCGAATAAACGTACATATGAAATTTGAAAACCGAAAAACACATTGGTACGTGGTGGGATTCGAACCACGACCTCCCGCTCAGGAGGCAGCGGCCCTATCCATTACACCATCGGGCTCCTCAAAGAACATCTTAGGTATAGATACTATAAGTAATCTGTGGTTTAGGTATAGACACAATTTATTTTTAACAAGTAATTTAAATAGTTCAATAGACCCAACTGCGTAGGATACAAAGCGAGATTTAAAACTTTAAATCGTTATAGATCCTAAACGGTTGTACAAAATGAAAAATGATGTTCATAAACTCAAATTATCAATAAATCATTTTCATTTTCAATTGATTTTCAAACACTCATTCAATGATACCCAACACATTGTCACAAAATGGCGCCTAATTGTCGCCATTTTGTTTTTTTTTGACAAAATCATGTCTTTAGTAGCACTTGCGTTGTTAAAACGAATTGAAAAATAATTATTCAAATCGGCCCACGCATGTCATCTCTCAAGCGCCACAGAGGATCAAACATACATACATAGGCTGATAAACACATTACCCTCCTTTGCGATGCGCAGTCGGGTAAAAAAACTGCTTTAAAATTACTAAATTAATGAATTAACTTTTAATGGTAGATAATTTAGAGTACAATGCAATTGTACCGAAATGAAACTCTCAAATTCACCCACTCGCTTTAAATGGCGTAAAAAATCTAATTAGTATTTGACTGAGCGAATTGTACCCTCGTCCAGAGCCATCGGTTTATTCTACTAATGGTGTCTGTTCGACCGACACATTATTTAAGCTATTTAAAAGTAAGTAGACGAAAATAAAAGAAGGTACTTTCCCATGAAAAACATACAGGACGACGGCAAGGAAAATATAATATTAGCTAACGCTAAACCCCCGATTCGATATATTACCTCACCTCGTCTCCCCCGAGCCAACGGGTATGCGAGCTGAATGGACTAGGCGGCAGCACACACACAAACCCACTTCAAACCTGTACGAACACCTTATTGCGCATGTAGTACGAAAATCGGCGGCTTGTATGGAGTGCACGCCCTGTGACATCGGTAAGGCATGGTTTTTTTTCAAACGGTTAATTGTTTTCTCTTTTGACGGCCTACTTAGTACACTTTACTATAGAACATTCCATGGGGGAAGTTATTCAGCTTCGTTGTCAAATGTTGTAGGCGCTCGGCATGCAGGAAGACTCGAGGCGGCGACGTCAAAGCAGCTGTGAACATTTTTTTTTTTAATACGTTAGCGCAGCTTAATGCAGTTGTCGCGGTGACGTTATTATAAATTACTGACCCGACTCTTAATTTTTTTTCTATGTAATGGAATAAATTTTCTTCCAAAAACGAAAATGTCATCCTTAAATTATCCGAAAAGGATACCAAACTTGCCGTAGTATTTATAATTAAGGAGATATGGGCCTTTAAGGTGACGATACTAGCTAAATGGCGCTCCCATTAGTAAAAAAACATAATTCACTAAAAACGCAATGCGTCGAAAATAGAATAAATCGATCGTCACCTAAAGTAGAATGTGGCGAAACCAAGGTCCCCCCCTTGCTAAATTACAGAGCCTCTCCGGGAGGCAACCCGGAAATCCACTCAGCGTCACCTGAGGAACATTTATGCCAAGTTTGATCAACATTTGAATTTTGAAACGGTTAATAACAAAAGGATGTGATCTCTGCCTACCCCTCCGGGAAAGAGGCGTGATGTTATATGTAAGTATGTAATAGCAATACTACAATTATTTCCATGCTGGCCTGGAAGCTGTATTTCCTCCCGGGCATGCAGTAAAAACCAGCTAAGGGATCCGAGGGTTTCAGTATATTGTAATTTAGGCAATAGGCTGACCACCTGTCGCTACAGCAATACACCTACAAATCTATGTCAATTATTCCTCAAAACTTTGTCAGACGTGGCGGAACGACCTTTGTTTAGGTCCTTTACGCTCTGCTTACCTTAGGGATGAAGGCTTGATTATGTATGTAAAAGCAATACAGTCTCCGATAGTATGCCGTACACCTAACAGTGACTTAAAATAATATTGAACTTTTTCTGTATTTAGTGGAATCGGGACTTTGATTTGGAAGAGCAATTAATTCTAAACGATCACCCCTTTATGTTTGATCTTTAATGACGACTCTTTAAAACTCCGAGCAGAAAAATTAATTGAGCAAAATGCAAATTATCGATTCATTCGGATGAAAAGGGGATTGTTAATGGACGTAATGCCTCCGTGGTTTAGTGGTCGGAGCCTTGGGCTGCCGATCCAGAGGTCGTGAGTTTGATTTCCACAAAGTTGATTAGTGAACTGCATACATGATCTAACGATCTGAGCCATGGGCTTTCGACCTGGAGGTACCGGGTTCGATTCCCGGCGGGGACAATGACTTTGTGTTGTTGATAGTAGTTTGATTAGAGGATTGCAGGCTGATCACTTGATTGTCCAAAAAGTATGACGATCCTTGCTGTCGGATGGGCATGTCAATGATCGGTCAGTCAATCTGCATACATACATACATATAATCACGCCTTTATCCCTAACGGGGTAGGCAGAGCGTAAACGACCTAAACAAAGGTCTTTCAGCTACGTCTGAAAAAGTTTTGAGGGTTATTTAAGATAGATTTGTAGGTATTTTGCTGCACTGACAGCTTGTCAGCCTACCGCCTAAATTGCAATATACAGAAACCCTCGGATCCCTTAGGTGGTTTTACAGCATGCCCAGGAAGAAATGCAGCTGCCACATTCTATGTTTTTCTCTCGCTCCCAGTCCAGCATGGAAGAAAATCGTTCACAGAAATAAAACTTCAAGTTTACTTTGAGTTTTGAAAACAAATCAAATGATTAACTTTCAGGATGACCTCTACAATCCCGAGTGAATCAAAACGATTCCGATTGGGTCCCGCGGACTGATCCCAAAACGAGATTAAAACCACTCCAATCTGCGGGTTAACTTATAATTCAAGTTGTGGTGGAACCATTAATCAGACTCCAATATTTCATTGTTAATTTTAACGAGCAGAAGTCGAACGGTGTCGGAATGCCGGGGGGAGGGGGGGATGAGCCATTTTTTGAGTGAAATTAAAAAAGTTTAGGCATTAACGCGGAACGGCCTTGCTTGCCCACTCGTTGGATGTCATCCCCGAAATAATTGATATTTGCTGATCGAAATCGTAGTACATTAAGCATTCAAACGAACGTGCCGAAAAAAAATACTAGCCCGGTCATCTTGAGAAACGTTACGTTACTATACAATCTTCATGCAGCTTCGCGCCGCCGCGTCGCTTCGCTTCACTACCTGAATCCGTGGTGTGAACTAAAGAAAAGTGAAATTCCTCTAAAGGAAAGTAAGGTTAGTTTCGTGTTTTTTTTTTTGTAGGAATGGGTTTGCTTTCGACTCTAGACACTAGGTCAGGGAAGACCGTGACAGACTGTTACTTTCATATAAGTTGAAGTAGGTATTATAAGATAATTTTAAATCATCATCTCCCTAGCCTTATCCCGTATCTCACGGGGTCGGCTACCTAATCTAGATTATTGAACGAGGGTTCAAGTTTTTACACAGAGTGACTGCCATCTGACCTCCGCAACCCAGAAGGGAAACCAGACCCAATCCTAGGTCATTTTAAATCAACTGCAAATATTTAAGGCGATGATCAAAAAAGTTCCAAGAAATTATTTAGTGAGTCTTTTAAAATTTGTATTCGCTAGTTTTCGAGATAACATAGATTCTTAAATTAAAAACTAAACAAAAATCGGACATACCGCATATCAAAACAAAACAAAACACGTACCAAAAATTTACTAATCAGCATTCCAGTAACTCCACCACGGGATATTCAAAGCGTGTTCACAAAAATATTTTCTTTTTGTCAGGAAAATTTAAAATAAAAACCACTGCACATTTTTAATTTCAAATGCGTAAATTCTATTTCTTCCATATACTTTCTTACATACCCTTAAAATATTTGCAGTCGATTTAAAATGACCTTATATTATACCGAAAATCGATGAGTACTTTCAAACCGATATAAGGTAAACATATAATTAAAAAAGACTCTCTCAATAGGATGGACTTCAAAGAATTTTCTCTTGGCAATTCACCGGGACATTTTTAAACGAAACTCGGCGAATTTCAAAATAAAATTCATTTTCTAAAAAGAGCGATGGAACCGTTTTCCTTATCTGCCGTCCCGATAGACAGAGCCCATAAAAAGAGAATTTCAGAAAATATTGGTCACTAGTTAATATAGGAAAAGTGAAATATTTATTAAGGTACTAGCGACCCGCCCCGGCTTCGCACGGAAATTATCTGTATTTCTATACTATATTATGCATGTATTATACATAAAAACCTTCCTCTTGAATCACTCTATCTATTAAAAGAAACCGCATCAAAAACCGTTGCGTAGTTTTAAAGATTTATGCATACATGGGATATAGGGACAGAGAAAGCGACTTTGTTTTATACCATGTAGTGATACTGAAACCACGTCAGAGGCCTAATAGCAGTGCTACTAGGCGGTTTGAAAACTCTGACACTAGATTTCATCGGATCGTTTTACTCGAGAATCCACTCGTTAAGAAGAAGAAGGTTTACCTACTCGTAAACTAAATTAATATCTGCTAAGGTTTTCAAATATTTCATAATTATAGTATTTATATTTTGAACTTTTTATATTGTACTAGTGACCCGCCCTGGCTTCGCACAAAAATAATCAGTGTTTCTCTACTATATTATGCATGAATTATACATATAAACCTTTCTCTTGAATCACTCTATCCAATAAAAGTAACTGCATCAAAATCCGTTGCGTAGTTTTATAGATTTATGCATACATATAGGGACAGACGGCGACTTTGTTTTACACTATGTAGTGATTACAAAATTGCTTCCATGCTGTACTGAGAGTGATAGACAAACATAGAATGGGCCAGCTGCATCTCCTCCCGGGCATGCTATAAAAATCAGCTAAGGGTTTCAAGGGCTCCAGAGTATTGCAATTTAGGCGATGGGCTGACAACCTGTCACTATAGCGATACACATTTGAGTCTAGAATAGCCCTCAAAACTTGTCAGACGTGGCGGAACGACCTTTTCTAACGTTAACGTTCTGCCTGGTGTACGAAAAAGACCTAAACAAAGGTCGTTCCGCCACGTCCAACAAAGTTTTGAGGGTTATTTAAGATAGATTTGTAGGTATATTGCTGCAGTGACAGGTTGTCAGCCTATAGCCTAAATTGCAATGTACAGAACCCTCGGATCCCTTAGCTGATTTTAACAGCATGCCCGGGAGGAAATGCCGAAATATTTTTTTCTCGCTCCCAGTCCAGTATGGAAGATTTAAAGATATTCTTGATAAATAAATTAATAACAATATTTAAATAGAAAGAATGAACTGTGTATGACAATATGGTATGATGAATTTTATTGTTAAAATTTAGCCGGCTACTGGTAACAATTTTATAAGTCAATTTCCTGAAAGCGGCCCGTTCCGGTGGGAAATTATCGAGATGATGCGAAGAACTGTTCTTTTTCCAATTGCCCGACAATTTATTAGCCTGTTGTAATGGGGTTTGACTTTTATTTTACATCGCTAACGGTGTAGGCACAACGTCAACGGTTCAATAACAGATGCAAGACATCGGGTGAGGGGTATTTTAGATAAGTATGTGTTGTGTTACTTCCATGCTGGACCGGGAGCGAGAGAAAAATAAAGAATGTGCCAGCTGCATTTCCTCCCGGGCATGCTGTAAAAACCAGCTTAAGGATCCGAGGGTTTCAGAATATTGCAATGTAGGCGATGGGCTGACTACCTGTCAATATAGTAATATACGTAAAAAAAGTATCTTAAATAATCCTCAAAACTTTGACAGACGTGGCGGAATGACCTTTGTTTAGGTCGTACATGCTCTCTCTACACAATTAGGGATAAAGGCGTGATTATATGTATGTATCTCTTACATCCTTTTTTTGTCGCTCCAAATCCAGCATGTGTGTAATGCGGCATGCAATATAATTATGCATGTAAACTACGCAGTTCCAAGAAACCAGTTTCAGCCAGTTTCAGACGCCAGCCAGCTCCATATCTGAATAATTTCTGCGTTGCGCTGCAGTCGGTGTGCAATCCAAAATGCAATGAACGCACTTGGAGAAAACTGCACGACCTTATGAATTTTTCACACGCGCATTCGGGGCTTTGTCCTAAGAATATAAAAGCAAAGTACATACATAAAACCACGGGTATATTCTCTTTGGTGGAGGCAGAACATCAGTGACTAATATTGTAACATCTTCTTTTAATTATGTACGAGTATTTATTTCTTCTTATCTTATTTATCTTAAGTAGTACGTAATGTGTTTGATTTCTATCATGAGTGATAAATCGTGGGTGCTAGGAACTTTTTAAAATTTTAATAACAGGAAAGCAAACAAAGTTAAGTTAACAGTTTCACACAAAACGACACCAAAGCAGAAACCCAAGATAACTGCACAAGAAACAACAAAACACTGATTACGCAAATTAAATACTACTTTTTTTTTTATTTGAAATGGATTTGCTCTAGACTCTAGAAACTAGGTCAGGGATGACCGTGACAGAGTCGACGATGGAGCGAGCTCATCCAAAAGATGCCTGTTATGGCACGGGCAATCTCACGAACTGACGCAACACAACATGCTGTTTGGCGCCGGACTCCGGGGATAGGGTGGTTGCGAGCCAGGCGGCCCCTTGCGGAGCCTACCACCATTGGTTGGGATTGTTCAGCTGGACTTATTTACAGGCAAGCCTGTGTTGCCGTTGCCTAAGGTGGAGCAATAGGAAGTAGATCTCATCGCACCCCAAAACTACATACATACATACATATAATCACGACTTTATCCCTTATAGGGTAGGCAGATCGTACACGCCCTAATCAAAGGTCGTTCCGCCACGTCTGACAAAGTTTTGAGGGTTATTTAAGATAGATATATGTATTGTAAAGTTTTTGTACACAATAAAAAATATAATTGATTTGTAGGTATATTGCTGTAGTGACAGGTGGTCAGTCTATCGCCTAAATTACAATATAATGAAACCCTCGTATCCCATAGCTGGTTTTAACAGCATGCCTGGGAGGAAATGCTGGCACATTCTATGTTTTTCTCTCGCTCCCAGTCCAGCATGGAATAAAACTTATTGAGAATTCAGATAATTTAACTCGTAATGTATGGATTTGATAAAGACAGAAGTTATTTCCAAACCAATAGGAAAACAACTTGTTTCTAAAATTTGTTTTAGTTATGGGATATAACAACATAATTAAATAGTAGTTTTAGTAATTTAACTAATTTGCCAACACGTATCATTTATTTTCTTTAATGTGTTCTTGAATAAAAAGACATTAAACTTTGTTAACATTTATTCTAAATCTGAGTTGCAAGTACTATAGGTAAGTAATTAAAGGGCGTTTGCAATAAAAACTCCCTCTGCCTTCTCCGTAAAGGATAACAGCCTAACTATCAATCTCTTTAAGTAGGTATTTCCCATGACACAGTTTTTGTTCATACTATACCCATCAACTGTAGAATATTCACGCTAAAAGACAAGTTACGCCTCCAGGGAGCACTTGCAAACTTAAAATTTTCACACTTCTCCCCCGACTGCAAACTTTTTCTGACTCGGTCCAAGTTTTTTTATTGGTTTTTAATATTTGATGCCGGACGCGGTATGAATTGTCGCTTAATAACCAGGAATTAGTTTATAAGTGTTATTTGAAGGAACCAGTGGTCCCCCAGCTATTTTGTGTAGGAATATTTTATGAGTCTTCCATGCTGACCTGGGAGCGAGAGAAAAACATAGAATGTGCCCGTTGAATTTTCTCTTGAGCATGCTGTAAAGTGAAGACTTGGAGGAAACTTGCCAATGGTGAAGATCCTCAGCACTGAGGGACTGATAAGAAAGATGCTGTAAAAACCAGCTAAGGGATCCGAGGGTTTCAGTATATAGTAATTTGGGAGATGGGCTGACAACCTGTGAACACAAGTCTATCTTGGATAACCCTCTAAACTTTGTCAGACGTGGCGGGACGACCTTTGTTTAGATCGTTTATGATCTGCCTACCCCATTAACGATAAAGGCGTGATTATAAGTATGTATGTCATATTTTACGAAGAGCGTAAAAGCCTCTACTTGCCTCTCTGATAAATGTAAAAGTACACGAAAATCTTTAGTTATTTTGTTGACTACTGTTTCGACTCTTTAGATGCGGAATTAACCGTATGACAGTAAAGCTCGTATTTTTGAAGCGATCTCAAACTTGAGAGCAATATTAAGTATAGATTTGACATGCCAGTTTGTACAGAAATTACATTTCTGATACGAACTCAAATTTCTTGTCACTCTTGAGAGCATTTTTAAAGTGATCTCAAGATTGAGAGCAATATTAAGTATAGATTTGAAAGACAGATTTGTACTGAAATGACATTTCTGACACGAACTCAAACTCGCTATTAGTCTCAAGTGCTGATAATAAATACGGGCCTCCGTTTACAAGTGATTATATCTTGTGAGCTAAGCGTGTTGGAACAGAACCGAACACAACTCTCTAGCCCTTAGGGCGGTTTTGTACTGCTCTGTATTCGGGTCGTATCCGATTCGCATTCTTAAAAATCACTACATATAGTATAAAACAAAGTCGCTTTCCCTGTCCCTATGTCCCTATGTATGCATAAATCTTTAAAATTACGCAACGGATTTTGATGCAGTTTCTTTTTATGGATAGAGTGATTCAAGGGGAAGGTTTATATGTATAATACATGCAAAATATAGTAGAGAAACACTGATAATATCCGTGCGAAGCAGGGGCGGGTCGCTAATTCCATATAAAACGGATATGGATGGGTGCACAAGCTGTTATACATTTACTAGGAAGGCCGATTCGGATACGAATTGGATACGAACCTAATACGGAGTAGTGCAAAAATGCCCTTAGCCAATTATTTTATGAACTTGAAACAACAAAATTCTATGGTAGAAATTTTTATACCAAGAGACGTCATTATATTTTCCTCCACGATACATACATACATATAATCACGCCTTTATTCCTAATGGGGTAGGCAGACCGTAAACGATCTAAACAAAAGGTCGTTCAGCCATGTCTGACAGTTTTGAAGGTTATTTAAGATAGATTTGTAGTTATATAGCTGTGGGTAGTGACAGGATGTCAGTCCATCGCCTAAATTGCAATATACAGAAACCCTCGGATCCCTGGTTTTCACAGCATGCCCGGAACGAAATGCAGCTGGCATATTCGCTTCCACATTCTTAATGCGAACGGCTAAGGAGTGGAACTCCCTGCCGGCGGATCTGTTTCCGGAACAATATAACCTGGGCCTTTTCAAGGCGAGAGTGAATAGGCACTACATAGGTGAGTATGCTCCAACATAGTCCGCATCGTCACTTTCCACCAGGTGAGATGGCGGACAAATGCTCGCCTATATATATTAAAAAAAAAAAAAAAATATTCTATGTTTTTCTCTCGACCCCAGTCCAGAATGGAGGAATTTCTCCACGATTTTGTAAGTAAATAGGGTAAGTGCTGTTCCTAAAACAGTCGTCGAGCAATCCCGCGACCACCTGGTGACGCCACATTCAACGATCATCTCCCTAGCCTTATGTCGTATCTCACGGGGTTGGCTACCTTATCTAGGGGGTTGAACGAGGGTACTGGTTTTCACACAGAGCGACTGCCAGCTGACCTCCGCAACCCAGAAGAGAAACCAGACCCAATCCTAGATTAGGTCAGAGTTTTCAAGCCGCCAATGCTTATCACTGGCTTCTGACATGGCCTAACGACTAATTTCTACGGTATTAAACGATATTAATCGGGACCAATGGCTTAGCGTGCCTTCCGAAGGACGGAAAAAGTGCCAAATAAACGTACATTCGAAATTCGATAACCGAAATATTTGGGATTCTAACCACGACCTCCCGCTCAGGAGGCAGTGGCCCTATCCACTACATCGTCGGGCTCTTTAACGCGACATACAACCATATTGCGGTTACTCTAACTCCACCGGTTAGGGCCAGAATTGCGCCCAAACTGTTATACTCTCGTATTAGGCACAAAATGGCGACTAGTAATAGCCCCCCCGGCGACTATTGACACTTGCCTAAGTGTGTAATTTCGTCGCAAAACGTCAAGAAAACTACACAACGAATTCGGTAGTGATACAAGCAGTATTTCAGAGTTTTCGAACCGCCTAATAATATTAGACATAGTTAGTGCTCACAGATCTGGTGTCTGGGACCTGTGAGCTAAAGTTTGGAAACATTTTATATGGCTGACAGTTGTCCCAACTTAACTGGTAATTATACCAGTTTTAGTAACTCCTCACAGGTAAAGTTACATACATACATATAATCACGCCTCTATCCCTAATGGGGTAGGCAGAGCGTAAACGACCTAAAACAAAGGTTGTTCCGCCACGTCTGACAAGGTTTTGATGGATTTTTTAGATAGAATTGTAGGTATATTGTTGTAGTGACAGGTTGTCAACCCATCGCCTAAATTACAATATACTGAAACCCTCGGATCCCTTAGCTGGTTTTTACAGCACGCCCGTAAAGAAATACAGCTGGCACATTCTATGTTTTTCTGTGGTTCCCAGTCCAGCATAGAATGGCCAGTCCAGCATGGAAGGACAAAGTTATAAATTATAATTATAAATAAGTTAAAACTTGCTCCCCATGGGAATGGGACATTTGACATTGGGATAATTTAGATCCATCCATAGAGACACAGACAGATCCGTCCAGAAGCTTCTACTAATGTTTGAGTGTCTACAACGCAATAAAGGGGCTGTTCCGGCGCATCACTAGCTACGATGTGTCCCAACACTGCAAGCTGTCAAACGCGAGCGCCATCTACCTTACTTTTTGGACAACTATTATAACCTATAACGTGCGCATACTGTCGCCGCCACAAATGTTGCTGTAAAACATTAATAATTTAATTAAATGGTATAAAGTGAAACACATTTCTTTCTGAAATTACTACGTGTTCTGAAACTGCCCTGTTCCGTGGGTTCCCTGTTAATCTTCACTATTTTCATTACTTCTTATTATTTTCGTTTGTTTCAGTATAAGAAAATATTGTTGTGAGTTTCCGTTCCACTCTCTAGTCCTTTGTTCCAGCGATACGCGTCTATTTTTATTTCCATCAATATTACTGCAATACCAGCGTTTCCAATTTTAATCAACTCCTTATTCTATTGGATACAAGACAGCAAAACGCTTTTATCTTTCAATTTCAGCCGGAAACACGTTTCACTGTGTAACTCGTACATCGCGGAACTGTTCCCGATATTGGAACTGTTATGCGTACTCTGTAACTGTTATCGCTCGGTGAGTGTCCCGAAGTCAATAACAGGATGCGTTTCGTTCGAACGTTCGGTCGTTAAATTATACGAGGCAGACAAGAGTTGATACTTTATTTGTAGTCTCTTTGTGTAGAGATCACCTCTGTAATAGGGGTTGACTTCTCATAGCATCGGTGGAATTGCCAATAAATATGTGTCGAACTGAATTGAATGGTTTTCCAAGAAATAGGAGGATTTACTTTAAATTTTTCACAAGTTTTATAGATGGCGCTGAATACTAGACAATCTGCTTACTCTGGAAATGAATACAGGCATGATTTTAGATTTGCATGCATGTTACCACAAACAGACAGATAGGTAGCAAAATGAGACGCGAGGTGACGGCCACGTCACGTCACTAGCAAATGTGGGGAATGTGGAGAATGTGGTACAGGTTGGTTTATCCCACGACTGCCGCTCGGCCATATTGTGGTTATCCATGCAGACACGCACTCGTGTGTGCGTAACTACAGATTTACAATGCCAAATTCACGCACACAAAGGCAATGTGCAGTGCATGGCTAAGCGGCAGTCGAAGGATCAAGCATCCCTTCCAAACACACCCCGGTCCAAGTTTAAAACGACCGGGCGGGCAGATAAAGCCGGTCAACTCCGGTCAAGTTTGGAACCGTCCTGCCCACTGCTGATTCTGTCCCATACAAGTTTAATTGCGCTAAGGAACTGGGATGCCACAGAATATATACTGTAGTAGACAACGTTTTAGCATATTATACAGCCAGAACTTCGTTTTTTTAGTAAAGTTTTAGTATATGGCATTTTGCAAAAAAGGACTTTTTTAAGAAAATTACCTTGTGAACTAAAACGGCACTCGAACAGGTTTTTGGTCAACATGTAAATAGATTAATTATTTTTATACTTATGCAATGTAAAGACGGTAATCCGTCCAAGAAACAGATGTCAAAAATAGCAGCATTTTGTGAACTAATAGGACAATATCATTTTCGGCTTGTAATGTCACTTTGACAGGTTTGTAATCAGCAGTTGAGTTGCTGTCTCTTTTTTATTCATGGGGTGGGATGAGATCTACCTCCTAGTGGTCCACCCCGGGCAACGGCAATACAGGCTTGCCTGTAAATAAGTCCGGCTGCACGATCCCAACAAAGCGGTGGTAGGCTCGGCAAGGGGCCTCCTGGCTCGCGAACACCCTCTCACACGGCTTGCTGTGTTCCGTCGGTGCGTGTGACTGCCAGTGCCATAATAGGTATCTTCTGGGTGAGCTCGCTCCATCATCGACTCTGTCACGGTCATCCCTGACCTTTGTGTCTAGAGTCAAGAGCAAACACATTTCAAGTAAAAAAAACATACATACATATAATCGCCTTTTTCTCTAATGGGGTAGGCAGAGCGTAAACGACCTAAACATATTTCGGTATGCCACGTCAGACAAAGTATTGAGGATTGTTTAAGAAAGATTTGTAGGTATATTGCTGTAGTGAAAGGTTGTCAGCCCATCGCCTAAATTGCAATATACAGAAACCCTTGGATCTCTTAGCTGGTTTTTACAACACCCGGGAGGAGACGCAGCTGGGACTTTCTATGTTTTTCTCTCTCTCCCAGTCCAGCATGGAAGAAACAAAAAAACAAGTTCTAGAGAGTGACAAAACCAAACTAAAATAAGTGCCAGTGCCGCCTCTATACTATACATCAAACACTCCAAGTTCTCCGGTTGGGTCAATTGATACAATTTGATGCGATTGGGGGTGGTGCTGTGCTGGTGCATCTACTAAACGGGCTCGGGTTTCAAAGTCCCGGGAACCACTTATCTTGTCTACTTGTAATTGTTCGCTCAACTTGTGTTTGTAACTCGAGTCTTGGATCTTAGGGGTGAAGAACTTGATGAGTGTAGTTGTAGGGTGTTGACTAGCCAAACAATTATATACAGAACCTACAGAAATTAACAAGTCGTCTTTCGTACTACCTGACCCGTAAGGGATAGAGACGTAATTGTCTGTGTGTGGGAGTGTGTGTATGTGTGTGAGTGTATGTGAGAGAGAGATAGTGTTTTTGTAATTGAGTTAGGTGTGTGTGTTTGTTTGAGTGAGTACGTGTTTTGGTGTTCATAAAATATTCCCAACAAGAACCTATTTCTACAGTGGGTATTGATATTTTACGCTTTATGAGATTATCCCCAGCTTGATTAGGACATTGCATTGTGAAGCTTCTTTAAAAAAAGACCATAATTCAGAAGGCATGATTATCGGTCCCATTCGCTATCTTTTATGGTGGTCGTTACATAAACCATGTCAAAGATCTACGGACGGTTTGAAATATCTAACACTAGGGTGAGACCTATGGACAATTTACAGGTCACTCGTTGCCATATCAGAAACAAACACTCGGTGGAAAAAGAGAAAACACACTTACATGTCTTCATTCAGCTACAGATGGATTGTCATAAACAGATTAAATTGAGACATAGCTCGTATCAGCATCCCAGTCAGTACCATTACACGGGACTGGCTTCATTACCTATTCCGTCTGCAGACTGTGTGCGTGGACCCTTATCCAGGGAAACCAGAAAGGTGTATACCCGGGTAAAGGTGACTACACACAGATACTATCCGGTTAAAACATAGCTTGTATCAGCATCCCCGTCAGTACCATTACACGGGACCGGCTTCATTACCTATTCCGTCTGCAGACTGTGTGCGTGGACCCTTATCCAGGAAAACCAGAGAGGTGTATACCCGGGTAAAGGTCGCTACACACAGAGAGATATCCGGTAAAAATTAACTTGTATTAACCTCCTGCCCTCCGACGCACGGACCCCTTTTTCTTACAGGCAATTAGGTGATTCAGCTTTTATGCATTGTCTTCACCAAACTGGAGAAAATCAAACAAAATGATTAATAAATAAAATAATAAAATATCAACTTAGTATTCCTCCTGAGGGAATCCAACCCACGACCTCCGGACCTCTCTCTCAGACTCCTCCGTTTTCACTCCGCTGACTCCGTTTTCAGGCTGTATAAGGTCATTTTAAATCAAGTGCAAATATTGAAACGAACGTGAATATTCCTATAAAATTGAACAACTTTCCCTAAGGAACATAGGTCGAAATACGAAAAACATAATCAACAAAATTGACTTCCCATACTAAGTGCGCTATCAGCTGGTGCATTTCGTATGGAAGATCGCATTTTTCTATTCGTTTTTCGACCTATGTTCCTTAGGAAAAGTTGTTCAGTTTCATAGATAGATTTACACGTTTAAATATTAGCACTTGATTTTAAATGCCCTTATATAGCGGTCAATGTGCACAGAGCTTAAGTAATTTATCCGGGCTTCGACTTAACCGCCAACCCGGATTTAAAATAAGATGCCATTAATATGCGTCAAGGACTAAACAACGAATGAGACGCTGAAGTAGGCATTGTTATATTGAAATAATGTTGACATTTATTGATGTTGACAATGAACCTGCGGAAGGTACTGTGGATTTCGAATTGGCATCACAGACTTAGGCTCGTATTTATAAAGCGATCTCAAGATTAAGAGCAATATTAAGTATCGATTTGACAGGTCATATTGTATTGAAATTATATTTCTGATACGAACTCAAACTAGCCGTCAATCTCAAGTGCTGTTTACCAATTCTGGCCTTAGTCTTTATTATAGGTACAATACAATGAAATAACTATTTATAGTTCTTTATTAAGTACTAATTAAGTAATTACCTAACTGCCCCGTAAAAAATACATTAGAACACGGGGTGTAAGGGACAGCGTTCCGCAAACTGATAGGGGTTGCTCAGTCAACGAAACTGAACAACTCTATGCAGGATTCTTTTTCAGGAAATGAAATGAAGAAAAATGCTTTTCCATGCAAATTGTCTGATTGAGGTGGTCATTTTGTATAGGAAGGTCATTTTTTATCATCTCCTGAAATAATTTCCTGCAGATATTTGTTCAGTTACGATGACTGAGCAGCCCCTATCAGTTTGCGGGACACTGTCTCTTACACCCGGTATTATTTCTTTGTAGATGACAGGCTGTAGCTTGAAACATTGATCTTACTTTTGAGGCAGTACAAACGATGAGGCTGTTTCCGCATACTGAATGATTTGAGGCGGCTTCGAGGCAGCGGCTGACAGGTTTTCTGTGGAAACTCACGTCACCACGACAACTGTAGATTTGAAGCTGCGCGTGTGTGTGATGTGATATTCAATTCATAAAACTATTCGCCACAACCTCGACTCCACCTTGACTCTTCAAGTATGCCATGTGCCAAACAATCATGAAAAAAAGTTACCTTAAAATTACATTCATACATATAATCACGCCGTTATCCCTAATGGGGTAGGCAGAGCATAAACGACATAAACAAAGGTCGTTCTGCCACGACAAAATTTTTAGGGCTATTTAAGATAGATTTGTGGGTATATTGCTCTAGTGACAGGTTGTCAACCCAACGCCTAAATTGCAATATACTGAAATCCTCGGATCCCTTAGCTGGTTTTACAACATGCCCGGGAGGAAAAGCAGCTGGCACATTCTATGTTTTTCTATCGCTCCCAGTCCAGCATGGAAGCAAAAATATTAAAATTACAAATTGACTTAAAATTTGCAATCCCTTCTCATTTTAATCTTTGCCCCGCGAAGACGAGCGGGGCGCGATGGCATCCTAATTGTTTTATTGCCAGCTCTAAACGCCGGCGATAGACGCGGCAAACGCTTAATCGCGCGATTTGCACGCGGCCACCGCCTAATCGCGCGATTTGCACGCGCAGGTTGACGCGTGATAAGGCGACGGTGACACGGCGTTTGTGATACACTGATATTTACATTTTAATATGAATATTAGTGAGTTAAGTCAGTGGGTATTTAGCTTAGTCTGAACTAGTATCTTGCTCTGTTTTTCCCGAATTTTGATATTTTACCACAGAATATACCAGGTGGAAGGGACAGCGTCCCGCAAATTGATAAGGGGTTGCTTAATCAACGTCATTGAACAACTATCAGCAGGACCTTTTTCAGGAAGTAAAACAAAAAAATTGCTACTCCACACAAATTGTCTGGTCGAGGTGAAAATTTGTATGGAAAAGCCTTTTTTTTCTCTTCTTAAAAGAATTTGCTTCCAGGAGAGATAGAAAAACATAGAATGTTCCGGCTGCCCTTCGTCCCGGGCATGCTGTTGATGTCAGCAAAAGGGATTCAAGGGTTACAGTGTATTGTAATTTAGGCGATGGGATGACAACCTGTCACTATAGCAATACATATTACAATCTAAAATTACCCTCAATTTTTGTCAGACGTGGCGAAAGCGCCTTTTACGAGGCGTTAAACGCTCTGCCTACCCCGTAAGGGATAAAGGCGTGATTTATGTATGTATGTATGTTAAAAGAATTTCATGGTGGAAGTTGTTCAGTGTCGTTCGCTGAGCAACTCCTATCAGTTTGCCGTCTTTTACTGACTTTCCTGTAAACATGAGAAGTAAACAAACACATCCTCTAAGGCGTCAACATATATACATATAATCACGCCTTTATCCTTAATGGGGTAGGCAGAGCGTAATCGACCTAAACAAAGGTTTTGAGGGTTATTTAAGATAGATTTCGTACGTATATTGCTGAAGCGACAGGTTGTTAGCCTAAGTTACAATATACTGAAACCCTCGGATCCCTTAGCTAGTTTTAACAGCATGCCCGGGAAGAAATGCAGCTGGCACATTCTATGTTTTTCTCTCGCTTCCAAGCCAGCAACAACAACAAACAAACAACGTCAGCATGCGTGTTGAATGTCAGGCTTGAATCCTGTTTCGCCTACTAACATTTACGTTACGTCCAGAAAAACTTCAGCTAATCTTTACATCATACGGTTTTTCCTACAGCACTCTCAGGCTCGTATTTATAAAGCGTATAATGTCAAGATTGAGAGCAATATTTAGTATGGATTTGACGGTCTATTTTGTATTGAAAATTTGTCAACATCACTTTGTAAGATTTCCTCCAGTTTGGTAAGGACATTGCAGGCAGAATCACCTGATTGTCCGGGAAGAAAAGGGTTCCGTGCTTCGGAGGGCACGTTAAGCCGTTGGTTCCAGTCGCTGTATTTGATAGTGGTCGTTACTCAACCCACGTCAGAGGCCTAATAGCTGTGCTACTAGGTGGTTTGAAAACTTTGATACCAGCGTTCATCGGGTCGTTCGACTCGAGAATCCACTCGCTATAAAGAAGACTGAAATGACATTTCTGATACGAACTCAAACTAGCTGTCAGTCTCAAGTACTGTTTATAAATGCGGTCCTAAGTCCAGCAAAGAAGATATCATAGCTCCCAGTACCAGATGGAAATACACTAATACGTACATATGTATGTTATGTAGGTGTGTCTGTACGTACGTGTGTTAGAGCAAGTTAAATAGTTAAATCCTTTTAAAGGTCGTTAAAACAGAACGACAGTTTAAACTTTAACTGTAAATGGTAGTCAATTGTAAAGTCGAAGCCAGAGAGCTACATAGAGATGAAAAAAAAGGATATGCTAAATTATACATACATACATATAATCACGCCTTTATCCCTAATGGGGTAGGCAGAGCGTAAACGACCTAAACAAAGGTCGTTCCGCCACGTCAGACAAAGTTTTGAGGGTTATTTAAGATAGATTTCTAAGTATTTTGCTGTAGTGACAGGTTGTCAGCCCATCGCCTAAATTACAATATACTGAAACCCTCGGATCCCTTAGCTGGTTTTAACAGCATGCCCGGGAGGAAATGCAGCTGGCACATTCTATGTATTTCGCCCGCTCCCAAGCCAAAGAGAGAAGAGAAGAGATGCTAAATTATATATTATTTTTATCGCCCGACTTCTATTGCCGCTTTGTTATGTGTGTGTAAATGTTGCTTCCATACTGGCCTGGGAACGAGAGAAAAATGTAGAATGTGCCAGCTGCATTTCCTCCCGGGCATTCGATATAAACCAGCTAAGGGATTTCAGTATATTGCAATTTAGGCGACAGGCTGACAACCTGTCACTACAGCAATATACCTGTAAATCTATCTGAAACAACAATGAACGAACGAACGACCTTTCTTTAGGTCGTTTTCGCTCTGCCTACCCCATTAGGAATAAAGGCGTGATTGTTTGTATGTATCTGATGTGATGGGTTCGTCCTTGGCTCTAGCCAAGGGTAGGTGTGACTGAGGCATAGATGTTTAATAATTAATAATTTAAGGACGATAAAGTAAGCTCTCCTTACATGGATGAGCTATACCTGGTGTAAGGGACAGTGTCCCGCAAACTGATAGGGGTTGCTCAGTCACCGATACTGAACAACTTCAAGAACTTCTTTCAACAAGTGAAAATAAAAAATCTTCCATGCTGGACTGGGAGCGAGAGAAAAACATGTGCCAGCTGCATTTCCTCCCGGGCATGCTGTAAAAACCAGCTAAGGGATCCGACGGTTTTAGTATGTTGCATTTTAGGCGATGGGCTGACAACCTGTCACTACAGCAATATACATACAAATCTATCATAAATAACCTTCAAAACTTTGTCAGACGTGGCGGAACGATCTTTGTTTAGGTCGTTTACGCTCTGCCTACCCCATTAGTGATAAAGGCGTGATTATATGTATGTATGTATGTATGGAAAATAAAAAAATGGCTTGCCCAGACAAAACGTCCACCTCGATCAGGCAATTTGTATGAAAAAGGCAATAATTTTTTTTCACTTCCTGAAAGAATTCCCTGGTGGAAATTGTTCAGTGTCGTTGCCTGAGACCTCTATCAGTTTACGGGAAGCTGTCCCTTACACCCTGTTTCTAAAGAACAAAATTAAATAACTAAAAGATTATTATATTATAAATATCATTCATCGAATAGATGTTATTGTTTCCGTTTTCAAAAGGTATAGATTTGCTGCATATCTGTTAGAATCTGTGATCTATGGTGAGAGTGAATGTTCAGCTCAGACCTTGGAAGCATAAAGTCACAGGGATTAGAATAAAATGGGATTGTGTCTATCTGAGAAATTCATGACATGGGAACCTGCCAATTATATATAGGTACAACGTGTAACAGAAATGGTTTATGCACTGGAAAAGAAATGAACCAGCCCATGAAACTGAACAACTTTCCCAAAGGAACATAGGTCAAAATAAAAAACAAAAATGTTTGACCTTCTATACAAAAAGCATCAGCTGATAGCGTGTGTAGTATGGGTAGTCAATTTTTTTTTTTTCGTTTTTCGACCTATGCTCCTTTGGGAAAGTTGTTCAGTTTCATGGGCTGGTTCATGTCCTTTCGGGTGCATATACCCTTTCTGTTACACTTTGTATATATATTCATGGGAATATAATACTTGTGAGGTCGTAGATACGGAAAATAGTCATTTATTATAACATGTTCGCTTAGCATGTATGCTTTCTTCCATGCTGGACTGGGAGAATTAGAAAAACATAGAATGTTCCAGCTGCCCTTCCTCTCGGGCATGCTGTAGAAGACAGCAAAAGGGACTCGAGGGTTACAGTGTATTGTAATTTAGGCGACGGGCTGACAACCTGTCACTACACATTAGTAATACACATTACAATCTAAAATTGCCCTCAATTTTTGTCAGACGCGGCGAAAGCGCCTTTTACGAGGCGTTTAACGCTCTGCCTACCCCGTAAGGGATAGAGGCGTGATTTTATGTATGTATGTATGTATGTTCGCTTAGGAAGGTTAGGCATGGTTACCTACATGCATGTATATTCATACAGAAACAGATCCGCTGGCGACATATTTAGACAGATATTTTATTTTTATTATATGCTATGCTGGACACTATAGATGAATAATATTAATACTCACACACACACACACACTACAGTCCGCACTCCTAGCTAGCTAGTAGCGTAGCAGAATGCTACGCACTAAATTGCCGTAGCAACTTGGAAATTATTGCAGCAAGTCAGAATGCTCCAAATAATAGTAGCAAGCTGAACTTGACTTTAACAATATATCCTTGTAGAAAAGTAACTCTTTAGGAGATAAAAAACAAAATGACTTTCCTGTACAAATTCTCTGATTGAGGTGGTAATTTTGTAATGGGAATGCAAAAAAATATATATGTATCTCAAAGAATTTGTGTTAAATCGGTTTCGTTGACAGAAGATCCATATCAGTTTGATCGGTTACGTTGACAGAAGATCCCTTCCTACCAGTTCACGGGAGACTGTCCCTTACACCCTGTATGCTACGATTAAACAAATATAAATGACAATCGTAGTGGTAGTGGGACTAAACGGGACGCCAAGGGGTGGGGGGCGGGGCGAGCTCAGTTTTAAATCCATTAGTGATCTGATATACGGCCGCGTCTCAGTTTTTCTTACATTAGGGCTGCCACTAGAATACGGGGAGAACATTTTAATTAATATGCAAACTGATAGGGCTTGATCGAACAAACGAAACTGAACAACTAGGGGAAAAATATTGCTGAGCCAATTCTAGGGTATATATTGCGATACCTAAACAGAACTATCAAAGCGAAAAACGTAACCACAACATCAGTTTCGATCAATACACCTTATAGCCGTGAAATTAGATAACTTTCTCCAAAGGAACATAGGTCAAATAATTACTTTAATTTTACACTAATATTGTTTGTTTGTTTAATTCCATGCTAGCCTGGGAGTGAGAAAAAAACATAGAATGTGCCTACTGCTTTTGCTCCCGGGTATGCTGTAAAAAGCAGCTAAAGGATCTGAGGGTTTCGGCACATTGTAATTTAGGCGATGGGCTGACAACGTTCCACTCCAGCAATATCACGACAAATCTATCTTAAATAACCCTCAAAACTTTGTCAAATATGGCAGAATGACATTTGTTTAATCCGTTTACGCTCTGCCTAGCTCGTTAGGGAAAAAGGCGTGATTTTACAGGGTGTTAGGGCAGCATCCTGAAAACTGATAGGGGTTGCATAGTCAACGAAACTGAACAACTACCATCACGATATTTTTTCAGGAAAAAAAAAATGTTTTTTCATACAAATTGTCTGATCGAGTTGTCATTTTGTACGGGATTTTTTTTTTCAGCTCCTGAAAGAATTTCATGGTGAAAGTTGTTCAGTTTCGTTGACTAAGCAACCCCTATCAGTTTGCAGGACGCTGTCCCTTACACCTGGTATGTATGAATGTATGTTGTTCGAAAAACAAAACTGACCAACTTTTTTACGTGCTTCTTCTCAGTTGGCAACCCTGGTTCAGGATAATCTGGAGTGCGCGACCGGATTAACGTTTTACTCGTGGTCCGATCGTAAACTTCACTCCTAGATAAGCATTAGGTACTGCGACTCGCGAACCAAAACCCTAAATTCATTTCGCTATAACGCCGAGGTCAAAAGTTTGATTTTATTGTGAAGAAGTACTTAATTTTACTTCCATACTGGACTGGGAGAGATAGAAAAAACATAGAATGTTCCAGCTGCTCTTCCTCCTGGGCATGCTGTAGATGTCAGCAAAGGGATTCGAAGGTTACAGTGTATTATAGTTTAGGCGATGGGCTGACAACCTGTCACTACAGCAATACACATTATAATCTAAAATTGCCCTCACTTTTTGTCAGACGTGGCGAAAGCGCCTTTTAGATGGCGTTTTACGCTCTGCCTACCCCGTAAATCCCTACTTAAAGGCGTGATTTTATATATGTATGTATTTTTAACAATTTTTCTTTATTGTAGCATATATACACCACGAGCTAAAACTAAAATCAAAATCTATCAGTGACATACTAAATAATAAAATTGAAAAAGCATTTAGGCGATTTATACTCTATGGTTTTACACTTTGTACGCTAAATTTTACCGGGCTTTTGCACGTTTCCCCAGTACTCCTGTCAATTTTATCCGCCATGTCATATGACGCCAGATAAAAAATGGCAGATAACGCATAAAACCACCGACTATAAATCCAAAACCGGAATTCAAAGTGACAAATAGATTTTAATTTTGGTTTTAGCCGGCAAATCTAGAATCGAGCCCATTGGCTAAGCAATTGAGAGGCTAACTTCATATACATTGTAAGGAAAAATCTTCACTATTCATCCATGCTGGACTGGAAGCGAAAGAAAAACTTAGAATGTTTCAGCTGCATTTCCTCCCGGGCATGCTGTAAAAAACAGCTAAGGGATCCGAGGGTTTCTGTACATTGTAATTTAGGCGATGGGCTGACAACCTGTCACTACAGCAATATACCTACAAGTCTATCTTAAATAACCCTCAAAACTTTGTCAGTCGTGGCGGAACGACCTTTGGTTTAGGTCGTATACGCTCTGCCTACCCCATCAGGGATAAAGGCGTGATTATATGTATGTATGTATGTATTCATCAGTGCATAGAGATGGTCCTATACAATGCACTTTAGATTTTTAGGGGAAAATATAAAGCTGTCAGTTTTTACCGCGACGTTTCCCATTGTAGTTTGACGATACACACACGATCTGACACGACATACAACTCAGCATCTGACAGAATGAAAAGGCTTTATATGAAAGTAGCGAAAGAAAAACTGGCGTCATATATACGTACGACATATTTCTCCCGTCATGCACCCACGTTCATTCATAAGTTCTTGGTGCGTGAGATTCTTATGTGATGAGCTTATTTCATTGTCGACTCTATCGCGGTCAGGTGACCGCTGGTTTACAATGAAGTCAAAAAATAGGTCCATGAATGGTCGTTAGCCTGACCAAATCAGGTCGTGTCGGACATGTCATCGACAACCCGATGCATTCGGCAGTATTACGACCTGCAGTGTTTTATATCTGTGAAATACGGCCTCTTTTACTAAGCAGTAAACAATAAAATAAACCACTTTGATGGAAGCCAACGCGGTTATCGGGGCTATTTTATGACAAATACATACATACATATATTCACGCCTTTATCCCTACTGGGGTAGGCAGAGCGTAAACGACCTAAGAGAAGGTCGTTCCGCCACGTCTGACAAGATTTTGAGGGTTATTAAAGATAGATATGTAGGTATATTGCTGTAGTGACATGTTGTCAGCCCATCGCCTAAATTGCAATATACTAATACCATCGGATCCCTTAGCTGGTTTTTACAGCATGCTGGGGAAGAAATGCAGTTGGCACATCTAAGTTTTTGTCTCGCTCCCAGGCCAGCATGGAAGCTAAAATGTAACTGTATGTTTGCAGTTATACCATTTGCATTGCTTCTATTTTACTGGGTTAGAGTTTATATATATTTGTTCCAGGTACAGAATACTGGTTAAGATAAATAATTCATAGATCAAGGTTTATCAAGCTCTCTGTTCATCTTTTGGGTTTTATTTATCTCGAGGAAGTTTGGCATCCGTGACTAACTAGTTTTATTTTAAATTTAACTTTAATTTATTTATTTATATGTATTTTAATTTACAGTATTCTTCCATGCTGGCTTGGGAGCGAGAGAAAAACATAGAATGTGCCAGCTGGATTTCCTTCCGAGCATGCTATAAAACCAGCTAAGGGATCCGAGGGTTTCAGTATATTGCAATTTAGGCGATGGGCTGACTACCTGTCACTACAGACATATACCTACAAATCTATTGTAAATACCCTCAAAACTTTGCCACACGTGGCGGAACGACCTTAGTTTAGGTCGTTTACACTCTGCCCACCCCATTAGGGATAAAGGCGTGATAATATGTATGTATGTATATGTTAATTTACCGTGACGGGCATCTTCTGGGTGAGCTCACAGTCATCCCTGAGCTTGTGTCTAGAGGCAAGAGCAAACTCATTTCTATATATTTTTATACCGTTTAGGATAGTTAAGACGAGAAGCTCTGTATATCTCTAGGGCATATATGGGAAACCTCTGGCCCGCCAAGGCATTTCCTCCGTCCCGCGGAAGGATTTTGAAAAAGCGTGCGAAGCCAGTAAAGTTGTCTTGTCATCACAGAAACGTAATTGCGATCTTTGTGCAAGGACTTTCAGTTCTCCTCTGGGCCTATTTCTAACAAAAAATTTGCTTCCGCATCGCTCGCAATACTTTTGCCATAAATATACCCGGCGTGCATCGTACAGAATCGCCGCCATTTTGTATTCGTAATACATTAAAACGCAATTGCAAATGATTCGCGGGTACTCTGTTGTATGTCCCCGGGTGCCAACCGCCGACACTGCATCTTTTGCCCACTTCTAATACCGGGTGTAAGGGACAGCGTCCCGCTAACTGATAGAGGTTGTTCAGTCAATGACACTGAACAACTTTCACTAGGAAAATCAGGACGTGAAACAAAAATTGGCATTTCGAAACAAAATGTCCACCTCGATCTGACAATTTGTATGGAAAACACGTGTCTTGAAAGAATTTCCTGGTGGAAGTTGTTCAGTAGCTTTGACTGAGCCACCCCTATCAGTTTGCGGGACGCTGTCCTTTACATCCCGCATAATGCATGTTTATACGGCCCGCGACTACATTAATATCGGCAAATATGGCCCGCAAAATTCAAAAGGTTGCCCACCCCTGCTCTAGGGAATATATAGAATACCATCGGTCCCAGATACTCTCTGGGGCAAAGTAGTTGTGCTTAAGTTTTATTTGTGTTTGCAGAACTATTATATTGAGCTAACTAAATAGTAAGAACGTTATAAGACAAACATGCAACTGTCTTCAGCCCAGGGGCAAAAGGGCGCATATCCACATCCGACATTGGGTTTTGAATGACTTCTCTGTAATCTTATTATCTTGAGTACTTTATACAAAGTTCAAAATATTACAACCAAATAATTAATAAAAGGCTGAAGTCGTATGTTGACATCTCTCGTCTTTTTTTCTGAAGTAATATAATTATAGTTTAGAACCAGAAGAACCTTTTGGAGAAAGTTTATTTTCTTTGCGTTTGCTGTCCATTACACCCTGAATTTAGAAGATAAAAGATTGTTACAATAAGTACTTGCCTATGGGCTCGATTCTATATTTGCAGGCTAAAACCTAAATTAAAATCTATTTGTCACTTTCAGACTTAAAACATTGGAAAAGGACAGGAGATCTATTCTGATTCGGTTTTGATTTATAGTCGGTGGTTTTATGCGTTATTTGTCATTTTTATACGCCGTCATTTAATATGGTGGATAAAATTGACCGAAATACTGGGGAAACGTGCAAAAGCGCGCCAAAATCTAGTGGACAAAGTGTAAAAGTATAGAGTATAAATCGCCTGTCCTTTTTCTATTTTATTATTTTGAAAGTGACAAATAGATAGTTAGTTTAGTCGATGGTATCTAAAATCAAGCCCTATACATACATACATAAATCACGCCTATATCCCTTACCGGGTAGGCAGAGTGTTTAACGCCTCGTAAAAGGCGATTTCGCCACGTCTGACAAAAATTGAGGGCAATTTTAGATTGTAATATGTATTGCTATAGTGACAGGTTGTCAGCCCATCGCCTAAATTACAATACACTGTAACCCTCGAGTCCCTTTTTGCTGACTTCTACAGCATGCCCGGGAGGAAGGGCAGCTGGAACATTCTATGCTTTTCTATCTCTCCCAGTCCAGCATGGAAGTAAGCCAAGCCCTATACCTACCTAATATAAGTCAGTCTAGAACTCAGACAACTAGAAAGGGGTCTAAGAGCTACTATTCGCAGGCGATTCGATTTATTTTAATTCGCTACCTACTAACGTACTTCAAAGATTTCTCTCGTTTTTCTCAACCGTAGGGTTGCTTCTTTAAAATAAAAGCTTTTTATTTTTGTAACGATTACGAATAAATTCAATTAAAGTTTCCTTCTGAGGCCAAGATCCAGCCAGCGAATTAAGTAAGTAAACTATTCCTAAATCGATTAAAACAGTGAAATCTCGATTTAAATTATCTTTATGTAGGTAATAACAGGTCGATAGACTCGACACCCACTCGACAGAAGAAGAAGAAGACTGTAATTAAACTTTTTTTATTGAAATCGAGAGTAGGTATATTCGATGGGCATTTCTTGTGCGCTTTTTTCATTTCGGTTTATTTTTTACCACTACAAAAATAAGATGCTATATTACTGATAATATTTTAAATAAATAATTACCCACCAATAATAATGTTTATAAAAAAATAAGTTTTCTTCCATGCTGGACTGGGAGCGAGAGAAAAACATAGAATGTGCCAGCTGCATTTCCTCCCGGGCATACTGTAAAACCAGCAAAGGGATCCGAGAGTTTCAGTGTTTTGCAATTTAGGCGATGGGCTGACAACCTGTCACTACACCAATATACCTACAAATATATCTTAAATAACCCTCAAAACTTTGTCAGACGTGGCGGGACGACCTTTGTTTAGGTCGTTTACGCTCTGCCTACCCCATAGGGATAAAGGCTTGATTATATGTATGTATGTATTCCCACACAGTCCTATTTCACCCTCGTTTTCTTCCGAGATACAACCCTGTCACAGCGAGTACTCTGCAGAAAATGCACTTACTTACGCCTTCTGGCTAGAGATTTTAATGCAATATTGTCGGGTACCCTTACCCTCGTAGAGCGTTGTCTCTGTTATAGAGGGTGTAAGGGTACCCTCGTAGAGCATTGTTCCTGCTATACAGGGTGTAAGGGTACCCTCGTAGAGCATTGTTCCTGCTATACAGGGTGTAAGGGTACCCTCGTAGAGCATTGTTCCTGCTATACAGGGTGTAAGGGTACCCTCGTAGAGCATTGTTCCTGCTATACAGGGTGTAAGGGTACCCTCGTAGAGCATTGTTCCTGCTATACAGGGTGTAAGGGTACCCTCGTAGAGCGTTGTCTCTGTTATACAGGGTGTAAGGGTACCCTCGTAGAGCATTGTTTCTGCTGTACAGGGTGTAAGGGTAGCCTCGTAGAGCGTTGTCTCTGCTATACAGGGTGTAAGGGTACCCTCGTAGAGCGTTGTCACTGTTATACAGGGTGTAAGGGTACCCTCGTAGAGCATTGTTTCTGCTATACATGGTGTAAGGGTAGCCTCGTAGAGCGTTGTCTCTGCTATACAGGGTGTAAGGGTACCCTCGTAGAGCATTTTTTCTGCTATACAGGGTGTAAGGGTAGCCTCGTAGAGCGTTGTCTCTGTTATACAGGGTGTAAGGGTACCCTCGTAGAGCATTGTTTCTGCTATACAGGGTGTAAGGGTAGCCTCGTAGAGCGTTGTCTCTGTTATACAGGGTGTAAGGGTACCATCGTAGAGCGTTGTCTCTGCTATACAGGGTGTAAGGGTACCCTCGTAGAGCATTGTTTCTGCTATACAGGGTGTAAGGGTAGCCTCGTAGAGCGTTGTCTCTGTTATACAGGGTGTAAGGGTACCCTCGTAGAGCATTGTTTCTGCTGTACAGGGTGTAAGGGTAGCCTCGTAGAGCGTTGTCTCTGCTATACAGGGTGTGCTTTTTTTTTTTTTGCGGGTAGGCAGGAAAATAAGTAATATTGCAATTTTTTGCTCTACAATATTTAATATAAATAAAATAGAATATTTACAGATAAATGAGATAAAAACTTACCAAGTGCATTAGTTGACAACAATCTCTCGAATTAAATATTATTTACAACAAAAGTACACATTACAAAAAATGGAGAACACTACAGCTGAGCTGATAAAGGGTATGATGGAGTTAGCCACTTTTGTTGACACCAGACTCAATGAATTTGAGAAAAGTCAGCAACAACCACTCTCCTCTGGCAATCCTACAGTCAAGACCTTGTCTGCTGATTATACGGCCTTCAAAACAATGGTGTGGAAAACCCTTGGCATGTTAAAGGCACAGCTGCAGTTAATTGTGGACAACCAGGATCGCCTTGAGACACACTCTCGCAGGAAAGTTCTGTTACTTCATGGTGTACCAGAGCTGCTCCAGAAGGTTCTCAGCGTATCACGGGAGCGTATGAAGCTGACATTGGATTCTGGAGCAATAGAAGCCTGTCATCGTTTGGGCGTGAGGGCTGACAGAGATAGGCCAGTGTTGGTGCGATTTGCAAGCATGTCTTTTAAATCTGCAGTGTGGAAGGCGAAGACTATGCTGAAGGGCTCGAAAATCTCTGTATCGGAGTTTCTTACAAAGCCGCGCCAAGAAGTGTTTGCCGCCGCTAGAAAGTACTTTGGCATGAAACAATGTTGGTCGTCTGATGGTACAATTGTTATTTTGCTGCCAGATAAAAGTCGTAAGAAGGTGCAGTCCATGTCTGAGCTCAAGCCGCTGATGGTGAAGTATCCGACGAAGGAGTCTACGTCCAACACCAGATCGTAAGGTCTCATATCAGTATCTTTTCCTTGTGGTTACCGAGTGACGCGTTAAACTATTTTGTATCTTATGTTCATCCCGATAGATTCATTTACTGTGCACTGTGTTTGTGTTAAAGTACCGGGTAGTATGTATGTTTTAGACTTTTTTATTTTTATACAGTTTTTAGTTTGCCTTGCATTAAAATTCTAAATTTGTTTTCTTTTGGTTATGTTAGCTAGCTTGTCAAAATTCTCCAACTGTCAATGTCAAAATTGTCAAATGAACTTTTTTCGTTCAAAAATTTTTTACACGCTCGGATACACAAATAGTTTATATGATGTGCGTTTAGTTGTTTCTTTTATTTTTTTTTAGTAATGTTTTGTATTATTTGTTTAATTGTGTCTTTTCTTTTTTGTTGTGAATTTGTGTTCATTTTCTTTCAGTCAACTCATGCCGGTGTAAGAGAATTGTTTTATATATTTGTGGGATTCTTTTTGTTATTTTATATATTTTTATAAGTATTTATTTATTATATGATATATGATAATTATTTATCTTGCTCATCATCTGATGAGTATGAAAGTGCTCATAGTCTTAACAACTCTTCTCTTTCTGACTCTGAGCCGCTCGGAGACAAACTTTCGTCTGTCTCCCCTAGTGGCTCACCTTTCCTATCCCTGGTGCACATCAATGCTCAGGGCCTCTTGGCTCATCATTCAGATCTTCTCGCATCCTTTAACAGCAGCGTAGTTGACGCTATTCTTGTGTCAGAAACTTTTCTAAAACCATCTCTCCCTTCTACTTCTTGTTCTCTTCCAGGCTACAAGCTCTTCCGCAACGATCGTGTTGGTGCGGGTTGCGGTGGAGTTGGCATATATATCCGCGGTGACATCCCCGCTACTGTACTTAGTGCTTCACCATCCCAGTACTCTGGTTTCCTGGAATACCTTTTGCTGGAGGTCATCCTTCAACACAATAAGATTCTTTTAGGAGTTGCTTACAGCCCTGATGATAATGTTAATTACTTTAGCTCGTTTGAATCTACTCTTGAAACCTATACCACATTGTATGAACACGTTATCATTATGGGCGACTTAAACACATGTCTGGCGAAGGATGACTACAGATCAAACAATCTCATTTCTCTTACTTCTTCTCTTAACTTACATCTGCTTCCATTTTCTCCCACTCACCATTTTCCAAATTGTAGACCCTCAACTATTGACGTCATTATTACTTCCAAACCGAATTCAGTTCTTTCTCACGGTCAAATGTGTGCTCCATTTTCACATCATGACCTTCTTTATCTTGCCTATAAAGTGCGCCCTCCCAAGATCAAAAGTAAAGTCATTCTTCAGCGTAGTTTTCGCAACATGAATCTGGATCGCTTAAGAGAGGATGTTCAAAATATTGATTGGTCGCCAGTGTTCTCCGCAGATAGTGCTGATGCGAAGGTAGCTGCTTTTTGCAAAATTATTACTGAACTGTTTGATGTTCATGCGCCTGTTCGACCTGTTAGGGTGAGGCATGCGCCAGCTCCTTGGCTAACTGATACTATCAGAAGAGTCATGGCAAAACGAGACAGAGCTAAGAGTAGGTACAGGAAAGATAAAACCGATGAGAACTTTGCTGCATATAAAAAACTCCGTAACATCTGCAACAGGATGTGTAGGGATGCTAAGCGACGCTATATACATTCCTCTTTAGATTCACTTTCTCAGGCTCAGACCTGGAAATTTTTAAAGTCTTTGGGTGTGGGCAAAACCACAGACACCTCCATAGGTGCTGTGGATCTCAATTCTCTAAATAAGCATTTCTCGACTCCACCAGTCATCCTAGATGATGCAACCAAATCTATTTCTCTTTCGCATCTGTCACATCTTGTCCAACCCAACTGTTCTCCGTTTAATTTCCAGTCGGTTTCTGAGGAGGATATTAAAAAGAGCATCCTATCCATTTCCACGAAGGCTGTGGGTGATGATAACATAAGTCTGAATATGCTCATACCAGTGTTGGATGGCATTGCACCAATCATTACACACATCATCAACTTTTCTCTGATGGTCAATGTTTTTCCTACAGCATGGAAAAAGGCTTATGTTATTCCTCTACCTAAAACTTCGAATCCCACTTCTTTCTCACAATTCCGTCCAATCTCCATCCTCCCTGTCCTTTCCAAAGTCCTTGAGAGTATTGTTCATAAGCAACTTTACTCTTTCCTTACTTCCTATAACCTTTTATGTCCTTTTCAATCTGGCTTCCGTCCGGCTCACAGTACAGTTAGTGCTCTGCTAAATGTCACTGAGGACATTCGGTCTGCTATGGATAACACCAAGCTTACTGTTGTTACACTCTTAGACTTTAGCAGTGCCTTTAACTCTGTGGACTTTGATATCCTTCTTGCTTCCCTCCGCTCAATTAACATCTCTCCTTCTGTAGTCGACTGGTTCTCTTCATATCTTCACGGTCGTCAGCAGTGTGTGAAAGCCAACGATGTTTCATCGGATTGGTCTAGCTTAACTGCTGGTGTACCACAAGGTGGCGTTCTTTCTCCTCTTCTTTTTTCTATTTTTACTAACAACATTTCTCGAGTAATTTCTTCGCCCTACCACCTGTATGCAGATGACCTACAAATCTATCGACACTTTTCCCCGAATGAAGTATCTGAGGCTATTGTGGCTATTAACTTAGATCTAGCGGCGGTTCAAACTTGGGCAAAAACCTTTGGACTTCTTGTTAACCCTGATAAGTCCCAGGCACTAATAATTGGCAGCAGCAAGATAAGGTGTAGACTGGACTTTGCTGATGTTCCGCTGGTTTGTTATGACGGCATATGCATTCCTTACACTGATAAAGCTAAAAATTTAGGTGTTATCTTTGACTGTCACTTGTCTTGGTTCTCACACGTTAATGGGGTGAGCAGGCGTATGCACTATTCTTTCCACTCTCTTAAGCGACTCCAGAATTTTCTTCCTTTTAAAACTAAAATTATGCTTGCACAAGCTCTTCTTCTCCCTATTCTCGACTACGCTGATGTTTGTTATTTGGATGCGACGGAAGAATTACTTAACAAGCTTGAGCGCCTACAAAACCTGGCAATTAGATTTATTTTCGGACTTCGTAAATACGATCATGTCTCTGAATTTCGTGCTCAGCTTAAATGGCTTCCAATTCGACTTCGGCGTGATGTGCACATCCTGACCACTCTTTACAACATCCTTCACAATCCTGCCACTCCTGACTATCTCCGCTCCCGTTTCCAACACCTTCCTCCAGATCCCCGCCCTAGGCGCGCCTGCATCACTAAGGTGCTGGAGTTGCCTAGTGCGAATACCAAGTTCTTCTTCAACTCCTTTTCTGTAAAAGCTGCACAACTGTGGAATAAACTGCCTAAGACAATTCAAGACAGTCCCTCAGTGAATGTCTTTAAGAAAAGATTAAAAGAGCACTTCTTATCTGAACAATTTTGATGTATGTATTTATGTAGTAGTTTATTCGTATATGTATGTATCAATATATTGTTTAGTAGTTTATTCGTATATGTATGTATCAATATATTGTTTAGTATATATGTATGTTTATTTAAGATAGTAATATACGGTAGGTATTTATTCTATGTATAGGTATGTAAGTATTTTTAATTTTTTGTTTTACTAGTCTCTGTTAATGTTGCATTTTCTTGTCCCCTCAAAATTATTTACTTTCTCTTACTACCATTGGGTTGGCTGGAAGAGATCTCTTCATAGAGATAAGTTCGCCCTTGCACACTATATTTGTAAATTACATTTCTTTTGTGTTTATGCAATAAAGTATATATATATATATGTAAGGGTACCCTCGTAGAGCGTTGTCTCTGTTATACAGGGTGTAAGGGTACCCTCGTAGAGCATTGTTTCTGCTATACAGGGTGTAAGGGTACCCTCGTAGAGCGTTGTCTCTGCTATACAGGGTGTAAGGGTAACCTCGTAGAGCGTTGTCTCTGCTATACAGGGTGTAAGGGTAACCTCGTAGAGCGTTGTCTCTGCTATACAGGGTGTAAGGGTACCCTCGTAGAGCGTTGTCTCTGTTATACAGGGTGTAAGGGTACCCTCGTAGAGCGTTGTCTCTGCTATACAGGGTGTAAGGGTACCCTCGTAGAGCGTTGTCTCTGTTATACAGGGTGTAAGGGTACCCTCGTAGAGCGTTGTCTCTGCTATACAGGGTGTAAGGGTAACCTCGTAGAGCGTTGTCTCTGCTATACAGGGTGTTAGGGTACTCTCGTAGATATTTTTGCATTTTATTTCTGCGCTATGGCAGAATAAGTTAATAAAATATTTATTTATTAGTGCTACCGTGGTAGGCACTCCTGACACATTAACATTTCACTTCACCTCATCTTTTTATATTTTATAATGATAAAATTCCATTATATACTATAAAAGTTAATGTGGTGGGTATTCTTTTATTTTCGAAATATTTTTAGCCGATTGAGCTTGAATTATCCTTAACCAATTAAGAACAAATCGAACCTTCCAATTAGATTTTGTGTGGAGGCAGTTAACTCATGAGACCATAAAAAACTGACACACTTTTTCAGTTTTACCGGTAACCTCTCTTCTCAACACTTGCTCTGCTTATCTGCGAAATAATGTTGAGCGTACAATTTTTTGCTAATTCCATGCTTTTACAAGATTCACCCGAAAACATTAAAACTCACAAAAAACGGCAAAAATAAAGCACAGCAATTACAGCACGTTGCTTTTGCTAATTGCCTTTTTTGCCTTAAAATAATACGAGGGATCCTGAGTTTTTACCAGTTTTTGCGAGGCGCCTTTTGGGGTTCAATAGAAAGCTTAGACTAACCATCTGTTTAAGATTGTTAGGACTCGTGTGCAAACAGTGTGACCTAAAAGTGTTGAATGAGGAATAAAGATTTAGCAGGACTCTAGACGTGAAAATGATTAGCAATCAGAATAGCAAGTTTACACCACGTCTGCCGAAGTAGTGAAATCCCATACAAACGTAGTTTCGCTTTTATTCCTAAACAGTGAAACCAAACCTAACCAAACTCCACACATATTACCAAATGCATCATACCTATGCTTCTAATTTGGTTTAATTTGAAAATATCAAACATAAATAAAATAAGACCGAAAAAACGATTTTGTGTGAAAAAAGCCTAATCTTAAATTGGCTTTCTAATTTAGTACTTAGTTAATATTTTCAAACCAAACCTAATTACATACATACATATAATCATGCCTATATCCCTAATGGGGTAGGCAGAGCGTAAACGACCTAAACAAAAGCCGTTCCGCCACGTCTGACAAAGTCTTGAGAGCCATTCAAGAAAGATGTGTAGGTATATTGCTGTAGAGACAGGTTGTCAGCCCATCGCCTAAATTACAATATACTGAAACCCTCAGATCCCTTAGCTGGTTTTTACAGCACGCTCGGGAGGAAATGCAGCTGGCACATTCTATGTTTTTCTCGCACTCCCACTCCAGCATGGAAGATTAACCTAATTAGAAGCATAATTATGATGCATTTGGTCATATGTACAGGGTTTGGTTAAGTATGATTTTACCGCTTAGGAATAAAAGCGAAACTAGGTTTATATGGGATTGCGCTACTTAGGCAGACCCTTCAGAAGTAACGAAAAGAATATTGCTATCATAAGAGCCTTTGTCTAAATTGTAACACAATGAGACCTGTGTTTCAATTTGTACTGTACCGTCCCAGCTATTCCATGTATATCTATCACTCCCAGTCCAGCATATAAAAAAACGTCTTGTGCTACGGAACAACGAACAAGTTATACTAAACCGCACTTGGCCGCGATTTATTCAGTTTTTCGTCGGAGTTTTTGGCTTTGTCCTCAACGCGCATATACGCTCATAGCGGGCGGGGTAATAAGTAAAAACTAACAAAACCTAACAATAGGATAGATATATGGCCGCCTAAAACAATGACTGTCGGCTTGCGCATTCTACGCGAAGCTTCGAGATTGCGTCGTTATATGAAATTATAGGAGCCCCTCTTTTCTGGCCAGCTTTTCAAAAGCTTCATGGAAATATGAGATGAGACTAACCTACAGCAATAATACTTTTCTGTAGAGGCCTGAAATGAAGAATGTGGGGTCGAATAAAATTGGAAGGTAGTTTGAAATCCATTCAAAATCATTCTGAACAGCAACTCAGTTATGCTAAGTTTCAGCGATATTTTTTAAACGACCATCTTCATCATCATCATCTTCCTGTCTTATCCCGTATCTGACGGAGTCGGCTATCTAGGGGATTGAACAAGGGTACACAGAGCGACTGCCATGCCATCTGGCCTCCGCAACCCAGAAGGAAAACCAGACCCAATCCTAGATTAGGCCTTTTCAAACGACGAATAGCACTAAATAAGCCACCATTTTTCAATAATTTTACGACAAGCGGATGTGGATTCTGAGGAGGGGGGGAGGGAGCAGGTTATGACGTCACGTCGCTCGCATCTTTTTATTACCCGGAAACGCGGGAAAATAAAGCTTTCTGTGAATTTTTACTTACAGTTACGTGTTAGTTACTTTGTAATTTTAAATGTAAAGTAACATACATATACACATATACACTTACGAGTTAGGCAGAGCGTGAATGTCCTAATCAAAGGTCGTTCCGTTTGACAAAGTTTTGAGAGTTATTTAAGATAGATTTCTAGGTATATTGCTGTAGTGACAGGTTGTCAGCACATCGTCTAAATTGCAATATACAAAAACCCTCCGATCCCTTAGCTGGTTTTTACAGCATGCACGGGAGGAAATGCAGCTGGCACGTAATTTCAGGGAATGTAATATATATATTTTTTTAGCCTATCGGAATAAATATCGGGACCCAACCGTTCTGTTTTTACAAATTTATAAAAATCTAAAAGTTGACATTCGCTCTTTTGCCTCTAGGCTGTAGATTTTTGTTAAATGTGCAATCATTAAACCAACTTTGGTCCGGTAATTCCGTTTTAATCCACGGATGACTTACTGCGGGTATAAATTTTGAATGTATTTACCGAACATCCATAATAAGAGTATTATTAACTGGGTAAGCTCCAAAAAGCTCGAATAGCTCCAAAAATCAGGCATTGAGCTCATTGAAGTCACGCGCACAGTTATCGCTACAGCTATTTACAGGGGAGCTATTATTGAATACTTGCAAGTACAAATATATTTATAATCATGCCTTAATCCCTAATGGGGTAGGCAGAGCGTAAACGACCTAAATAAAGGTCGTCCCGCCAGGTCTGATAAAGTTTTGGGGGTTATTTAAGATAGATTTGTAAGTATATTGCTGTAGTGACAGTTTGTCAGCCCATCGCCTAAATTGCAATATACAGAAACCCTCGGAACCCTTAGTTGATTTTTACAGCATGCGTGAGAGGAAATGCAGCTGGCACATTCTATGTTTTTCTCTCACTCCCAGTCCCAGTCCAGCATGGAAGAACTAGCTAATAATACGGAATATAAATGTTATAATGTTTTATAACTACCTCTAATCAAAAACATTCCATGCTAAATGAAACTAATAATTTATCGTGTGCGTTCAGAATCGGCCCCCGCCAGTTCAATAAAATTTATCGCAAGTTTTATTAGTCCATAACGGGTTTAACGATGGTGCTGTATCGCCTAATGAGAGTTATCCCACGGAGCGCGGCAGATAACGCCAGTAATTCGCGTGCCGTGCATTTTATGCGCGCTAAACGCGTATCGCATACCAAAACATTGGATAATTTTAATACTGCGTGGAAAAAATTGCTGACTTCTTCTTCTTAGCGAGTGAACTCTCGTGTCCGACGAACCCGGGTGTCAGAGTTTTCTATTAGGCCTATGCCATGGTTTGAGTAATAACCTCTATCACAGACAGCGACCAGGACTGACGACTTGGCGTGCCCTCCGAAGCACGGAATCCTTTTTCTTTTCAGACAATCAGGCCTGCAAAGCCCTAATCAAACTGGGGAAACCTCACAAAGTGATATATTGACAAATATCAAATATCGAGGAGTCGAACCCAGGACCTCCGGATCGTAAGCCCATGGTTCTGACCACTAGACCACGGAGGCAGTTAGTTCATCGCTTACTAAAATTTCGAGTATAAACCTATATCAATGAAACTGTCCCCATGGAATGTAGGTTGAATTATGCTTGTATCCCTTACACGGTAGGTAGAACTAACGCATAATAGGACGTTTACGTCATTGATAATGTTTCATATGTCATTTTAAAAATATTCAATACTTACACCGACGGCTCCCTCTTTCTCTCTACTGATTTCTAAAGTATGACCGGGAAAAGAAGCAACTAGCACATTCTGTTTTTCAACGATAGTGCTGTTTTGATTTTCTGTTCTCACTGAATAATAGTAAAGTGTTTGCAAAAATCTTGCATCTTGACTTATTTCAAAGTAGGCCCCCTGCCATATAAGAGGTGAAGTATTGTTCGGTACCCTTGGAGTTTCCTGGTGCAGGGTCGTAACTCCTGCTGGACTGTCCGCCCTTTATGGCATATTTCTTGGAGCCGACTCTGCCTTTGACTTATCGCTATAGATAGGAAGTTTAATGTTCTTTACTGTATTAAAAATGTAATTCGCTGCAACCATGCCGCACCTTCTAAAATAACCCTCAAAACGTGGCGACAAAGTTCTCTATGTTTGTTCGTTGACGCTCAGCTTACCACGCAAGAGACGCAGGCGTGTCTATAGAAGATACGTACATACATATAATCACGCCTTTATCCCTAATGGGGTAGGCAGAGCGTAAACGATCTAAAAAAAAGGTCGTTCCGCCACGTCTGACAAAGTTTTGAGGATTATTTTAGACAGATTTGTAGGTATATTGCTGTAGTGACAGGTTGTCATCCCATCGCCTAAATTAGAATATAATGAAACCCTCGGATCCCTTAGCTGGTTATTACAGCATGCCCGGGAGGACATGCAGCTGGCACATTCTATGTTATTCTTTCGCTCCCATGCCAGCATGGCAGAAACATATATAACATATGTATGACAAATAAATAAAAAAAATTAAATAAAAATATTGAGGAATATTTCAGATACCTAGAACATCGCTTAAAACAACACACTGACATCTTTCTTCCCGTTAAGAGCTGGTCCATTCTATGTTTTATCTGCAATCACAGTGAATTTCCTGCCTGAAATCAAGAGGTAAAGTATTGTTCGGTAGCAGTAACCTTCCCTTGGAGTTCCCTGATGCAGAGTCGTAACTCTACTCCTGGTGGACTGTCCGCCCTTTATGGCATATTTCTTGGAGCTGACTCTGCCTTTGACTTACCGTTATAGATAGAAGGTTTAAAGTTCTTTTATGATATTAAATGAGACTAATACGAACAAATAACGCCACTTTACTTTGGACAATTCACGTGAGTGAAATGATACTTTATTGAAGGGAGAACTGTAATTATGAAGTATTAAATAAGGTATAATTTTATATGATTATTAGATATAATAAGCTAGAGGCTGCGGTTGCTTTTTAGAACCCAATATTTTGTGAAAACTTTCGTTTCCCCCAGTTTGGTTAGGACAACATACAATAATACAATCACGCCTTTATCCCTAATGGGGTAGGCAGAACGTAAACGACCTAAACAAAGGTCGCTCAGCCACGTCTGACAAAGTCTTCAGGGTTATTCGAGATAGATTTGTAGGTATATTGAAGTAGTGACAGGTTGTCAGCCCATCGCCAAAATTACAGTATACAGAAACCCTCGGATTCCTTACCTGGTTTTTACAGCATGCCCGGGAGGAAAAGCAGCTGGCCCATTCTATGTTAGGGATAAAGGCGTGATTATATGTATGGTATGTAACAGATGTACTTCCATGCTGGACTGGGAGCGAGAGAAAAACATAGAATGTGCCAGCTGCATTTCCTCCCAGGCATGCTGTAAAAACCAGCTAAGGGATCCGAGGGTTTCTGTATATTGCAATTTAGGCGACAGGCTGACAACCTGTCACTACAGCAATATACCTACAAATCTATCTTAAATAACCCTCAAAACTTTGTCAGACGTGGCGGAACTACCTTTGTTTAGGTCGTGTACGCTCTGCCTACCCCATTAGGGATAAAGGCGTGATTATATGTATGTATGTATGTATGTAACAGAGGCGCTTGAAGCGGCGTCAACCGCGACGGCGTCTGAAGTCTCAGTCGCTGTAGCGCTGAATAATTTAAGGAGGCGCGCGAATAACCCCTTACATTGTGCGGGGTAGCGAATAGAATGTGTTAAGACAAACCCAGGGTTGGCCAATAAAATAAAAAGTACACTGCTCTATTCTAGATTCCACTGGCTAAAACTAAAATAAAAATCTATCTGTCACTTTCAAAATAATAAAATGAAAAAAGGACAGACGATTTATACTCTATGCTTTTACACTTTGTGCAGATTTTGACCCGTTTTTACACGGTTCCCCAGTATTTCTGACAATTTTATCCGCCATATCATATGACGGCGGATAAAAATGTCAGATAACTCATAAAATCAACGACTATAAATAAAAAACCGGAGAGAATAGATCTCCCGTCCGTTTTTTTATTTTTTTATTAACAATTGGTTTGCACTTGACTCCAGTCTAGGTCGGGAACGACTGAGACGGAGTCGACGATGGTGCGAGCTCACCCAGAAGATGCCTGTTCACTCTAACTTTGAAATGTTGGGGGTTGTAGGCGTTCGGAAACACAGACGCAGGTAGTGAGTTCCACACTGATCCCGTGCGCCATATGTAATAGTTTTGGAAGCGATAATACGAATAGGTGGAATATCAACCAGATATGGTATCTTGCAGTGCGTCTAGATGTCCGATGGTAGAAGGGACCTGGCGGGATAAGGTCGTGGAGCTTTTCAGCACACTCACCGAAGTACAGCCTGTAGAAGACCGACAAGCAGGCAACCTTACGACGATGTTCCAGGCTGTAAAACTTGGCTTCTAGCAGTTTGCTGTCACCAATAAGCCTCTTAGCTCTGCGTTCCACCGAACCGAGTGCGGCAAGTTGGTATTTGGCTGAGCCATCCCAGAGGTGACTACAAAACTCCATACAGGATCGGACTTGTGCTTTATACAGGGTAAGAAGCTGTCCAGGCGTGAAGTATCGCTTCACTCTATTCAGGATACCCAGTTTCTTGGCCGCTGTTTGTGCTTTGTATTCGATGGAAACGCCGAAGTTTAGACTAGATGACAACTCCATGACCAGAAGCTCAAGTTTGCCAGCTATAGGTGCAGATGTACTTCGGAGAGTAGGAGTGTGGTTGAAAGGACTCCTTTTGGCGGTAAATAGAAACGCTTGCGTTTTGGTGGCATTAAAAGAGACCAAATTGTCATCACCCCACTGGGAAACATGACTTAGGGTCAGATCTATTTGCTCAACCATGGCCCTTGTTAAGGAAAGTATTTCTCCCCTGCTGGTGTTTGCGCTGGATAAGTATCTCACCAAAACCGTACTATCATCTGCGTACCCAACAATACCCGGCTGAAGAAGGTCATTGATGTGCAGCAAGAACAGAGTTGCAGAGAGAACAGACCCCTGAGGAACTCCGGCGTCAATAGCCATCAAGTCAGAGGAGCAGCCGTCAACGACTACTCTGATCGACCGTTCACTCAGGAAGTCAGAAATCCAGCTACAAAAATCAGCTGAGATGCCATACGCAGGAAGCTTGTTTAGCAGACTTGTGTGCCAGACCCTGCCAAAGGCCTCCGAGATGTCAAGTGAGACGGCGAGAGCTTCGCCGTGCTTCTCAATGGCCTCACCACAGCAGTGCGTAACATACACAAGAAGATCCCCAGTTGACCGTCCCCGGCGAAAGCCATATTGACAGTCACTGAGGAGGTCATTGTCTTCGAGGTAGGTCAGTAACTTACTGTTCAGTACCTTCTCCATAACTTTGCATAAGATGGAGGTAATAGCAATCGGTCTGTAACTAAACGGTCGCCTTTTTTGGGGACCGGCTGAACATTCGCAAGCTTCCAGGACTTTGGCACAGTTCCTTTTTTGAGAGAAAAGGCGGAACAAGCGAGTCAACACAGGAGACAGTTCAGGCGCACAATGCCACATGACTCTTGCTGGGATGCCATCAGGACCACTAGCTTTATTCACATCCAGACTGCACAATACTTTGTCTTTGGCATCGAAGAATCGCAACGAGGTACAGTAGGTGGTTGCTTAGAGCCAGCATCCAGACGTGAATTGTTTGCAAATAGCGACGCAAATAAATTTGCTTTATCACATGCAGAGTGAGCCAGCCACCCATCTGGTTTCAGCAATGATGGACGAAAGAAGTTTGTTTCGACCGCTTTTGATAGGGACCAAAATTGTTTACTACCCGCCGGGTGTGATGCTAATTTTGTCCCTATACGTCCGACATGGTCGAAACGTGCCTTACGCAGGACCCGCTTGCATGACCTAGCGGCGGAATTAAAGGCTCTCTTCTTCGCGCGAACCCTACGTGCTCTTACTTTGCGGTCATGGGCTTTGACCCAGGCTTAGTAAACAGATTCTTTTCGAGCCTCAGCGTGGGCGCATTCCGCGTTATACCAAGGTCGGGTTTTATGACCGAGCGGCATATCGGAGAATGGAATAAAGTACTCCATTCCCTGTCGCATCACGTTCGTGACCGCATCAGCACAACACGAGGGGTCACCCGAAGAGAAGCACAGTTGCCGCAACGAGTAGGATGCAAAAAAGTGCGGCATCTCATCCCAGTCTGCCAACTCGTATTTCCAAACTCGTCTCGTGCCTCTAGGGCTTTTATCCGGAGACGAACAGATCAATACGGATTTCACCAGACAGTGGTTGGAAGTTCCCAATGGGGCAGAGACCGAAATCGAGTGACTGTCTGGAACAGTAGTTAGCAGCAGGTCTAAGCAGTTGGGTATGTGGTCGTGAAACATCCGGTACCCGCGTTGCTACATTCACCAGCTGGGTAAGATCTAGCGATAGTGCAAATTTGCGTGCCTCTATCCCACCATGGTCGGTTTTCCAGTACGGGAACAACCAATCTTTGTGATGGGCATTAAAATCACCCAGAAAAACTAGCTTCGCTGTTGGGTACCGCCGTTGGGCTACGTCTGTCGTCTCAGCGACGTAATTGAAGAGCGCTGTCGTCTCCTGGTCACCACGATGCGATCGGTAAACACCGATATAAAGGAGTTTTTCCATGCCTGTATCCACTAGTATCCATATGGCAGAAAAACCCGATTATTCAAAGCAACGGAGACGTCGACAACAAATTTCATCCCGGACATACACACATACCCCAGATTGCTTCTTAAATTTGTGTTCAAGAGAGTAACCCGGGTAGTTGAGGTACGCCACGTCCGACGGGGTTGTTATCTTCGTCACCGTTAGGAAGAACAGGTGCGGCTTCTCGGTCTCGAGGTGATGATGGACTGGATCGAAGTTTGAGTGCAGACCCCTGATATTGGTGAGGTGCACTTTAAGTGGGAGGAAGTGCAGCCGTTGTTTTACCGTATTCTTCTTTCTAACTTTTTTCATGGTTCGGAGTGTTGGTGGGAAACAGTCGAGTTGTCGAGGCGCTGGTCCGTCAACCTATTGGGTCACTAGAGGCAAAACCAACCGATGGGGAACTCATTTGGAGACTGCGGGGACGCCTGAACCCCCCCAGATATGGCCACCGGGTCCTCCCATCCAGTCGCCGCCTTTTCCAATGTTTTTAATCAGAAAGTGACAAATAGATTTTAATTTTAGTTTTAGCCGGCAAATCTAGAATTGAGCCCATTTGAAATGCAGTCAGTGAACCAACAGCTTAAAAAGTTAGCAGTTCTTGGTCTAGTTCGAAAATATGATTTCATAAAAATAAATCATTTCAATGACGCAAGTGACAGGTTGGTATCAAATTATGAATTTGACATGCTTCAAATAATTTTCCATACAAATAAACTCATTTTTACCAGTTTGAAGTTTGCCCTTTTGTAAAATTGGTCATTTTTAGATACTTGAGATTAGTCTTTCTTCCATTTCCAACCTTATATACATATAACCACGCCTTTAAACTTAATGGAATAGCCAGAGGGTAAACGACCTAAACAAAGGTCGTTCCGCCACGCTTGACAAAGTTTTGAGGATTATTTAAGATAGATTTGTAGGTATATTGAAGTCGTGACAGCTTGTCAACCTATCGCCTAAATTGCAATATACTTAAACCCTCGGATCCTATCCTAGATCTTAGTTGCATTTTACAGCATGCCCGGGAGGAAAAGCCGCTGGCACATTCTATGTTTTTCTTTCGCTCCCAGTACAGTGTCTATAAATCTCCATTATTTTGTGACAAGAAAATATTGAGCTCCACGATTACAGCATTTCTGCAAAACTCATTTTTTGACATGTTTATATGAGGTTCGCTCCTTTGCGCCAAGAAGGTGACGAAAGCTTCTATATATCTTCTTTTTAGTAGCTTTCCACCCCGCGGATTTAACCGCGGCTAAATTGGTTTTCCTGCGGTAAAGTAGTCTATGCCCGTCCTCAGGATCCCACCAGGTAGTGCTACCAATATTCATCAAATTCCGTACTGCCATTTCAGCGTGAAAGAGTAGAGTAACAGACATACAGACAAACAGACAGACAGTTACTTTCGTATTTATAATATATTAGTAAGAAGGTAAGAATAGTATTGACAACCCTACACAAACGGCAAACGGACAATACAACTCGCAAGTCAACCCTTTAACTATGCATGTTTTAATCTGTACGCTCCCCGCTCTCCTCATTCCTTTTTATTTTGACACCAATGTCCGTAATTGTTAATATTTACTAAAAACAAACGAACTAAACTCAAACAGCTCAGCTTAGGACAAAATCTTAGGCTCGTATTAATGAAGCGATCTCAAGATTTAGGGTATCAAGTATGGATTTGACAGACCGTTTTCTAATCAAATTACATTTCTGATATGAGCGCTGGCTGTCAGTCTCAAGAGCCGATTATAAATACTTTATCACAGTCCTTGATAAATAGTAATAGTCCAGTCAACAAGAAAACTTACTCCAAAAAAAATCCTTCTTCGCTGGAATTTAGAGTAAACGATGTAGATTATGAATTTGAACTAAAACTTATTCTTTACACTTTTGGATTATCATATTTTTATCATCTGCGGCAATTTTTTGAGGTCCTTCATACAAAAATTTCCTTGTCGGCAGAAGAGCTAAAAATTAAATAATTCTTTTTTTCTGTTTTAAGGTAGAATTGTTAAAACTACAATGCTTTTTTCCACATTCGGGTAAAAAGTCGTATAAAGATGATGAATCGAGCCCAGACAGTGGGTCTGCGTCTTGATAAACATTGATTTACTGCGCGTTTTCTTTCGCGCGTTATCTTTCCCCTACATTGGCCGCGACCTCGCCCTAACAACTAATGGCGCTCTGGTACAAGCGAATTATTACGTTTCATGTACTTTTAGGATTAGGACGAATAACAAAAACACTAGAATAATAAAGACTAAAATTATTCTTAACAAAATCAAAAAGAATCAGTTGACACACAACAAAAAAACACATAATTTAGGAACATAGAACACTCTATAAATATTTAGAGTAGGTAACTACAAATCCTACAATACATACAAATATACCACTTTTTTGAGGATTTTTACATACATACTATACATATAATCACGCCTTTATCCTTTACGGGGTAGGCAGAGCGTCAAACGCCTTAAGGGATAAAGGCGTGATTTTATGTATGTATGTTCGCCACGTCCGACAATAATTGAGGGCAATTTTAGATTGTAATGTATGTGTATTGCTGTAGTGACAGGTTATTAGCCCATGGCTTACACTGTAACCCTAAAGTTCCTTTTGCTGACTTCTACAGCATGCCCGGGAAGGTCAGCTGGAATATTCTATGTTTTTTCTATCTCTCCCAGTCCAGCATGAAAGAATTTGAGGATTTTTAGCACTCTCAATGCTATTTATTTCATATAATATGCAAGAAAGAAAATAATAAATTCGTTTCTGGCAGAACTCAATGTCCCTAATGTCGCTATGACGTATACGTAAGAAATACTATGATAAATTCGTCACTCCCTCTACCGTTTGTGTAGGTCCCTTGGTAGAGTAATGGACCAGCATTCCGAAGACGCAGGTTCGAATCCTGCCAAAAACTTATTTTTTCTTATTATATGACATTTATACCACTTTTAAAATATTGTAGAAAAATACGCACAGAAAACATTCAAAATCTAGATGTAATAATATTGTACAACAAAATTTTATAGTCGTTGAAAATGAGAAATCTTTAGTTCAATATTGGACAATTGCTAGGTGGAATTAGTTATCCATTAATTAAAATTAACATAATTCCAAATTCTCGTGAATAAAACAGATCCAATTTTACACTTAGATAACGCTAAAAACAGATATGGTAGTTCAAGTTTGAAATATTTCTTTATTTATTACAGCTTGTTAACGTTGTAAAAATATAGGAGCGATAGCTTCCCGCTAACTGAGGTTGCTCAAAGAAACTAAGGCCCATATTTATAATCAGCACTTGAGACTGACAGCAAGTTTGAGTCCGTATCAGAAATGTAATTTATGTACATTATGACCTGTCAAATCCAAACTTAGCAGTACTAAGTTTTTAATCTTTTAGTTCTTAATCTTCGCTTTATAAATACGGGCCTAAACAACTTGCACGAAAATAAAAATATTTACTTATCGTATCGTTTTGATCAGACAAATTGTTTGCCAATAATGGTCCATCTTGTGAACAAAACGAAATTACGAGAGTTTTGTAGGCATGCTGTCTCGTTCATGCTAAAGTGTTAGTTCTGTTTTGAAATTAATGTGTAAGACAGTTGAGTATTCAAACTATTTGTATATGTCTAAGGCCCGTAATTATAAACAGCACTTGAGACTGACAGCTAGTTTGAGTCCGTATCAGAAATGTTATTTCAGTAAAAAAGACCTGTCAAATCCATACTTAATATTATTCTCAATCTTGAGATCGCTTTATAAATACAAGGCTTATAAACACGATTACTTAAACTTTTCTCTTGATTCTCCTGACGATATTCGCCTATTATGGCTAGAATAAACAGTTTTAAAGTGAAAAAAAAACTGTAATAACCACCTCGAGGTTTTGTTGTAGGTATATGACTTATTTTCTTTTTAAAATGTATATTGTAAACGAAAAAACTAGATTTACTGCGATTTTCGCACATGCGACGCACAACCTTTGACGTAACTGCCACGCCGTAGCGCGCGCTAATATAAACATTATTTCAATTATAGTTTAGGCGGTATTCGTATATCTTAAAAGGAATGTGCTCAATTGTGGCTCGGCGCAGGCTTAACTCTTCTTAGCGAGGTGTCAGAGTTTTCAAACCGCCTAGTAGCACAGCTAATAGGCCTCTGACATTGTTTGAGTAACGACCACTATCAAAGACAGCGACCGGGACCGACGACTTAACGTGCCCTCCGAAGCACGGCATCTTTTTTCTTTTCTGAAAATCAGGTGATTTAGCCTGCAATATCCTAACCAACCTGGGAAAATCCTCACAAAGTAATAAATTATAGAATAGAATAGAAAAACTTTCATTCATGAAACAATATAAAACTCAACATACAGTAAGTAGACTTATGTTACATACATGAAAACATAATCATAATTGACAAATATCAACTTTGTGTTTCCCCCCTGGGAATTGAAGCCAGGACCTCCGGATCGTAAGCCCATGGCTCTAACCACTAGGCCACGGAGCCAGTTAACTGAGCATTCCCTTATCAGTTAGTTGTAAGCTATCCCTTGCACCGATCTCTCAGTTTCCCATATCGTAGCGTAGAGTTACTCCAATGATTATACCAATCATGGCGAAAAACGTGACCTAAGCCGCCTAGGCTATTTTTGACAGTTGTCCTTGTTTGTAGAGCCCCCACTCACGTTCTTTTAATGCTTTGTCGTACTGTATCTGTCTTAGGGAAATGACGACACTAGGGATTTCTCAAAATCCCTAGGGATATCGCGAAATTCCGGAAGAAGGCGTAATCGATTGATCGTTACGCCTTCTTACTGAAAATGTTTAGGGATTTGTCATTTCACTAAACTCAGTATACAGATAAAATAGTATAACCAAATTGTAATTTAACTGATTGAATTTCAATTTCACTTTGATTTTTTCATTTTTCGTATTTCGCGATATCCTGAAATCTCTAGTTTTATCATTTCCCTGCGACAGATCTACAGTTTCCCTATATCGTAGAGTCGCACGCTTTAATAATAGCACCGAAAGAGAATGGTTGCAGGTAATTCCAAATTTATGGGCAATTCAAAATGCAAGGTTTGTTCTAATGCAGCCATAAAGTGAATTTATAATCGGTCTTCAGTGGAACTCAAAAATATGAGCCGTTTGCGATTCAATAAGTTTCAAACTTGATTTAGATGTTGAATTCAAATCTAGAAGAAGATTTTTTTGAAGCTGCTGAGGATCAAAATAAGATCGTCTAAATATTAGTGCCAACCCTAGACTAGTGGTCATGTCATGATCATGATTCATTATGACATGACAGAAAATGACAGATATAAACCTCTGGACTCATTGTAGTTAAGGCATGTATTTTTTTTTGCTGACCCGAAACCATTGTTTTGTGCCGTGTATTTTGCGGGCTGTCGTCATAATAATATATTACCCGATTCAGGAAATGTGCCGTATTTCAAACACGCGACCGCTGTAACTGTCTATTTAAAGATACCTTGGACATAGGCGACCGATCCAAGGTGTAAAAAAGTACTGAATTACTTTAAAACATATTATGTTCAGTTCTTCCATGCTGGCCTGGGAGCGCGAAAAAACATAAAATATGCTAGCTGCATTTCCTCTCGCGCATGCGGTAAAAAGTAATTAAGGAATCCGAGGGTGTCAGTATTGTAATTTAGGCGATGGGCTGACAACCTGTCACTACAGCAATATGCCTACAAATCTATCTTAAAATACCCGCTTTGTCAGACGTGGCGGAACGATCTTTGTTTAGGTCGTTTACGCTCTGTCTACCCCATTAGGAATAATGGCGTGATTATATGAATGTATGTATGTATATTATGTTCTACCATGCAGTAATATAATCTACTAAGGTTCTACTGATAAAAACTTTCCTACGCAATGTTATAACACCCTGCCTACCCTGTAAGCTGTTCATGTGTATGTAAAAAAAACAGGGATAAGGTCAATGTTCACCGTAATTCAGAACAAATCTTCCAGGGAAGGGGCAGGATCCGCTTCATATTGTTTCTTTCTCCATCAGCGATAAAGGAAAAGGTCCGATTTATAAGACGCCACTACTTACTGAAGCGAAACTTTTGTTCGACTATATTTTTTGGTGTTCATTTCTTCTATAACAGACAAGCATACTCAACTATCTTGATAAAATCACACCTTACGACGGGTAGGCAGACTAGATAATAACTGCTGTTTGAAAATTTTCTTTTACTAAATGCTAATAATATTGCCAGAATGTATTAAGATAAAGGATTAAATTACCAAAAAACATTACGTAAGGTGTTTGCAATCATGTAGAATAAAATTACAAAAATATTATGCATCAGAAAAGACTAATAAAAAATACGTTCTGCGCGAGGTGTTTTCAATGCTTAATGTCTTTGGAGACTTATCTATTAACGATCGTTATGTAAACAGTACTCAGTGCCCTTTTTGAAGCAGATACCTATCCTACTATTAATAGGTCGTCGTATGTCTAAATTTACTTTTAAAAAGCATGTAAAACTCATATTATTATAAAGCAGCGGAAATGTACGTAAAGCAATCTTGTGTTTCCCATAGAATAGAATAGAATAGAATTTATTTGCACAAATATAACTACTTACTGCTCCAGTTTGCGTATTAACTTTTCACTCTAAAACACCCTATACACACAACACATACACACACACACACACACACGCACACGCACACACACACACACACACACACATATACACACACACACACACACACACACATTTAACACAATCACATTCCCATAAACCGAGGTAAACATCAATGTAAGATTGAGTGGTTGTTATAATTTGTATTGCAACTTGTGATTGTACCTATTATTATTATTTTAAACAGGGTTATAACCAAAATAATGTTTTGTTTAAGCATGTTATGTTTTGACTTTTACTTTTTAATAATTTATCTTATCATAATTCTATATGCTCTCTATCATATAGAATCAAAAATCAGTCTCCCACTGTTGCTTTGAGTAACATGGTAGCAAAATACTGAGACCCTCACCTTTTACTCTCAAACCAAACTATTGAAATTGTTATTTAATGTGTTTTGGTTTAACTATGTGAGTAATAAAGATATTTTGAATTTAAATTTAGGTAATTTATCAAAAACCAATCAAAGTAATGGAAACAGAAATAAAGATTGACTCAATGTTAGTAAGTCAAGCTTAGTAAAAGTCTTCGAAAGTCAGTACCAATTTATGACTCAAGCGATGTAGGACGAACACAGAATGTAAATGAAGGCAGTCCGTATTTTATTGAGTGAAAGATGTAATAGTTTTCAACGGAACCGCTGGTTAAGATAAGGTTTATGTGGACACTTTATTTTTAAAGTTTTTCGCGCGAATAGTTTCGAATGAAAGTTACGAGCAAAAGAAATGGATGCTTTACGACAGTGCTATGGAAAGAAAGTGTAGGCACTTAACTTGAATTTTTCATCTACATTTGAGATGTCGTTTTCTCGTCTGAAATAAAAATGAAATGTTTTTAAGAAAGCGGTGGTTTTGTAAACCTTTTTGTGTAAAGTTACTTTACTTTTACAGCTCTTTTTATTTATTCGTATATTTTTTGTACCAAACTGGCTCAAACCAGGGCTAAGATGCGGGGTATTTATAGTAGAGTAACAAATTAATTATACTTTTTTGCAGCTTTCTGCACCACGTAAGGTGGTATGCAACGTAAGTTGTCTGCTTTGTAGTAAATACCTTCATGAAATAGGAAGCGATATTGGGCTAAATTTTAGATGCGACCTGTAAATCTACTATTAACTACTCAATTTTGTAATAAACAGATTGAAAAAGGACAGTCGATTTTTTTCTTTACGTATTTAATGCGTTATCTGTTAATTCTCTAATCTGTTAGTTTCTTCCATGCTGGACTGGGAGCGAGAGAAAAACATAGAATGTGCCAGCTGCATTTCCTCCCGGGCATGCTGTAAAAACCAGCTAAGGGATCTGAGGGTTTCAGTATATTGCAATTTAGGCGATGGGCTGACAACCTGTCACTACAGCAATATACGTGCAAAATACAAATCCATCTTGAATAACCCTCAAAACTTTGTCAGACGTGGCGGAACGACCTCTGTTTAGGTCGTTTACGCTCTGCCTACCCCATAAGGGATAAAGGCGTGATTATATGTATGTATGTATGTATCTGTTAATATTGTTCAAATGCGCTCTAGAATCTTGCGGACTAAGCAAAAAGCTAGAATAATCTCCTGTCCTTTTTCAATCTTTTTATACGAAAAATACATTTATACATATAATCACGCTTTTATCTTTATTTTGATAGGCAGAACGAAAACTTAACAAAGGTCGTTCCGCCACGTCAGACAAAGTTTTGAGGGTTATTTAAGATAGATTTGTAGGTATATTGCTGTAGTGACAGGTTGTCAGCCCATCGCCTAAATTGCAATATACAGAAACCCTCGGACACTAGAGCTGGTTTCTACAGAACGCATGGGAGAAAATGCAGCTGGCACATTCTATGTTTTTCTCTCGCTCCTTGAGCATGGAAGAATGTGGAAGTATGAATAAAAAAGGAAAAATATGAAAATTGACAGATGGATTTTCGTTCAAAATTTAGCCGGTGGTATCAAGCATTGAGCACTTTAGGTAAAACTTCCTTTCTTATCGGTCCCTCAGTACTGAGGATCGTGACCAATAGCAAGGTTCCTCCAACTCCAGCGGCAGCTGACAAAATGGGTTGCGTCTTGAAAGGAGGTATTTGTTGCTTTCTTTATTGCATCTGACCAACGCATGGGCGTTCTGCCACGAGCTCGCGTACCCTCCACTTGGCCAGTAATTATGAACTTATCCAGGCTGTGTTTAGGCGATCGCATTATGTTAAAACATTAGGTAAAACTACAAATCTGCAAATACCATTGCCTGCACAGACAGCGATCGGAATTATAAACACTTCCCACTTATTGGGTTCACGACTGTAGTGAAAAATCTTATTTTATGAACCTCTGTTGCAACGTCTCATCGCAAATTGTTTAATTAAAAATCGGTGGTCGTCGGTTTCTGTGATAAATTTTAATTAAAGATTCTGGCGGAGGCTGCGGTTTCAACGCGACCGCGAGAGATTTCCGTCAATTCAAAACCAACCTATTTGTTAGACGAACTTGAGAGGAAGTGTGTAAAGAAGCGGTTTTCTTAACAAATAAACAAAAATCCATACTGCGTAATATTACCTATAAATGCGAAAATAACTCTGTCTGTTTGTTGCTCTTTTACGCCTAAACGGTTTATTGGTTTTTGATGAAATTTGGCTGGACGATAGATGGTAATCTGAAAACGGATATAAGCTAGGTTTTACTGCGGGAAAATATCTCATTTCGCGGGGCGGAAAACTACTCTTCCATAAACAGTAAATGCTGTTCTAATTATGATATCAAACATAATTTAAACTTTAACTAATTGATACTTTTACTCTACTTAGGACTCTAGACCCTTAAGAGCAACAAAGTTCCACCATTAAATCCGTCCACAAATCCACAAACATTCTTTAAAACTTATCTTAAGCAACCTCAAAGCTTAAGGAAAACATTTAACTAGGCAGGACTGCTGGGAATTCTCAAAAAGAGCAAAACAGGCTATCAATTAACTCCTATAAAGAGAGAACACTTAATGCATTCTAGGGATTAAATTAAAATATTTTATGCAGCCGGCGTGCAGTCAGCGGCGGGTGATAATTAAGTGGACCGCAAATCCCAGCTTTCCATAATTCTAGTAAGGGTCTGAGTAAATGATACGACTTTGAAGAGTTGACATCTTTGTTGGCAGTTTATGAATTTATTTTATTTTATACATACACTAGCGACCCGCCCCGGCTTCGTACGGATATCATCAGTGTTTCTCTACTATATTCTGCATTTATTATACATATAAACCTTCCTCTTGATTCACTCTATCCATTAAAAGAAACCGCATCAAAATCCGTTGCGTAGTTTTAAAGATCTAAGCATACAAAGGGATATAGGGACAGAGAAAGCGACTTTGTTTTATACTATGTAGTAATAATTTAATCACAATAGTGCTTCGGAAGGCACGTTAAGCCGTTGGTCCCGGTTAATATCGTTTGATACCGTAGATATTAGTCGTTAAGCCATATCAGAGGCCAGTGCTAAGCATTGGCGGCTTGAAAACTCTGACCTAATCTAGGATCGGGTCTGGTTTCCCTTCTAGGTTGCGGAGGTCAGATGGCAGTCGCTCTATGTAAAAACCAGTACCCTCGTTCAATCCCCTAGATTAGGAAGCCGACCCCGTGAGATACGGGATAAGGCTAGGGAGATGAGTAATAATTTAATCACGCTTTTATACCTAAACAAAGGTCGTTCCGCCACGTCTGACAGAGTTTTGAGGGTTATTTTAGATAGATTTGTAGGGATATTTCCCGGGCATGCTGTAAAAACCAGGCAATTGATTAGGAAATTGTTTATCTGCTGTTGGTATTCCGAATATGATAAAATAAAAGAAAAACTATGCAGGACTGGGAGCTACTAGAAGACTAAAAACGCAAAAACGAACTTGAACGAAAGTTGAAGCATTGATCAGAATATCGCGTATCAACATCAACAAGGCAAAGTTCCCGAGGTACTATGGAAGTTTTTATTTCTTTATAATGGGGCTATTTGCACCGTACTACAGTGTATATATTGCGTCACGGATTAAAGTGTATATAATGCGACACCGGACTTAAAGTGTATATAATGCTTCACCGGAGTAAAGTGTATATAATGCGACACCGGACTTAAAGTGTATATAATGCTTCACCGGAGTAAAGTGTATATAATGCGACACCGGACTTAAAGTGTATATAATGCTTCACCGGAGTAAAGTGTATATAATGCGTCACCGGACTAAGTGTATATAATGCGTCACCGGACTAAACTATGGCAGAGTTGGCCCGTTGCACTGTTAAACTGACTCAATGTGCAAAATATCTGCCAGCCCTTATTTTGAATATTTTTGTAATGACGTCACACTATTGCATCCGTGAAGTTGCTCCATGTGCCCAGGCCATAAAAGCTCAATATTTCCGTATCTTCTAATACGGATAAGTTATCAAAGCCAGATCTGGAGTTCGCCCAGTTCATGTACTGACCGCTGGTTGATAACTTTTAATAAATACTAATGGATTACTGAGATAGTATCTTAAAATCCAAATCCGGCCGATTTGGAGTAAAACTATTACGTAGGATTTTGACAAGAAATATTTTTCTCATAAAAAAACCGGGTATATATACATACATAATATCACGCCCTTATCCCTAACGGGGTATGCAGAGCGTAAAAGACCTAAACAAAGGTCGTTTCGCCACGTCTGACCAAGTTTTGAGGGTTCTTTTAGATAGATTTGCATATTGCTGTAGTGAAAGGTTGTCAGCCCATCGTTAAATTATTTAAAATTGAAACCTCCGGATCCCTTAGCTGGTTTTTACAGCATGCCCGGGAGGAAATGCAACTGGCACATTCTGTTTTTCTCTAGCTCCCAGTCCAGCATGATAGACAAATACCCAAAAAAAAAAAACAGCAAAAAGGCATAATAGCAATACAGAAACGATCATTCACCACCACACAGATTTTTACTCTTATTCTTTCACTATCAATGCGGCCGGGTTATGGAATTCGCTGCCGCACACGGTCCGTGACAGTCCTTCTGTCGCTGTCTTTAAAAAGAGAGTAAAAGAGCATCACCTTTCACTTTTCGTATAGTCTAAGTATGTATATATATGTATTTATATATTTTCATGTATATATTATTATCATAATTTTAAGTATTTATATAATTAGTTATTTATGTAATTTATAATTTTCTGGTATTATTTTAATATTATGCTTTATTTGTGCACACGCCTAATTTGCCTCTCATTTTAAGTCTCACTAAAGTCTTAGTCTCAGTAAATAAATAAATTTCTTCCATGCTGGCCTGGAAGCGAGAGAAAAACATAGAATGTGCCAGCTGTATTTCCTCCCGGGCATGCTGTAAAAACCAGCTAAGGGATCCGAGGGTCTCAGTATATTGTAATTTAGGCGATGGGCTGACAACCTATCACTACAGCAATATACTTACAAATCTATCTTAAACAATCCTCAAACTTTGTCAGATGTGGCGGAACGACCTTTGTTTGGGTCGTTTACGCTCTGCCTACCCCATTAGGGATAAAGGCGTGATTATATGTATGTATGTATGTAATAAATAAATAGATCATTAGTACAACAACATGCATGATAAAATGATCTTTATTCCGAACAGAATAAACGCTTACCCCAACACAATGACATCCTGTTCACACGCGGGCGAAAGCCAAAAGGGTACTGTACGCCCAGGCTTTAAATGAATGTGGGCGGGGGCGCTGGCATACAAAGACAACTGTCAAAAATAGCGTTAGCGCTATAGCATTCATCATTTTCACCGTCATCTCTCTAGCCATGTCTCGTATGTCACAGGATCGGCTACCTAATACAGGGTGCTGGTTTTTACACAGGACCTCCGCAACCCAGGAGAGACACAACCTAGCTGTCCAATGCCTTGCAATGGCCTCTGTCATGGCCTAATGAATAATATACATACACACGTACATATATGGGGTAGGCAGAGCATAAACGACCTAAACAAAGGTCGTTCCGTCATGTATGTCAAACTTTTGAGGGTTAATTAAGATAGATTTGTAGGTATATTGCTGTCGTGACAGGTTGTCAGCCCATCGCCTATAATTGTAATATACTATTTGTTTATTTATTTAACAGTTTATTGTACACAATAAAATACAAAGGACATATACATATAAAACAAAGACACATCAGGCACAGCTTATACTGTTACCCTATGATCACTTTTTTTTTACAGCATGCCCGGGAGGATATCAGCTGGCATATTCTATATTTATCTCGATCGCAGTCTAGCAGTCTAGCATGCAAGAAAAAACCGGGACTTACAGCTTAACGTGCCTTCCGAAGCACGGAAACGCTCGAGTTGTTATACAACTACTGGTCACCCATCATTGGCCTGGTCACGGCGATGGTTGCTTAACATTCTTTATCGGAATGAATCCATGCTGCACTGGGAGCGAGAGAAAAACATAGAATGTGCCAGCTGCATTTCCTCCCGGGCATGCTGTAAAAGTCAGCTAAGGGATCCGAGGGTTTCAGTATATTGTAATTTAGGCGATGGGCTGACAACCTGTCACTACAGCAATATACCTACAAATATATCTTAAATAACATATTTGTCAGACGTGGCGAAACGACCATTGTTTAAGTCGTTTACGCTCTGCCTACCCCATTAGGGATAAAGGCGTGATTATATGTATGTATGTATCGGAATGAATAAGCATTAACCATTCTTCCATGCTGGACTGGAAGAGATAGAAAAACATAGAATGTTCCAGCTGCCCTTCCTCCCGGGCATTCTGTATTAGTCAGCAAAAGGGATTCGAGGGTTGCAGTGTATTGTTATTTAGGCGATGGGCTGACAACCTGTCACTACAGCAATACACATTACAATCTAAAATTGCCCTCAATTTTTGTCGTTTAATACCGTAGATATTAGTCGTTAAGCCATGTCAGAGGCCAGTACTAAGCATTGGGGGCTTGAAAACTGACCTAATCAAGGATTGGGTTGCGGAGGTCAGATGACAGTCGCTCTGTGTAAAAACCAGTGCCCTCGTTCAATCACCTAGATTAGGTAGCCGACCCCGAGAGATACGGGATAAGGATAGGAAGATGATGTATGTATTTGACCAACGAACGCTTCCTAACCATTTGACCAACGAACGCTTCCTAACCATTTGACCAACGAACGCTCCTAACCATTTGACCAACGAACGCTTCCTAACCATTTGACCAACGAACGCTTCCTAACCATTTGACCAACGAACCTTCCTAACCATTTGACCAACGAACGCTTCCTAACCATTTGACCAACGAACGCTTCCTAACCATTTGACCAACGAGCGCTTCTATAGTTAGTCCCTTTCTTCGCCACATTCATTTAAAGCGTTGCCGTACTTTACATCGGCCAGGAGGGCATTTTTGTCGCATCAGCGCCGGGAACAAATGTACCGGAAAGATAACTGACACTATACGTTATAGCATTATGTCGGACGCATTAAAATTTATACCTCACTAGGTTTGTGGCGCCGTTTAGTAAGAAGGATTTCTTTCTGCCATACTGGATTTGGAGCGAAAGAAAACATAGAATGTGCCAGCTGCATTTCCTCCCGGGCCTGCTGTAAAAACCAGCTAAGGCATCCAAGGGTACAAGCAACTACAGAAGTATATTGCAATTTAGGCGATAGGCTGACAACCTGTCATTACAGCAATATACCACTATCTTAAACAACCCTCAAAACTTTGTCAGACGTGGCGGAATGACCTTTATTTAGGTTTTTTACGCTCTGGCTACCCCATTAGGGATAAAGGCGTGATTATATGTATGTATGTATTTCTTTCTAATGCTAGACTAGAGGTGTTTTTTACTTCACGAACTAAAGAAGCTTCCAAGCTGGACTGAGCCCGATAGAAAATAAAGAATGTGCCAGATGTTTCTTCTCCCGGTTATGCTAAAAAAACCAGCAAAGCTATTCGAGGGTAACATACTATGCGCTGACATCCTGTCTCTATAGCAATTTCCAACTTATAAAAATGCCCTCAATATTTTTACAGAAAACGTCTATCAATGAACGTCAAACGTTCTACCGACCCCTTAAGGGCTTAACGCGTGACAAACTGCAGAAATCATATAAATGACACGATTTTCACCTATCGTCATAATATTTTTGAATGAAAATGAAAACTTTTTATTAAAAATCCACATGTTCCATTCCCATTTTTTTTAATAAGCAAGCAACAAAATCAGCCCACGAGTTATTATCTATCAACATGCCTTCTTGATAACCGCTTATAAAGCCAATAGGTAATATATTTCCCTAAAATTCATATTAAACGCACCTGCTGCAGAATTTGTGAGTGGTACACCCATCCTTTATAGATACGGATTTGTCTAGAAATGATACCAAACTTAGCATATTTATTACTTAACTCTTCACTGCCTGATGGTCTGTACGACCGTAGCAGATATGTAAACGGTATTTACTAAATTGTGTTATTAAGGTGTATCCCAACGGCAGATGACCAGGTAGATTTCAAGATATGAAACCATCGCCCGTAATGCCTTAGAAAATCGTACAAAACAGCTGGCGCTATGGCGTAGCGCTTACGTCCGTAGCCGCGTCAAAATATGTTGCGATTTTAGATAATCATAATACGGATATTTCCCCGAAGGAACCGCGAAAGCGAGTTTTACGAGTATGAAATCCAATAAAATCATACATACATATATATAATCACGCCTTTATCCCTACTAAGATAGGCAGATCGTAAACGACCTAAACAAAGTCTCGCCACATATGACAAAGTTTTGAGGGTTATTTAAGATAGATTTGTAGATATATTGATGTAATGACAGGTTGTCAGCCCATCGCCTATATTCCAATATACTGAAACCTACGGATCCCTTAGCTGGTTTTTACAGCATAACCGGGAGGAGATGCAGCTGGCACTCTCTATGTTTTTCTTCCAGCATGGAAGAAACAATCATACTTTTTTTTATTATTGTTGTTCTTTTTCTGCCTAGCGATTTTACGGCCTAATGTTGGGATCAGCTTACTCTCTCAATCTCATTATTTCCTCTCAAAATTTATTCCTATTTATGTGTAGTGTACCTTACCTATTCCCAATTGAAATAGACTCCTCACTCTCCTTAAGTGTTAGTTGGCATCCACACTCCAAATTTATTTACATACGCATTTATTTACCCACCAAATGTAAATGTACATGCATATTCATGGGTGGTAAGTAATCTTGTACAATTTGGACAGGTATGACTAAATACATATTCGGGTGACAAGGTTTTGAATATTTGCTCACGACCAACATAATACACCTCCTATACAGCACGTCAACGCTTTAAATGAATGTGGCGGAAAAAGGACCCACGTTTTCACTGGACGGCACGGCACGTCCACGGCAACGGTAACTGCACCGGGTGTAAGGGACAGCGTCCCGCAAACTGATAGGGGTTGCTCAGTCAAAGATAAACAACAACTTCTATCAAAAAATTCTTTGAGGAAGTGAAAATAAAAATTTGCTTTACCATACAAAATGACCACTTCGATCAGACAATTTGTATGGAAAAGCCATTTTTTTTAATGTCCTGCTTGAATTTCCTGGTGGAAGTTGTTCAGTGTTGTTGTCTGCGCAACCCCTATCAGTTTGTGGGACGCTGTCCCTTACACCCCGTATGTTTGAACATCAGTGAAATTATGGTACATTTTTCCACTTCTGGGTACGCTTTTCCACTTCCCGGTACGGAAAAGTCCCGGCAACGGCACAGCATTGAATCATTTGCCATTCTCACCGGTATCTCGGTATCTGCCAAACTGCATGTGTATTGTTCTGCATATGTACGTAGCATGCGCGTAGGTATGTGTGTGCGCTCATTGTGGAACTAGATGGACGATATCGTCGACAATATAACCGTCCTAGTAGAGAAAAACAGAGCCACGGTATCGTGATATTGTTATCGTGCCGTTGCCTTGCCGTGATCGTGCTATTTGGTGGAAATCGCCCACTGCCAAGTGCTAACGCCATTTTTGACATTCATTTAAAGCTTGGACGAACTATAAGGGGTCGTTTAGAAATGTATACATGATAATAATAATAACATGGTTTTAAGAGGGCGAACATGAAACAATATGAGTTATAAAATTCACGTGAAGAATCTCATTTTCATAAAAGAATAAGTCCGATGCTCGTCACCGTTATTTTATTGGCTGGATGAAGAAAACTGTCGTCTATTTTTGACCACATACATACATACATATCATCACGCCTTTATTCCAAATGGGATAAGCAGAGCGTAAACGACCTAAACAAAGGTAGTTCCGCCACGTCTGACAAAGTTTTGAGGGTTATTTAAGATAGATTTGCAGGTATATTGCTGTAGTGACAGGTTGTCTGCCCATCGCCTAAATTACAATGTACAGAAACCCTCGGATCCCATAGCTGGTTTTACAGCATTCCCAAGAGGAAATGCAGCTGACACAATCTATGTTTTTCTCTCGCTCCCAGTCCAGCATGAAAGAATTTCATACAGCAGCCAAAGAGTTAAACTAGCAAAGTTACTTTCATTAAATTAATTAGCAGCCCGCACAAGGTAATTGCCCTTGTGCGTATCATATAAGAGTTGTGATGACAGGATTAAGGTCCCTTCACACTGAAGCCCAGCGACGACCGGCATGTGACTTAGGTCCGTATTTGTAAATAGCACTTGAGATTGACAGCTAGTTCGTATCAGATATGTCATTTCAGTACAATGTGGCCTGTCAAATTTGTAATTTCATAACTATATCTGTCTCATTACCTGGTTATTTTTGGCTGCCCACGATACAGGCAAGACCTAGTGTGGGAGCCACTGCTTTGCTTTACTGTTTTTGTTACGTATTTAAGTACTGCTAAAATATATATATATATGTATGTTTTTCACTACTTTTAGCATGTTATATGTAACAGCACTATTTTAATAAACTATTTTGTATTTTTTTTGTATTTGTATTTTGTAAATCCATACTTAATATTGCTCTATATCTTGAGATTGGTTTATAAAAGTATTTTTGAAGCGATCTCAAACTTCAGAGCAATATTAAGTATGGATTTGACAGGCCAGTTCGTACTGATATGACATTTCTGATGGGAACTCAAACTAGTTGTCAATCTCAAGTGCTGTTTACCAATACGGGCCTTAGACAAGTTTCAGACGTTGTTATTATACGCTCAGGGTTATTTTATAGAAATAGAAAATATTTATTTGCCACCAATTTACAAACATTTAACTTTTTTGGAATGCGACAAATGGGTCACGCTCAGCATTAATACTACAGAGGTGTAAAACACCGCTACAGCGCTGATCTTCCGCGTAACCGCTAATATAAAATTAAACAATAAAAATATATATTTCTTTAGTCAGTACACCTACACAAGCAGATAGGTGTTGCTCAGGCAACGAAACTGAACAATATTCCCATAATAAACTCTCCTAGGATATAAATAAACAAATGTCTTTTCCATACAATATGACCAGCCACCTTAATCAGATAATTTAGTACTTATGGGGGAAATTTATATAATTTTTATTTTCACTTTCCAAAACAATTTCGTTGTGAAAATTTCTGTTTCGTTGTTTGAGGAACCACTATCAGTTTGACTAAAAAATTTAATTTAAACTGTATTCAAATTTTAGGACTTATTTTTCCGCTGAATGTCAAACGTGAGTGTGTCTTGAGCTTAACAGCAAAGTTTGCGCATATTGTGACGTCACTAAAAGGCTCATTTTGTGTAAACTTACACACTTTCTATGATTTGTGGTCGAAACAGATGTTGATGACACTAAACATATGATTAATATTTAGAATTTACGTAGTGATTTTTATGCTAGACTATGAGCTGGGCTGCTGGAAAAACATAGAATATACCAGTTGCTTTGTTAAGGGAGTACTGCCAGCAAAGTGTTCACAATCTATGCGATATGGGCTGACAACACATCACTACAGCAATACACAATCCTAACTCATACTCCATGGACCCTGTTGAAATGAAATGAAATGAAACAAAATGAAATATATTGAAATGAAATTGTACCAACAATGTTAGACCTTGGTGGAACAAAACATATGGAGAGAAAACTATTTTCGGCGGCCTACTTAAATATGTTATCAAACAAAACATTTAGCGGAGATTTAGTTTCCTTTGAAAACAATTGTGATATTATTCGTGGGCTACAAAGGCCAAATTGGGCCCTGTTGGGTCAAATTCCGGGGCGTGTTTAGACGATGGCCTAAACTAACAAAGTAGGGAATATGAAAGCTATGTGGCCTATGAATAATTAATTGGTTTAACATGACGCGAGGGGCGTTGTCATAATATTGAACTGCAATTTTGTGCAGTGATACGAACTTTGAAATCAGCAACAGAATCTGGAGGAAAAACTGCGTTTCTGGTCTGAACTTTGAGGATAGAACGCTCCGTCAGAATATTTATACTTAGGTATGCTCCACCTGCCTCCGTGGTCCAATTGTCTGCGCCTTTGGCGATCCGATCCGATGGTTGTGGATTCGATTCCTTCCCATAAAGGGAACACGAAGTTGATCACTTTGTGATATTTTTCCCAGTTTTGTTAGGACAATGCCGGCTGAATCATTTCATTGTCTGCAAGAAAAAGGGTTCAGTTGATTTTATATAGATCAAATGAAATAAGTCAAAGTATGAATTGTTTATTTAATTTGTCTACAAAATATCGCTAGCGTGCCCGACGCTAGCGATATTTTGTGAAGTGAAAACTTAAAGCGACCACGAGAAAGAGTCCCCATCTCTTGTGATTATCGCAGCCGTGAGCCGGTTATCGCATTCGGCCGGGTTGGCAGCAAAATGTAACAATTATTACTATAACCTGGGATAAGCATTCAGTTTAGGACCTACCATTTGAATGTAAAATCTAAACTTTAGGCTTAGGAAGCTTAATAATCTTGGGCGTTACTGGCCGCAGGCGTTGTGAAATTTGGATAAAGGAATATATCCAAGGAATAGGTGGGTAGTTCTCCTGATTGACGGAAATGTTCCGCGATAAAACATTACATTAGAATAACGTTACAGCTACAGGCTTTTAAATATGAACAATATATAGCTTTTTGGATGTAGGTCATTTAATAAAATATGTAAAATTAAAACAGTTTTTCTGTAATATATACGTACATATAATCACGCCATTATCCCTAATGGGGTAGGCAGAGCGTATACGACCTAAACGAAGGTCGTTCCGCCACGTCTGACAACGTTTTGAGGGTTATTTAATATAGATTTTATTCATTTTAACAGCCTAGAGACTATTTACGCCTATCAGAACGAAACAATTTAACAATAATGACTGTCCTCAAGAGCTCATTGGGGAATTTACAACCGCCATTTTTTTTATTCTTCCATGCTTGCCTTCCATGCTTGCCCATTACGGATAATGGCGTGATTTATGTATGTATATATGAAGACAACAAATATAATCATCTGTAATAACTCTCAAAACTTGCCAGACGTGGCGGAACGATCTTTGTTTAGGTCGTTTTCGCTCTGCCTACCCCATTAGGGATGATGGCGTGATTTATGTATGTATAAAGACTGTGTATTTACCGAATACGGTGAACGGGTAGTGCGCGGCTGTGGTCCTCGAAATAACGAACCCGAGCAAAAGTGCAGTCGGCGGGGGATTTAACAATGCGTCTAACGTGCCCGCCGAGCTCTACAGAAGGCCAAGAAAACTGAATCGAATATTTTTGAAGTTCCTGTTTTATTACATACATACAATGACGCCATTATCCCTTATGGGGTAGGCAGAGTAGACCGTCAACGACCTAAACAAACAAAGGTCGTTCCGCTACGTCTGGCCAATTTTGTAGGATTTTTCGGATAGATGTGTGTTACTTCCATGCTGGACTGGGAGCGATTCAAAAACATAGAATATGCGCGCTGCATTTCCTCCCGGGCATGTTGTAAAAAACAGCTAAGGGATCCGTGGGTTTCACTATATTGTAATTAAGGCGATAGGCTGACAACCTGTCACTACTACAATATTACAAATTTATCTTAAATAACCCTCAAAACTTTATCAGACGTGGCAGAACGACCTTCGTTTAGGTCGTCTACGCTATACCTACGCCATTAGGGATAAAGGCGATATTATACGTATGTATGTATTTTTTAACTTCCATGCTGGACTGGGAGAGATAGAAAAACATAGAATGTTCCAGCTGCCTTTCCTCCCGGGCATGCTGTTGAAGTCAGCAAAAGGGACTCGAGGGTTACATTGTATTGTAATTTGGGCGATGGGCTGACAACCTGTCACTAAAGCAATACATATTACAATCTAAAATAGTCCCCTTAATTTTTGTCAGACGTGGCGAAAGCGCCTTTTACGAGGCGTTAAACGCTCTGCCTACCCCGTAAAAGCGTGATTTATGTATGTATGTATGTGTATGTATGTATGTATGTATGTGTATGTATGTATGTATTTTTTATGGTCTGATTGTGATTTTTTTAAATAGAGCTTACAGACAAAAAAACGTGTGGCATGGCAGCTCTAGCCTTTGTCATGCCAGGTCTTGCACGTGTGAGTGAGCTCTTCACGTGTGATTCTGAATCATTCTCGTTTGTTGCCGAGTCAGAATAGCATCAAAGATGCATACATACATACATACATATAATCACGCCTTTATCCCTAATGGGGTAGGCAGAGCGTACACGACCTAAACAAAGGTCGTTCCGCCACGTCTGACAGAGTTTTGAGGGTTGTTTAAGATAGATTTATAGGTATATTGCTGTAGTGACAGGTTGTCAGCCTGTCGCCTAAATTGCAATATACAGAAACCCTCGGATCCCTTAGCTGGTTTTTACAGCATGCCCGGGAGGAAATGCAGCTGGCACATTCTATGTTTTTCTCTCGCTCCCAGTCCAGCATGGAATTAAGAAGATCAAAGATGGAATCTCATAATGGTCTCGATTTATTTATTTCATTTATTTAACTTTATGCACAAAAATGTTACACGGGCGGACTTAATGCCAAAGGCATTATCTACCAGTCTACCTTAGATCATGTGGAAATAACAAGGCATTCTAGTCTAGATTCCATCGGCTAAAACTAAAATTAAAATCTATTTTATTTTATTTATTTATTTTAGCAGTTTATTGCACATATGATCATACAGAAGACATAATAAACATAAAAAAAACTATAGCACAGCAGGTACATACATACATACATACATATAATCACGCCTTTATCCCTAATGGGGTAGGCAGAGCGTAAACGACCTAAGCAAAGGTCGTTCCGCCACGTCTGACAAGTTTTGAGGGTTATTACAGATGATCATGACGTATATTGCTATAGTGACAGGTTGTCAGCCCATCGCCTAAAATTGTAATATACTATAACCCTCGAGTCCATTAGCTGGTTTTTACAGCATGCTCTGGAGGTGATGCAGCTGGCACATTCTATGTTTTTCTATCACTCCCAGTCCAGCATGGAAGAAAGCTTATCTTTAAAAAGTAATCTCTTCCAAAAGAAGAATTACCTGTCACTTTCAAAATAATAAAATTCAAAAAGGACAGGCGATTTACTCTATGGTTTTTTACACTTAGTCCGCTAGATTTTGACGCTCTTTTGCACATTTCCCCAGTATTTTTATCAATTGTATCCGCCATATCATAATATGACATACATACATAAATACATATAATCACGCCTTTATCCCCAATGGGGTAGGCAGAGCGAAAACGACCTAAACATTGGTCGGTACGCCACGTCTGGCAAAGCTTTAAGGGTTATTTAAGATATTATAGGTATATTGCTATAGTGACAGGTATAGTGTCAGCCTATTGCCTAAATTGCAATATACTGCCCTCGATAGTATTATATTATCTGTGCCTCGGATCCCTTAGCTGGTTTTTACAGCATGCCCGGGAGGAAATGCAGCTGGCACATTCTATGTTTTTCTCTCACTCCCAGGCCAGCATGGAAGTAATAATATATAATATTATATACATAATATGACGGCGGATAAAAATTACAGATGAGGCATGAAACCACCTACTACTACTACTGCCCCCGTGGTCTAGTGGCTAGGGCCATAGACTCCCGATCCGGAGGTCCTGGGTTCGATTCCCAGGGGGGAAACACAAAGTTGATATTTGAGAATTTATCACTTTGTGATTTTTCTCTAGTTTCGTTAGGACATTGCAGGCTGAATCACCTGATTGTTCGAAAAGAAAAAGATTTCGTGCTTCGGAGGGCACGTTAAGCCGTTGGTCCCGGTCGCTGTCTTTGATAGTGGTCGTTACTCAAACCATGTCAGAGGCCTGATAGTTGTGCTACTAGGCGGTTTAACAACTCTTACACCAGGGTACATCGGGTCGATAGACTCGATACCCACTCGACAGAAGAAGAAGACCACCTACTTATACCTTTACCAATGTTTTTAGTCTGAAAGTGACAAATAAATTTTAATTTTTGGCGGCAAATCTAGAATCGAGCCCGATATCATTGCTGATCAAAAAATATCTAGTCGCTGTCTTTGTACTTTATGAAAATATACATAATATAATCACACCTTTATCCCTAATGGGGTAGGTAGAGCGTAAACGACCTAAACAAAAGGTCGTTCCGCCAAGTTTGACAAAGTTTTGAGGGTTATTTAAGATATATTTGTAGGTGTATTGCAGTAGTGACAGGTTGTCAGCCCATCGCCTAAATTGCAATATACAGAAACCCTTGGATCCCTTAGCTGTTTTTTTACAGCATGCCCGGGAGGAAATGCAGCTGGCAAATTCTATGATTTTCTCTCGCTCCCAGTCCAGCATGGAAGTAAGTTATGAAAATATCTTACGGAAAAAAGTTATTTTTTTTTTGTCGAAATATTTCCTGGTTCCGTTAAAAAGCAGTATATTATTTACGCAAAGAAAATGCGCTTTTAATTTGCAAGAAAATAAACTGGGTGATGTCTTTTAGGGCAGATGTCAGTTTAAAACCATTAGAGGGATAAATTATGACCACCTCCTTCTCGACCCGGCCCTAAGCCCGCCGAGGATTTTACGTATTTAAAATGGCGAATGAAGACACATTTTCCGACCGGCTAAAGTGAAAAACTAAAATAGGGAAGAGATTATCCGGTCACATGATTTTACCTTGATTTTTATTATTTACTTCCATGCTGGACTGGGAGCGAGAGAAAAACATAGAATGTGCCAGCTGCATTTCCTCCCGGGCATGCTGTAAAAACCAGCTAAGGGATCCGAGGGTTTCTGTATATTGCAATTTAGGCGATGGGCTGACAATCTGTCACTACGGCAATATAATTACAAATCTATCTTAATAACCTTCAAAACTTTGTCAGATGTGGCGGAACGACCTTTGTTTACGTCGTTTACGCTCTGCCTACCCCATTAAGGATAAAGGCGTGATTATATGTATGTATGTATGTATGATTTTTACCTTGATTTTAATTTATTAGTCTAAGGTTAGACCGCGCTAGGACGTAGCTGACGAATTAATCTTTGTGTCTTCTTCTTCTTACGAGTGGGTATCGAGTCTATCGACCCGATGAACCCTGGTGTCAGAGTTTTTAAACCGCCTAGTAGCACAACCATCAGGCCTCTGACATGGTTTGAGTAACGACCACTATCTAAGACAGCGACCGGGACCGACGGCTTAACGTACCCTCCGAAGCACGAAATCTTTTTCTTTTCGGACAATCAGGTGATTCAGCCTGCAATGTCCTAACCAAACTGGGGAAAAATTCACAAAGTGATAAATTCCCAAATATCAACTTTGTGTTCCCCCCTGGGAATCGAACCCAGGACCTCCGTATCGGGAGTCCATGGCACTAGCCACTAGACCACGGAGGCAGTTAATCTTTGTATGAAAATGTATGAGATGTACCGCACCAGGGCTCATCGGGTCATTCGACATGAGAATCCAGTCGCTAAGAAAAAGAAGACCTCACTGAAGCGACACTGAAGCTGCACCGGAGCGGCGCAACGCTTCACGGCGCGGCAATGTCAGTTCATACAATTTGACAGATTTTGTCACGCGGTGTCGCGTCGCTTTCTTCCATGCTGGACTGGGAGCGAGAGAAAAACATAGAATGTGACAGCTGCATTTCCTCCCGGGCATGCTGTAAAAACCAGCTAAGGGATCTGAGGGTTTCAGTATATTGCAATTTAGGCGATAGACAACCCGTCACTACTGCAATATACTTACAAATCTATCTTAAATAACCCTCAAAACTTTGTCAGATTTGGCGAAACGACCTCTCTTTAGGACGTTTAAGCTCTGCCTACCCCGTTAGGGATAAAGGCGTGATTATATGTCGCGCCGCTGCAGTCCGTGCCGCATGCCGCGCCGCGCCGTTCCGCTGCAGCTACGTCATAGTGCGGTCTAACCTAACTAATGGGTAATATGCAAGTGATAAATTAACACGGTGCAAATTAAAACCACTACCTCTGGGTCGAAGACCTTACATTGAACCTGGTTAATGTTTTTTTTTTTTGTAATAATTAATAGTGGTCGGTACTCAAACCACGTCAGAGACCTAGCAGTGCTACTAGGCGGTTTGAAAACTCGGACACCAGAAATCGGGTCGTTTGTCTCGGGAATCCACTCGCTAAGAAGAAGAATAATTAAAAACCCCAAATATATGGAGAGGAGAGATATCTACAGACCAATGTGCATATTTTGGCAGGAACATTTGATACTTCCATGCTGGACTGGGAGCGAGAGAAAAACATAGAATGTGCCAGCTGCAGTTCCTCCCGGGCATGCTGTAAAAACCAGCTAAGGGATCCAAGGGCTTATGTATATTGCAATGTAGGCGATAGGCTGACAACCTGTCACTACAGCAATATACTTACAAATCTATCTCAAACAACCCTCAAAACTTTGTCAGACGTGGCGGGACGACCGTTGTTTAGGTTGTTTACGCTCTGCCTACCCCATTAGGGATAAAGGCGTGATTATATGTATGTATGTTTTGTTTTTTAAAATGTCTTTATTTATAAATAACACTTAATACAGTACATAAAATGGGAAAATAACAAATTATGCCTTATCATAATATAGTTACTTTATCAGACTAAAGCGCCTACGAAAGTATAATTCATGAGTAATTAATTAATTTTAGAATAAACAATATTTTGATTTCATTTAGAGAATAATAAGGTGAAAGTAGTTTGTAAAATTGTGTTACAATTCTACTTGCAGCTAATGATAATACAAATTATAGGTAAAATACTCAGGGGTAAGACATGAATACAATGTAGTAATTCTAGTTTAACTATATCTACACATACTAGTAAGTTAAAACGTTAATTATTATTGTTATTATTGAAATTTAAATTGTACAATTATTCCCAGTCCAGCATGGAAGTAACACACATCAATCTGAAAAATTTGCCAGACGTAGCGGAACGACCTTTGTTTGTTTAGGTCGTTGACGTTCTACTCTGCCTACCCCATTAGGGATAGTGGCGTCATTGTATGTATGTAATAAAACAGGAACTTCAAAAATATTCGATTTAGTTTTCTTGGCCTTCTGTAGAGCTCGGCGGGCACGTTAGACGCATTGTTAAATCCCCCGCCGACTGCACTTTTGCTCGGGTTCGTTATTTCGAGGACCACAGCCGCGCACTACCCGTTCACCGTATTCGGTAAATACACAGTCTTCATACATACATAAATCACGCTACTATCCCTAATAGGTTAGGCAGAGCGAAAACGACCTAAACAAAGATCGTTCCGCCACGTCTGGCAAGTTTTGAGGGTTATTACAGATGATTATGATATTTGTTGTCTTCATACATACATACATAAATCACGTCATTATCTCTAATGCGATAGGCAGAGCGTCAACGCATCTCAACTCGCATCCTTTAGCTTGTTTTGACAGCATGCCCGGAAAGAGATGCAGTTGGCACATACTACGTTTTTCTATCGCTCCCAGTCCAGCATGGAAGAACACAGTGTTCACTACATAATATACCAAGGCATTGAGTCCTTAGCATCTTCATAAACACCAGGTATTTACCAAACATACATATAATTACGCCTTTATCCCTAATGGAGTAGGCAGACCGTAAACGACCTAAATAAAAGTCGTTCCGTCACGTCTGACAAAGTTTTGAGGGTTATTTAAAATAGATTTGTATGTATATTGCTGTTGTGACAGGTTATCAGCCCATGGCCTATATAACAATATACTGAAACCCTCACATCCCTTTGCTGGTTTTTACAGAAATGCAGCTGGCACATTCTATGTTTTTCTCTCGTTCCCAGTCCAGCATAGAAGAAACTTGAAATATCCCATCTATAAATAAGTACTACCAATTTTCGGTGATGGCAGCCAATCTTCCAGAGATCGACCATTTTTAGAGCTCGAGTGTTTGCGCAACACACAAGTGCAGTCTATACCGGGTGTAAGGGACAGCGACCCACAAACTGAAAGGAGTTGCTCAGTCAACGACACTGAACAACTTTCACCAGGAAATTCTTTCAGAAAGTAAAAAAAAATGTCTTATCCTTACTATTTTTTAATTGAGCTGGACATTTTGTATGGAAAAGGCAAAAAAAATAATCTATTCCTTAAATCATTTCCTGGTGAGAGTTATTTGGGCTCGTATTTATAAAGCGATCTCAAGATTGCGAGCGATATTAAGTTTGGATTTGACAGGTAATTTTTTACTGAAATTACATTTCTGATACGAACTTAAACCCATTGTCAATCTTCAGAGCTGATTATAAATACGGGTGTCACTGTCGTTGACTGAGCAGCCCCTATCAGATTGTGGAACGCTGTCCCTTCATCATCATCATCATTTCCAAAAATGCGACTTACAATTTGATTTCGGAGTTAGCAATCCATTGCTTTGCCTCCAGTGTTAGCTGGTCTTCTTCTTCTGTCGTGTGGGTATCGAGACAATTGACCCGATGAACCCTGGTGTCAGAGTTAATTAATAGCACAGTTAATAGGCCTCGAACATGGTGTGTGTAACGAGTCGACCACTATCAAAAACGGCGACCGGGACCGACGGCTTAACGTGCCCTGCGAAGCACGGAATCTTTTTTCTTCCAGACAATCAGGTGATACGGCCTGCATTGTCCTAACCAAACTGGGGAAAATCTCACAAATTTATAAATTTACATATATGAACATTGTGTTCCCCCCTGGGAATCGAACCCAGGACCTCCGGATCGTGAGCCTATTACTCTGACCACGGAGGCAGTGTTAGCAGGTGAAGCCCCTCGAATCCGCTGCTGAACTTTCGTGTAGGGCAGTCCTCCACGATGTAAAGGTCTGCACTGAATCTCCACACCCGATATATCCTTCAATCTCTTTGTCTGATGGGACAGACTGACTTCTATCTCTTATCGAATGAGTATTCCAGATGACGTATGACCCATAGTTTTTTTTAATTTTGGGACGCGTTTAACTGCAGGATATTTAGAGTACAACATTCACACTTAATTTCTACATTCTCCATGCTGGACTGGAAGCGAGAGAAAAACATAGAATGCGCCAGCTGCATTTCCTCCCGGGCATGCAATAAAAACCAGCTAAGGGATCCGTGGGTTTGAGTATATTGTAATTTAATTTAAACTACCTAAACAAAGGTTGTTCCGCCACGTCTGACAATGTTTTGAGGGTTATTTGGATAGATTATTATATTTCGAGATATTTCGAGTACAACATTCACACTTAATTTATTACAGAATACGAGTATATACCTACATTTGCATGCTGGACTGGGAGCGAAAGATAAACATGGAATGTGCTAACTGTATTTCCTCCTGGGCATGCTGTAAAAACCAGCTAAGGGATCCGAGGGTTTGAGTATATTGTAATTTAGGCGATGGGCTGACAACCTGACACTACAGCAATATACCTACAAATCTATCTTGAATAATCCTCAAAACTTTGTCAAGCGTGGCGGAACAACCTTTGTTTAGGTCGTTTACCCTAAACAACCTGACAACCTGACACTTCGGCAATATACCTACAAATCTATCTTGAATTAAAGTTGTAAAGGTAAAACTTTGTCAGACGTGGCGGAACGTTTAGGTCGTTTACGCTCTGCCTACCCCATTAGGGATGAAGGCGTGATTATATGTTTGTAGATATACCTACACCTTAACCGATTTAAATATATTATCCAACATTATTTATAAACGGAAGTAAATAAGTTTTTAGTGAAAATCGAGTAGATCATATTCATAGTGCTGTACAACAGCGGTTATTACAACTGAAAATGGCCCCACGTGTGAGGGGGGGGAGTAATAAAAACGGTCATAATTCGCGAAGTAGGGAGGGAACCAACCTCCCCCCACCTCGGATATAGTGCGCGGTGCTAAAAGGATAATATGCGCAAAAAGTAAACGTATAACTGAGCTAGGAAAAAGTGTAAAGTTTAGGTATAGGGTGCACCGGGTGGGCTTAATCGTTGGTTTTTTAAAAGAAAAAGTTATGTGGCAAATTATCTCACGGCCCATTTCATTTATATCAAATAGGTAGTTGATACTGCGAGCAGTATAATTACCGGCAGACCTCTTGAGGTCACGGGTGAAACTTTGACCATCTAAAATTCACTTTCAAAGGCTTGAATTTTCGCTGTGATTTCGATTTTCTATCCTATCTATCCTACGTCTATTTAGCCTATATTGACCCACTACTGAGCATAGATCTCTTCTTTTATGCGCCATTTTTGCATTTTTGCCGACATTGAAAAGAACTGAGCTGTTATGTGTTGTTTGTTCTGTTGTATTGTAAGTGTGTTGAAAATGAAACAATACCTAATATTATATTGACTTACTTGGTGTTTACCGCCAATGACAGATCGCTGTTAGTTATCCTCCTAATATTTATTCGAAACTAGTGGTTTAAAGTGAAAATTCCGAACTATCACTTACATTTCTTTGATGTTTACTTTCTGGTCTAAATAGTGAATAATATTGTGTGCAAAAACAATGCGTATCTACTGCTAAATTCTCAAATTTATTTCGATTGCATTGCAACATAGCAAGTTTACCCCTACCGACATCAACACGTACGCGAGCACGGACCGGTTCGGTGAGTCATACCCTGCCGTTCGACTCAATACAGTAGGCACCAGCCGCTACCGCGCGCTTCGCTACACGCACCTCGCCCGCATCTATTGGGACTAAGCAACGGCGACGGCCCGGCCGCAAGGTTTGAGAACACTACTGCGTAGATTATTTGCACATATCGATCACATTAAAAATGCCAGTAAATTGCAGCGCTTGTGCAAAGAAGATTGTCACGCTAAGCTTCATGAAATGCGCAAACCCGAAATGTGGCGAAACTTATGATTTGGATTGCCTTGGTGTGACTCCTGCCTCCTATGCTAAATATGATAAATCATACAAAGATAAATGGCTCTGCCCCTCTTGTGTCAATAAGCGCCCTAAACAGGACAACACGTCCACTCCTGTAGGTAAAGAGGCTGATGCCTCAGGCTCCGATTCTTCTGGGAACATAAACACGAAGCGCGGCACACAATTGAAACCCGCCCCTCCGAGTTCACAGCAGCCAGACCTCGTCTCAGAAATTCGAAATTTAAGACAAGAAATATCTGATATGAAACAAAACAGTGACATAGTATTGCTTCGTAATGACCTAATTGAGGTTAAACAGCAACTTGAATCAATATCAGAAAAAATTGAGACAAAATTTACTGATTATGAACGGAAAATGTCTAACATGAACTTGGAAACTGCTGAACTGAAGGCATCGTTACTTACTATGCAAAGAGTACAAAATATCCAGGACCGGATGTCTCTAAGGAATGAGCTGGAGATTGTTGGGTTACCAGAACAGTCAAACGAAAATCTCACTCACGTTGTAACACTTTTAGCAAAGAAGATTCAAGTTGATCTGAAGGAAGAAGACATCGATGCAGTATCAAGAGCTGGTCCTCGGCGTATATCCGCCAAGAGTAACACGCATCAACCGCCATCGTCTGAAAACTCTAACAATTCTATAGGTGAGACCTCTAAGCCACGACCGATAGTGGTGAAGCTCCTAAGACGAACAAAAAGAGATGAATTAGTTAGTGCGGCCAGAAGCAGACGGAACCTCTCGAGTTCTGACATAATACCTAACTCCGAAACCAAAGTCTACATAAATTAACGTTTAACCAAGGAAAACAGGTTGTTATTTCGGGAGACGAAAAAACGCACTAAGATTTATGGTTTTGAATACTGCTGGACTCGCAGCGGTAACATCTATGTCAGAAAAGCGGACCAGAAGCCTGTTATATCCATCAAATCTTATGATGATCTCGATAATTTGGTTGGCACTACACAGGACTCAAGATCGTCATGAATTTGAGAATTTCAATGCTGCGAGCGACAATATCACTTTATTTTGGTCATCGCTGGTTTTAATCTCCTTTGCTTGCCTTTCCTGTTATTATTTTAAGTACACACAAATTCACACCACTCCTCACTCATACAGACGATCTCTGATTCGCCTTTCTGTTGATTCTCACACAAAAACCAAATCATCAAATTTCACTGCTCTCGTTTTTATCAAAAATAGTCGATATTACAATTCTTATACTTATGGAACATGTTATAATCTACTGTTTTCCCTACCTGTATGCATAAAGCATGTCGTTACTCAAATTATTCTTGGAAGAACTACTCCCAATCCCACAAAGTTAATTCTTTTATCAACAACGTAATGGCGGTCCTAAACATTGATCTGGTAAATAACATTGACTCCTCGTTTAATATAGATTGCAAGAATATTACATTACCTGAGAATTGCAAGCAGGTTTTAACTATGGATTATAATATTAAAGTTTTATCATACAACATCCGAAGCATAAATAAGAATTTAGATTCTTTTTTGGTTACACTACATAGGACGGGCATAAACTTTGACGTACTTGTTTTTACAGAATGTTGGTTATTAGGCGGAACTCCCGTAAGCCACCTCCCTGGGTATAATGTTTACCACACGCATAAAATTATTAACCAAAATGGCGGGGTTGTGGTGTACGTGAAGGATACTTGGAATCCTAAAGTATACGAGCCTTCCTTAAGAGACGGGGAATGCTTAGCTATTGAATTAACAAACTCTATTATTATTTATGGTATATACCGCTCTCCTTCTTTCCAAAAGATTGATAACTTTCTTGACACTCTAAATAGTATCATATCCTCAGATAATTCTAATACAGTTATGTTAGTAGCAGGTGACTTAAATATCAATATTCTGGAACCAAATGAAGATACTGTATCCGACTACATGCATTGTATGTCTGAGCATGGACTGATCCCCGCTATCACGCTACCCACTAGGTGTGGTGAATCTAAAGATTCGTGTTTGGATCATATTTACATCCGTCCTAAATCACATAACGTTATTGGTGCTGTCTGTTCTGGTACTGGTAATCTTACTGATCATCACTTTATTATGCCCGGTATTCAAACATCTGACAATACTTCTACAAAACCAAATAGTTTCATAAATAAAGTAGATTTTGATGCGGTGGGGAAAGAGTTATCATCAATCGATTGGTCACCGGTTCTCTTCGCAAATTCTGTGGATGACGCGGTATACATTTTTCAAAAAATTATCATCTTAGCAATCAACCGAAACTCTATCCGGAAACGTCTTAGTCACAGTAAAACTATATTAAAACCCTGGATTACCCCAGGGCTAGTCAGGTGTATGAGACACCGCGACAGACTCCATCTAGTTGCCAAAAAACATCCTAATGATACTGTAAAGCAGCTCATTTATCGACGGTATCGCAACTTTTGTAATTTACTCCTCCGCAAAGTCAAAAAAACCTATGAAGCTAATCAGTTAGAACAAAATAAATTTAATCCGAGAGGTCTTTGGACAGTCATTAGAGGCATCTGCGAACGTAAGGGCAAAAACAGTCCGGCTGTCGAGCTAACGAAAATTATACCGGGTAAAATTAAAGCGTCACTAAACAATTGTAATCAGTATTTCTCCTCCGTTGGAGATAAATTGGCAAATGACTTGCTTACCACACTAAATATCACACACGAATCCCTGTCGCGTAATTCTACCTTGTTGCAGTTTGTACCGCACAGTTTCTTTTTGCAGCCTACTGATCCCTTCGAAATGCGTAAAATAATTAGTAAACTAAAATCAAATAGTGCTCCAGGCCTGGATGGTATCTCCGTCGGCTTGATAAAAGCGACCATTGACCAGATCATTATTCTCCTGATGCACATTTGCAATATGAGTATGTCTACTGGTATCTTCCCGCAAGCATGGAAAAATGCAGTAATAACTCCAGTCCACAAAAGCGGCTCGAAAGAATGTCCGGAAAATTACAGACCGATATCTCTTTTATCCGTCTTCTCCAAAATATTAGAAAAAATTGTCAATGTGCGACTGGTCAGATATCTGGAAATGCACAATTTGTTATCATCCCAACAATTTGGCTTTCGTCAAGGAAAATCGACGGAGGATGCGGTGAATGAGTTGGTGGATTGGGTGTCTGGGCGGCTTGACCAGAGTAAAAAATGTGTTGGGGTGTTCTTAGACCTTTCAAGGGCTTTCGACACCGTGTCCTCCAGCATCCTGATTAAGAAACTATCACTACTTGGTATTCGAGGACTACCATTGGAATGGTTCTGTAGCTATTTGAGAAATAGAAAACAGTGAGGGTGGGCGAAGATCTCAGTGAATTACCAATAAACTTCGGGGTTCCGCAAGGAAGCGTCCTTGGGCCGACTTTATTTATCCTTTATATAAATGATACCCACAGTGTCCTCTGTAGTGACACTAAGGTCATATGCTATGCAGACGACACTGTGGTTTTGTTTCAGGGCAAGAGCTGGGCCCAGGCCTTGGACTGCGCCAGTTCTGGTATGGTTCGTCTAAAGGATTGGCTTAACAGAAATCTTCTAACGCTCAACGCATCAAAAACAAAATTTCTTTGTTTTCATAAAACCAAAGCTTCAGAACCAAAAGAGGATACGGTACTTGAAAGTGAAATTGACGATCTCCCAGCAAACTTGCTTCAAAATATCACCAGGGTGCAGTCTATTAGGTACCTAGGTATTGAAATAGACGAAAATCTTTCATTTAAAGCTCACGTTGATGTGTCGTCAGCAAGAGTGAGAAAACTAATTTTCGTCATGAAACGTTTGAGAGAGTGTGCCGATATACCTACCCTCCGCCTCGTGTACACATCATTGTGTGAATCCATTCCTTCTTATTGCATATCCGTGTGGGGAGGTGTCGGCATCTCAACGCTGATTTTACTAGAACTAGCCCAGCGGTCAGTTCTAAAAGTAATGCTTTGTCGTCCTTTTAGATATCCAACTGTAGACTAATACAAAGATGCCCAAATTCTCAGTGTGCGCCAGTTGTACCTAAGTAAAGCCTTTTTGTTGACACACCGGAGTGTATTAAACTCCACAGAATATAAAAGTTTACTCTCGAGGCGGATCTTTAAAGTAGGAAGATTAATGCCAGTACAAACATCCTTCGGTCAAAGATTTGGTAGCTTTTGGTTTCCGCATATCTATAACAGGATTGTTAAATCATGCGATGTCAAGAATCTCCCAACATCCCAGGCGAAACGTATTGTTCACAAGTATTTATTAAATCTATCATATAAAGAAACTGAAAATATTTTGGACGTAGTAACATAAATACAATTATCAATTAATTATAATAGTAGTAATAGAACATTCGCGAGCAGTTACCAACACAAACAAAGACACACACACTCACTCACACACACACACACACACACACACACACACACAATATATATATTTTTTTACCTCCAATTACATTTAGGTTAAGATATCTAACTAGGCCTCCTGTAAACTAGAAATCGTATCTCACTAAACCTCACGATACAGGTTTGTTCCTAGTGTGAGGTTTGCAAGTAATTAGTTTGTGTTAGAACAGAGCTGGCTACTTATTTCTGTATTTACCATTGGATTTACTCAAATTGAGTATTTTCTGTTGTTTTTGATTTAATAAACAATTTGTATTTGTAATTTGTATATTAAGTGAAACAAGTACAAGTGTTTTAATAAAAACATTATGAAACAATACCTATTAACTATTTACCATCTTTCCTCCCAGTGTGTCCCTCTCCCGCGTGGCCGGCGGTGTGTGCCCTAATTACCAACCATTTATAACCAGCGGACCGTCCGAGCGATTTTATATTTTTTTATATTTAACACCTTGTCTCCCCTCCTCCCCTCCAACAACCTACCTCACCCCGCGCCTACACGGCATTATTTCAAGAAAATTTCACGCTTGCGAGATAATATATGTCCAGGCAACTGCAATTAGATTAATTGGACTCTGACAAATGTAACTACGTGTAATAGAAAACATTATGCACCGATTTTTTTGCCTTGGAGATATTTACATTGAGTAGTCATAAGGCGATTGCGAGAAGTGGACGAAGAGAGACAGAGAGCGCCTAGAAGCCTTCGAAATATGGTGTTGGCGCAGAATGGAGAGAATAAGTTGAAAAGAAAGAAAGACGAACGAAGAAGTGTTACAAATAGTAAACGAAAAATGTAACATAAAGAAAGATGTTGGGACACCTGATATGACATGACGAGTTATTAAAGACGATCATTAAAGGAAAGATAGAAGGAAGGAGAGGACTATATCAAACAGAAGAACTGTAGTTTTTTTAACTGCCTCCGTAGTCTAGTGCTCAGAGCCAAAGACTTACGATCCGGAGGTCCTGGGTTTGATTCCCAGGGGGGAACAAAAACTTAATATTTGTCAATTTAACACTTCGAGTTTTTCCCCAGTTTGGTTAGGACATTGCAGGCTGAATCACTTGATTGTCCGAAAAGAAAAAAGGATTCTGTGCTTCGGATAGCACGTTAAGCCGTCAGTCCCGGTCGCTGTCGTTGATAGTGGTCGTTACTCAAACCATGTCAGAGGGCTAATAGCTGTGCTACTGGGGCGGTTTTGAAAACTCTGACACCAGAGCTCATCGGGTCGTTTGACTCGAGAATCCACTCGCTAAGAAGAATTCTATTTTGAGACCCATAGTATTCTCTTCATATTTTATTTTATCTTATTTAGGCCCGTTTATAAAACGATCTCAAGATTGAGAGCAGTATTAAGTATGAATTTGACAGTTCATAACGTACTGAAATGACATTTCTGATACGAACTCGCTATCAGTCGCAAGTGCTGATTACAAATACGGGCCTTAGCCTACATCATCCCAGGATTCTCAAAAATATAAAATGCTAACTTGTGTACCTCTCCTCCTCCCTAGCCTTATCCCGTATCTCACGGGGTCGGCTTCCTAATCTAGGGAATTGAACAAGGGTACTGGTGTTTACACAGAGCGACTGCCATCTGACCTCCGCAACCCAGAAGGGAAACCAGACCCAATCCTAGATTATGTCAGAATTTTCAAGCCGCCAATGCTTAGCACTGGCCTCTGATATGGCTTAACGACTAATATCTACGGTATTAAACGATATTAACCGGGACCCATGGCTTTACGTGCCTTTCCGAAGCTTGGACTTTTCTAGATTCTCAAGTGATTAGAGACGGTAAGTAACTTCATACAAAATATGCAACCTATTCTATTCTAACTATTCGGTTACAGTGAACTACTTTAAAACGTTGTTTTAATCAAGAACCAGATTATCAAGTGATGATTATGACCGGTATAACAAAATTTGTCAACCCTTATAACACGCACACAAACGCAGGCCAAGTGCAACATGCCGTCTGTCGATGTATGACCAAAATGACATTGTAGTTAGGAGTGTCCGCGCTGTGCCGTCGGGCTCTTTAACTTGTGTACCTGTGTTGGAATTTTAATTGTCATAAATTGTGTTGGTCCGACAGGTTTACTTAAGGGGATTATTCCGTCTGCTACTCCGGCAGCTCTGCATTTTCGGAGAACATTTTTATGGAGGATAAATAATTTTAATGTAGCTATATAAACACCTGTTTTCAGTCTTCGTACGGAAAAAAGCTTCACGAAAATAACATTCAAGTTTTAATTGTTATGTTATGTAGGTGAAATGTAATTTTGTGGGTAGACGCCCTACTACTTTAAAATTCAAGTGGTTTACCAGACAAATATTAAATACATACATATAATTACGCGTTTATTCCTTATGGGGTAGGCAGAGCGTAAACGACCTAAACAAAGGTCGTTCCGCCACGTCTGACAAAGTTTTGAGGGTTATTTAACATAGATTTGTAGGTATATTGCTGTAATGACAGGTTGTCAGCCCATCGCCTAAATTGCAATATACTGAGACCGTCGAATCCCTTAGCCGGTTTATACAGCATGCCCGGGAGGAAATGCAGCTGGCACATTCTATGTTTTTCTCTCGATCCTAGTCCAGCATAGAAGAATGTAGTAGACAGTTTAATTATCTTTTTTCCCGAATGTTGATCAGCATCTCCCTAACCTCGTCCCGTATCTCTATCTATCCCTATCTGTCAGGGCGTAACGACTAATATCTACTATATTAACCGGGATCAACGGCTTAACGTGCCTTCTGAAGCACGAAAACGTCGAGTTGTTATATCAACGAACGCTCCTCTCTTGTTGTGCGCTTCTTTTTTCTCTTTTTGTCGAATGTTGATATTTAACCAATTATTACATCATACATAAAATCACGTTTTTATCCCCAATAGATAGGCAGAGCAAAAACGACCTAAACAAAGTTCGTTCAGCCACGTCTGACAAGTTTCGAGGAATATTATTATTACAGATAATTATGTTTTTTGCTATACTTGGTTGCTATAGTGACAGGTTGTCAGCCCATCGCCTAAATTGCTATACACTGAAACCCTCAGATCCCTTAGCTGGTTTTTACAGCATGCCAGGGAGGAAATGCAGCTGGCACATTCAATGTTTTTCTATCACTCCCAGTCCAGCATGGAAGATAATTATTACATTACATCATCATTCATCATAATCATAAAAAACAATGCTATACTATAACTATTTCTATGATTAAAAGCTAACCTCCTTATCTTAACCTTATCATGACAAGTCTTTGAAAATTATATTCTTCTAATGTCACAAACAAAAGAATTATTATTGATGAAAATTTTCAGATCTTTTTACCAGAAATCAAATTATGCCTGAAATTTCGCGTTAGTGGAGAAATTTACAAAAATCATCGACAACATCAGTGTCGGTGAATATTTTGCTATAAATGAGTTGAAATTCTTGAGTGAGAGCTGCTTCAAAGATGGGTCGGTGTTGCAGAAGAAGACGTAAGATGTGCAGGACTCGCTGCCGAGCAAGAACAGGTAGATTCAAAAGGTTCGTATCCTCTTCTATTTCTAAATACATACATTCTGTCATGTACTCTCGCCTATATCCCTGATCGGATAGGCAGAGTGTACACGACCTAAACAAAGGTCGTTCTGCCACGTCTGACAAAGTTTTGAGGGTTATTTAAGATAGATTTGTTGTAGTGATAGGTTGTCAGCCCATCGCCTAAATTGCAATATACAGAAACCCTCGGATTTCTTAGCTGATTTTTAGAGCATGCCCGGGAGGAAATGCAGCTGGTACATTATATGTTTTTCTCTCGCTCCCAGTCCAGCATGGAAGAATTCTATTTTTATGCAGCCTTTTCAGTTTCCTTGGTCATTGTTTGGTCTGTCACATCATTTCATCGTTAATCAGGGGTAGGAGTGACTTTTACATGTCCATACATATTCCACTACTAGAAACAACAACACTAAGTTGTTTTTAATTCGAACCCGGGACTTCCAAATCAAGATTCCAAAACTCAAATCACGTTTCTCACTGGACGGATCGGTATGAAACTAGTCACACAATATGAAGTAGTTTCTGGAATAGGGTATAGTTTCTGGAGAAAACACCTTCAGTTCCACAAGAAAACTCATTTAACATGGGTGAAAAACCGATAACTGTGACAGAATGTGCCAGATGTATTTCCTCCCGGGCATGCTGTAAAAACTAGCTAAGGGATCCGAGGGTTTCTGTATATTGCAATTAAGACTGGCAACCTATTACTACAGCAATATATCTAACTTAAATAACCCGCAAAACTTTGTCAGTCGTGGCGGAACGACCTTTGATTGACTCCATTAGGGATAAAGGCGTAATTATATGTATGTATTTCTTCCATGCTGGACTGGGAGCGAGAGAAAAACATAGAATGTGCCAGCTGCATTTCCTCCCGGGCATGCTGTAAAAACTAGCTAAGGGATCTGAGGGTTTCAGTTTCAGGCTGTCACTACAGCAATATCACTACCTACAAGACCATCTTCAATAATGCTCATTACTTTATCAGACGTGGCGGAAAGACCTTTGATTAGATCGTTTACCCTCTGCCTACTCCATTAGGGATATAGGCGTGATTATATGTATGTATGTATGACAAGCTATTCAAAAATATATCCAATCTATCCATGGCATACAGACACAAAGACAAGGGAATCGCAAGAAAATTCGAATGCGACGAGGTTTTTTCGGCCAAGTTCTGACCAAATGTTTTTTTTTTAACGCAGGTGTACGTACCGAGACCGCCGCTACAAAGTGCGCCAGCGCTGTTGCAAACCGCGACGCACGCGCTGCCGCCGACGCCGCTCCTGCCGCCGCCGACGCCGCCGTTCCTGCTGCTGCAGCCGCTAACCAGCTATTGGCTGAACCTGCAGCTGCTAACCAGCTACCAGCTGAACCTACGTCTGCTCACCAGCTATCAGCTGAACCTACAGCCCCTGTACAGCTGTTAATCAGCTGCAGTAAAGAAAAATCTTGTGTGTCGTTGGTTCGAGTTTTGAAAAGTGTTTTTTATTGTTTGTGATGTGTATTTACTTTTAGGTTTCTTGAAAATTTAAATTTTTAGTTTGATACGAAAGTATTGTCTTATTTTTTCAAGAGGCTCGTAAAGCGTAAATTTCAATTAATTGTAGCACCAAAAATTGGCATAGAAAGGTAGAAATCTTGTACTGATAATCTTCTAAAGTTGGACGTCCAATAGATATGCTACATACATATATTCACGCCTTTATCTCTAATGGGGAGGCAGAGGTAGATATTTTTGTATTTATTTATTTTTTACATACATACTTATAATCACGCCTTATCTCTAATGGGGTAGGCACAGCGTAAACGACCTAAACAAAGGTCGTTCCGCCACGTCTGACAAAGTTTCGAAGGTTTTTTAATTTTAATCTATCTTAATAGATTTGTAGGTATATTGCTGTAGTGACAAGTTGTCAGCCCATCAATTGCAATATATGAAAACCCTTGCATCCCTTATCTGGTTTTTACAGCATGACCGGGAGGAAATGCAGCTGGCACATATATTTTTTCTCGCTCCCAGTCCAGCATGATGATTTTCGTAAGAGTTCCACTCTTGTCGGTGTAATGATCTCCAGTCTTCCCTTCTGTGAGCAACGACCTTTAGATGCCAGTAGGTCTTCACACCCGCCTTCTCCTTCAGTTGGTTACAATAGTTTCTTCTTGGTCTTCCTCTACCTCTCCTTCCTTCAATCTTCTTAATAATCTTCCATGCTTTTTCCAGCATGGAAGATTATTATTTATTTATCGATAGGTATGTTATAATTCTCATTATACTGATTGTATTAAAGTCAAGGTCTCCATTTTAATATCAGGGTTGCGTTACTTTCGTGATGACGTCAGCATTGAACGGCATTATACTAGCTGCTCAAACTGAGTAGGGAATATGGAAGACGCAGCACTGCAAGCAAACAAATGAAGCCACTCTACTGCAAATAATACACGCCGGACTAATGCGAATAGAATAGAATAAAATAATAGAATAGCTTTATTTTCAGGAAACAGTGTAAGTTTACAAAAATGCAAATTGCAAAAGTAATAATTAAATTAATTTAAACTATACTGTTGCCCAGGGAAAAGGGACTGACTCATCATTAAGTTGCGAAGAGTAGTACATGTAGTCTCTTAGCAACACTGATAATTTTGTCAGGACCTAAGTTAAGCAAAAAATCGTGATATATTTATCAAAATTCCAAACAAAATCCCCTGTTCCACCTATCCCCCCTGGCCTATCCCCCCTAGGAGGGAAGAACGGAATTTTTTTCCACTTTTCTCATCTGTGTCGTATCTATTCATATAAATAAAATTATAATTAACAAATATACTAACAAGTTTAATTAAGTGTATAAATAAATGGACGAATTGTGAATACATGCATTACAAAGGGTATACTACAGCAGGGTATAAAATATTGAATTTCCCATACAAATTGTCCGACCACTTCGATCGGAGGCCGTACTTTTGGTGTCCCTTATCTTGGCACTGCCCATGTCTCCGATTTTGTTTTACACTAGTCAGATAATTTGTCGAAATTAGTTGCCAAAAGGCAGAATTGGTCGGTCTCCGGTTTAAGATTATTCAGTTCTTTATTGGGCAGTGCATATCTTGGCACAGCCCATTCGAGATCTATGGAACTAAATAACCTAGAGAAGATATAGATAAGGATCCGAAACGGAGCTATATACGTACGACGAGCCGACGGTCACCCTGCGATACGTATCGATTCCATTGAAACCCTCACCGGAAAGGTTGGACCTACTGCACCGCAATCCCAATCTGCAGATCCCCAGCAGCGCGAGCAACCACTCCCAGATCACGTCCTTCGCCACCAAGATCACTAAAATTGCACTTCTATTAGTTTTTTATGCATGCCTAATCGTTTTACTTATTTTTGAATGTACCTTAAATAACTTCAAATTCTTACTTGTAAAAACTACACCACACAATCCAACACACATACACAAACCCTCATCATTTACAACAAAACCTAAACCTCCAGACGCTAAAAATAATAATTCACTTAACTTATGGGTTATTAGTTTCACGATTACAGTCGCTGTTGCTCAAAGTCAATACCGTGGCACCACTCCATATTGCAACTTTCCCACACAATCTGAAATATTGGAATCATATTTGTCTGTTGATGACCCTCTGAATATCTTTGTGCAAATAATATTTTTAAACACTTAATGGCTACCATTGTGGAGGATTTTGACGATGTCCTTTCGATTAAATGTCACTTAACGGAAAATATCGATTCTGTTAATGAACTACTAGTGCCAAATCTAAACTTCAAAGTAGTAACATACAATATTAGGAGTATTCAGCGTAACTTTGATAGTTTCATGATAACTCTAGGTCGCATTAAGGCAGTTTTTCACGTTATAATTCTAACGGAATGCTGGCTTGAAGAGTATTCCCTAATTCCGCAACTCGCTGGCTACGCCTCGTTTCGAACACACAAATACATTAACCAAAACGGTGGAGTGGTAGCGTATGTAAACGAGCAGTGGAAGGTTAATGTCATTGAATCAAGTTGCGAGGACTGTAACTGTTTGGAGATCAGCCTCGGTAAAGATGTTTTTCTGTTGGGTATTTACAGATCGCCCTCGTTTAGGAACCCGGAGAAATTTCTCGAATCTTTGGATAGTATTCTTGAAAACCACAAATCCTTCAGGTGTATTGTACTAGCGGGAGATATTAATCTGGATTTGTTAACAGACAAAATAAGTAGCGATTATCTATGTGTGTTGACTGAGCACCAACTTTTGCCTGCTATCACCAAGCGAACAAGGAAAGAATCCTGTCTAGACCACATTTTTATCAAAACTATGTCAACAACTATTCTAGGAATATCTTATGATCCTGATATTACTGACCACAACATATGCATTATGGGATGTGACCTGGTTGGGAGCCCCGGTGTACGACCAAATCGTACAAAACAAAAAATTGATTACGCTTCTGTAGCTTCCGATTTAAATAATGCCGACTTCACCAAAATCCTGTTGAATAATGATGTTAACGCGGCAGTACATGAACTCAATAATATAATAAACTCAGCCATTTGCAAACACTCCAAAGAAGTAAAAATCAGCCGCTCGAAATTCACTTTAAAACCTTGGGTCACACCGGGAATCATACGCTGTCAGAAAAATCGCGACAATCTGCATCTCCAAGCAAGGCAACACCCAAATAATGAGATCTACCAGAAAACTTATAAACGGTACCGAAATTTCCTCAACGAATTACTTTTTAGGTTAAAATCTAGCTATGAAAGTCAACAGCTTTATGCAAATTTACGCAATCCAAAAAAGCTTTGGAGTTCAATTATGGATATCTGCAGTCAAACTCGCGCCCACGTATATCCAAACGATCTTTGTGAAATTTATGCAGATGAAGCAAAATCCCTTAACTATTGCAATGAATACTACTCAACCGTTGGAAAAAAACTGGCAGGTGAAACCTTGGCCGCTCTCAATGTTACCGAACCGTCCCTTGCAGAAAAATACAAAGCCAAAAACCCTGTTTCTAACTCTTTCTTTTTATCCCCCACAGACGAAGTAGAAGTTCTTAGCCTAATTAAAAACCTAAAAAACAATAGCGCTCCAGGCTTAGACGGATACACGCCAATTTTATTAAAAAATATTGCTTATTTAATATTACCCTCGATTGTGCATGTCTGCAATCTCAGTCTTGAGTCTGGAGTCTTTCCCGATATATGGAAACTAGCTGTCGTAACTCCTATCTTTAAATCCGGTGACAAGAAGACCCCGAGCAATTACAGACCGATATCTTTACTAAATATTATTTCCAAATTACTAGAAAAAATCGTAAATAGACGCTTGGTTTCTTTTCTAGAAAAATCAAATATTTTAAATGCTCGACAATTTGGCTTCCGTCAAGGGAAGTCCACTGAGCAAGCTATTGTCCTCCTCACAGAGAAGATTGCTTCTGCACTAGACCAAAATCATTGCTCCCTTGGGGTCTTCCTGGACCTCGCCAAGGCTTTCGATACTGTCTCTGTTCCAATTCTACTACAAAAACTAAGCCATTACGGAATCAGAGGTCTTACGCTAGATTGGTTTAAAAGTTACCTCACCAACAGACGCCAATGTATTAGAGTTGGAGCAAAGAACAGTGATCGGTTACCAGTGGCATATGGAGTCCCCCAGGGGAGCATCCTTGGCCCAACCTTGTTCATAATTTATATGAATGACATCCTAGACTTGTCTTCCCCAGGTGTTGAAATCATCTGCTACGCCGACGATACAGTAGTTTTATTCAACGAAAATAGTTGGAAGGAGGTCTTTAATTCAGCGGAACGGGGAATGGCTAGGGTGGCTCATTGGCTTCAAAATAATTTGCTAACCCTAAACACGGATAAGACAAAGTACATATCATTTTATAAAACCAAAGCATCCAGCCCTTTTTCATTTCCTCCTCTGAGAATACATACATGCTCCATATTCAAGTCAGTATTACCAAGAGCATCTGCCCCCTTCCACTGTAACTGTGAATGCATAGAAAAGGTCGATAGCATCAAATATCTCGGCGTGACAGTTGACAAAAATCTAACCTTTAAAGCCCACATAATCAACACTGCTGGGCGCGTTAGGAAGGGTATATACATAATGAAGGCCCTCAGAAACTCGGCAAGCCTGGAAATTTTAGGAATGGTTTACACAGCTATATGTGAATCTTTGATGTGCTATTGCAACTTGGCTTGGGGTGGCGCTGCGAAATCGCATTTGTTCACACTTGAAAAAAGTCAAAGAGCTGTCCTCAAAGTGATGTTACGTAAGCGGCGCACATTCCCAACAGACGAACTTTATAAAATGGCAGGTAAACTGCGAGTGCGTCACTTATTTATGATTAAAGCTGCCACCTCAACCCATAGAGCAGCTCTTAACTCGCCTCTTTATAGCAGACGCATCAAACGTCGCATTTACAAATGGCCCAATCCTGCCACTTGCACTAGTTTTGCCCAGAGACTACCACCCTACGTTCACATTTACATATATAACAAAATATGCCGCAAACTGAAGCAGGTAGTTACACTGCCAGCAAAGCAATTCAAATTAAAAGTTAAATTCTGGCTAGCATCACTAAATTATAAAAAAACGGAGGAGCTTCTGGAAACTTTGGTGTGATTTTTTTCTACTCACATACCTACACAATCGCGCACACACACTCGCAAGGACACACTCATACATACAAACACACACACGCAAACATACAGTTTATCACACTACAATATTTTTTTTTGCAATATTTAGTTATTTATAATGGTTTCTTTTATTTTATTTTTGTCATTATGTTTCTTTTACTTATTTAAAAAAAAAAACCTAACTTTTTATATTTTGTTCTGCCTTTGTCTATTGTAATTATGATACACGCATTATGACGTCCATTTGTACAATTGTTTTGGAACGCGACCCCTGCGATACAAGTCTCGAACTTAGTGCAGGAGTCATTGGCCTATGTATTTAAATAATTGTGGACTTTTTAAATAAATTTATTCTTATTCTTATTCTTATATTAACCCCAAAATTAGTCATTTTATTCGAAGCTAGTAGCCAAATTTGAAATCTAGTCGGTCGCTAGTATAAAAGTAATAACGTTTTATTTTGGGCTGTGCCAAGATAAGGCTTATCCTGGCACTGCCCATATGGAAATTCTCCACCTAGCGAAGATCTGATCATTAGTTGCAAAAAAACCACAATTAGTCCTTGTGTATTCAAAAAGTTACTCCCAGAATATTTAAAGAGCTCGCATCCGAAACATTATAAATATTTTATAATCGCACAAGTTCAGTTCAGTAGTTCCGTTGATCAAACTTGTGGATATCTTCTTCCCCGGTTCTCTTTAAGAAAACCAATACTCTATTATAATGTCTCCTTGCGATTGTTGGTACTTCTGTTAAAGAAAACAAAACTCATAAACCAGAGACCAACTAATTCTGCCCTTTGGCGACTAATTTCGACTAATTAGCGACTAATTATCTGACTAGTTTAAATCAAAACCTGAGACACGGGCAGTGCCAAGATAAGGGACACGTACTTTTATTAGGCTTTCGTATTCGCATATGAAAGACTAACATTCGCATGTTAAATTGTATGAAAATCGCATGCGAAAGTTACTCTCTCGTAAACGTTGAATAGAATAGAAACCGTTTATTAAGGGTTCAGCACAATACAACAACATGAAAAGTAAAAAAAAAAAAAGACAACAACTATACAAAAGCTGAGTAGTTACAAGTTATCGCAAGTGTACCGCACCCCTAAATAGGCCCTCACTCAGCATATGCTGTGGTGCAGAACGCACCGCAGCGCTGTTATTCTGTTAGCACCTTTAGTAGTGTGAGTGCGCAAATCTATTCGAGACAATTAAAGTAATAATAATAAGACTTGGAAAATAATAATAAAAACATATGAGTAAATAGATAAGAGAACATAATTATAATAATACATATATACAACATAATTATAATAATACATATATTTTTTTTTTTTTTAAGTAGTAAAATAATAATAATAACAGTGCAGTGAAGTGCTTTAGATAATCATTTGAGGTAATCAAAGGTAAATAAAGTGTGATGTTTATAGAAAAGATAAAGATTATGTTTAGAAAATCTACGTACCTGCCTTCCAACATGACAAATTTATTTTACAACAAATACAATGTGTGCGGGTAAAAAGAAAAAAGAAAAAGAAACAGTAGCACTCGATGGTTAAATGAAAGTGTTACTGAACAGCCTTCTGCAGTGATAATAAGTGTTGTCGAAATACTTTTTTAAAACGATGTTTAGTAGTAATGCATCTTAAAGGTGGAGGAATATCATTCCAGATTTTGGAAACTTGAAATTTAAAGCTTCCGCGGAAGGCTGCTGTTCGGTGGTGAGGAATTTTCATAACTGGAGCAGCGAGTCTCGGTCTATGTCTGGGGTTAAAAGACCTCCAGGGAATTTTCGTAAACAAATATTCAGGTTGACCAGTTTTGATAACACCAAATAACAGATTTGCAAAATGCAATTTGATGCGACCTTCTAGTTTAAGGATATTCGACGAATTCAAAAACGGGGTCACGTGTGATCGAGGAGGTATGGTAAAACAGAAACGGGCACAAGCATTCTGAACTCGTTGAATGAGAGACAAGGTTTTTCCATAAATGCAGTTGCCATATACAGAAATACAATGGTTGAATTTGCAAAGTATGAGAGATTCGCATAACCTAATTCGCAACTCAGTATCTATAAAATGCCTAATGTTGTATAAAATCTTAAGGCGGTAAAAGCTATTGCGAACCAGATCTAAACAGTGTCTCTCGAATTTCAAATTGCTATCCATGTTCAATCCCAAATTACGGGCCGACTGTACGCCCACAACCGTTTCACCCAAGATCTCAATACTCAGGTTACAGGCTTCCAGATTACGTACTTGAGTTTTAGAACCCGTAATGAGGAATTTAGACTTGGTTGGATTTAATAACAAGGAGTTCGTAGTTGACCAAGTGGCAATACGGTCCAGATCCGAGTTTATTTTATTTACTGAGGCTTGAAAGTTGGTGAGATCAATCGGAAGATATAATTAAACGTCGTCGGCATACATATGAAATTTACATTCTTTTATTTGTGGAGCAAGATCAGCAGTATAGATGATGTACAATAGTGGACCTAATATGGAGCCTTGTGGTACACCGCGTAGAATGGGCTCCTGATTTGATAAAACACGGCTTCCGTCTGATTTAGATATTACAACTTGTTGAGAACGTTGACAAAGGTAGCTATTAAACCATTTTAGTGTTAAGTGGTCAAAGCCATAGTAGGATAACTTTGACATTAAAAGGGAAGTATTCAATGAATCAAACGCGCGCGACTAGTCGAGCAGTACGAGCGCAGAGCCATTTCCCTCATCTTGAGCCTGCAAAAGGTTATTTACAACATCCAACATAGCTGTATCCGTGCTACGTCCCTTCCGGAAACCAGATTGCAGGTCAGGAAAAATTTTATTTGACTCACAATGTTTAGTGACTTGATAACAAACCACTCGTTCCAATATTTTAGATAAAAACGGCAAAATACTTATCGGTCTTAAATCTTTTACAGCAGTGGCTTGACCTGTCTTCGGTAAAGGACGGACCAGTGCATTCTTCCAGGAAGAGGGAAAAGTGTGCTCAGCTATAGATCTATTTATAAAGGCCGTGATAATGTTAAGTGTATTAGGTAATGTAAGTAGTAACATATCACGACTGATACCATCCGATCCACAGGCGTTTGATTTAAGTGACATGATTATTTTCGCAATTACATTTTCATGAACCGGCTCCAAAGTAAAAACAGACGAACAATACTTATCAAATTCAAAATAAGTCATATCAGAGATTGACACAACGTCTGCACCAGGCACATTTAGAAAAGCCTTATTTATTTGGTCCGGGTCATCAAAATGTGATGGTAGATTATATTTATTTTTTATATTAGATACTATGGTTTTCCTGAGGTTAGGCCAGTATGCAGTTGGAGTTCAAATGATTAAAAAATACGGTTGTAGATCGAAACATCGGATATCACTACTTCCTTAAAGATTTATTTCGTTAAGGTTGTTCAGTTTTGTTGACTGAGACCTATCAATTATACAAATATACATAAACACACACAATACTGCTCTAAATAGGAAGAAAATATTTGTGTTGGTGTAGCCGCATTTTGTGTAAGTACGTGTGTCGCATGTGTATCTTGCAGCTGTTAATTGCCGGAACCGAGCTTTCTTGCCTTCATTTTTCTATTCCCAGCGCTTAGTCTATTATTACCTTTGGCTCTGAGACTAGCAGACATAGAATCTCGCCAAAAGATGCATCTAGCGCGCCCCGTTGCACTTCTATTTCCGTTCGGGAAGGATTCCTGTTAAGGATAATGATTTCGACACGGAAATCTTCTAGAACTTTCGGTTAAAAAATAATAAGTAATTTACAAGGCCAGGAAGTTGATGATCTTGCGAAAATATTTAACCCAAAAATAATTAAAAAATAAATAAGGCGCTCAGGTCGATTTTTCTTGAAAATTACAAAAATGCTCATAGCTCCTAAACTACTGAAAATCGCTGAACATACATAGGGGTTGATTTGGATACCCCTTGACCGAAGGAATCTGATTTTCGTCTTTGGACGTCACTCTTTGGAACGCTCTTTAAATAAATAAACAACTAATTAAAAGATATAAGCAAATGTTTCAGTACGCCGTCTGCCAAGAGGGATTGAGCGCGGTGTATGGGGTGGGCAGAGCCTAAAGAGCCCCGCCCCGCCCCGCTGCACCGCCGCCGCCGCCTGCACCCGATGCAGCTGCATACTCTGCGAAATTACGTCAGCGACCGCGCCGGAACATCGCTAACCGGCTAACTCAGCTGCCCACCTTACATGCGGCACCTGATAGAAATAAGGTTCAACCAACTCCTGTTGAACTTCAACCGAGGAAACGCTGCGACCAGGTAGATGCGGATGGGTTTACCCTGGTCGAAAAGAAGCGAAGGAAGCGTATCAGCCGGAACAAATGCGGCACCGCCCCGGCGGAGCCTACTCTACCGCTGCGCGCCGCTACGCCGAAGACATCTCTCTATGTCTCTCGCCTGCACGAAACTTGCACTGCGCAAGACGTGCTAGACTTAATCTTCGCGAGACATAAAAAGCTGGTGTCTTCAAGGATTCGCCGAGACTGGGCGTGTGTGTGGAGGCTCTGGAGTCGCGCCACCGGGTGAGCTTCAACTCGTTCGTGGTGCGGGTCCCGACTGCACATCTGGGCGTCTTCACATCGCCGGAGTTTTGGCCGAAAGGAGTAGTGTTCCGCCGTTTCCGTGGGAATACGCGGCGCACAGCTCCTGAGTCAGCATAGTTTTAATAGTGCTATGTTATCTTATTTTTAGGTCTAATTTATTTGTAGTGTATTTATAGTATTGTTTATTAGATTTAAGTTTATAATGTATAGTATTTTATGTATTGATATGGGCCTCAGTTGCCTGAAATAAAACAATAAATAAAAATAAATAAATAATTAAATAAATAAATAAAAGACCTAAACAAAGGTTTTTCCGCCACTGATAAAGTATTGAAGGTTATTTAAAATAGATTTGTAGGTATATTGCTGTAGTGACAAGTTGCCGGCCCATCGCCTAAATTACAGTATACTGAAACCCTCGCAGCTGGCACATTCTATGTTTTTCTCTCGCTCCTAGTCCAGCATGGAAGCGCAGTATAGTGACTTTTAGGCTCGTATTTATGAAACGATATGAAACTTAAAAGCAATATTAAGTATAGATTTGACAGGCCAGTTTGTACTGAAATGACATTTCTGATACGAACTCAAACTCACTGTCACTCACGAGCGCTGATTATAAATACGGCCCTTTATGTGTCAAGGTGGTTGTACGTAGTATTATATTTACTCTGTGGTGGTAGTGAATCCCCACTCCAGACCCCGAACGCAGTGGAAGGTAATGGCTTCCGTCCGCGACGTCGTCTGATCCGGCCCGATATCCCGGGATATAGTTATTACAGAACACGCTTTCTTTCACATCCAACGGTATAGACCACCATTTTTACCCGACTACGGCAAAGCAAAAAGGAGGGTTATGATTTTGACCGGTAAGTAAGTGTGTATGTTTGTATGTGGGTATGTACATTCATCAACTGCCTTTGTGGTCTAGAGGTTTAAAGTCAGTAAACGATCATATTACTTTACGTTTAGACCATAGGTAAATTAAAAAAGTTATGTAATTAAAGTTAATTTATGTTTATTATTTTTGTTTATTATTTAAAGTTAATTTTAATAATTTAACTTCTTTAAAAAATATCATATATAATATCGTGTAATTGTACGGTTCGCCTGAATGAAAACTGATAATCTGTTTGTTTGATTTATTCGGATTCCCGCGATACAGAATTTTCCTAGTGCGGGATCCAATGGAAATTTGTAACAGGCCTAAGTTCATTTGTTCAATAAATTATTTGTATTTGTATTTAGGTGGTATACGACCGCGGCTATCCTCTGAACACAACTAAAATGTATTAAATATCAATTCATCTGAACAATATTTTCTTGTTTCATACTTTTATATACTTCCATGCTGGTCTGGGAGCGAGAGAAAAACATAGAATGTGCCAGCTGCATTTCCTCCCGGGCATGCTGTAAGATTCAGCTAAGGGATCCGAGGGTTTGAGTATATTGTAATTTAGGCGATGGGCTGACAACCTGTCACTACAGCAATATACCTAGAATTCTATCTTAAATAACCCTCAAAACTTTGTCAGACGTGGCGGAACGACCTTTGTTTAGGTCGTTTACGCTCTGCCTACCCCATTAGGGATAAAGGCGTGATTATATGTATGTATGTATGTTCATACTTTTCAGTAGTCGGGTTTTAGTTTCTGAACTCAATTTTAATATAGTTAATGCTGTCGGAGATTAAATACTTAAAATTGTTTGAACTAATTTGCCCCACGATGAATTTGGAGCAATAAAAGGATATAAAATGTTCCAACACCTTCCTTTACAAATCAATAGGGAGAGATTCAAGGTGAGAAACAACATTTTTAAATTAGGCTTAGAGCAACAAGGCCTTCCGTTCCGAGGCCATGTCGCTCTAATAATTAAGGCAAGGGCTGACAATCTAACACCAATAATAATAATGATCCTGAAAAGGTTTTTTCGTCCAAGTCCTGAAAACTTGATGACCCCTGACTAACGGAAATCAGCCAGAAGGTAAGTCCCTTCACACTAGAAAATCCGTTATGGTGTGGTGGGTCTCCCATACAAAACAAATGACTCGACCAGCTAGCACCATTTTGTAAGGGAGGGCTTTATTTGTGAAAAGTTGTTCAGTTTCATAGGATTACTCATAACGTCATCTATTTATTTTTAACACATATAATGCGTAAGTAAAATAATAAACTTTCATGCTGGACTGGGAGCGAGAGAAAAACATAGAATGTGCCAGCTGCTTTGCCTCCCAAGCATTCTGTAAAAGCCAGCTAAGCGATCCGAGGATTTCTGTATGTTGCAATGTAGGCGATGGGCTGACAACCTGTTAAACCAACAGTATACCTACAAATCTTTCTTAAATCACCCTCAAAACCATGTCACGAGGCAGAACGACCTTTGTTTAGGTCGTTCACGCTCTGCCTACCCCATTAGGGATAAAGGTGTGATTATATGTATATATGCCATGGACATACACAGAAACAACTACACAGACCATCCAGACCCAGAAACAGACGTTTAAACTCAATGTTGCCCTGGCCGAGAATCGAACCCAGGACCCTCTGCGTAGCAGGCAGATACACTGCCAACAAGGCTGCGCGGGTCGTCATAAAGGTGTGATTATATGTATGTATGTAAAAAAATATGGCCGCTGGAGCGTGTGGTTTTGTCTTCACGGTACATTCCCTGCAAATGTATTCATGTGGGCAGCGCAGCGCGCGGTCATAAGTAAAAACCAACAAAGGAGAGAAATATGAGCGGGGTTGTGCAGCTAAAACAATAAATGTCGCTGAAAAAATGCACCGTCACGCTGGTGCCGCAGATGCTGGCATTACAGAAGTGGCATATCTTGAGACTTCCATGCTGGACTGGGAGCGAGAGAAATATTATAGAATAAGAATGCTGCATTTCCTCCCGGGCATGCCGTAAAAGTCAGCTAAGGGATCCAAAGGTTTCAGTATATTGTGATTTAGGCGATGGGCTGACAACCTGTCGCTATAACAATATACCTACAAATCTATCTTAAATAACCCTCTAAACTTGTTAAACGTGGCGGAACGACCTTTGTTTAAGTCGTTTACGCTCTGCCTACCCTATTAGGGACAAAGGCGTGATTATTTGTATTAATATCTTGTTCGAGGGTTTCAGTATTGTAATTTAGGCGATAAGTTGACAACCTGTCACTATAGCAATATACAGATCAGTCTGGAATTACCCCTTAAAACGTGTCAGACGTGGCAGAACGACTTTTGTTTAGGTCATTTATGCTCTGCCTACCCCTTTATATAATGGCGTGATAAAGGCGGGATAAAGGCGTGATTATTATGAATGTATGTATGATCTTGATAATTTTCTCTTGCAGGTGTGAGTGTCAGTTTTTTGCAAACTGATTGCAGTTGTTCAGTCAACTATTATAAATAGAGCAGCTTGCACGAATTTCTTATAGAAAAAACTTTCCTAAACTAAAATGAACTATTTTATTTATATATTAGTATTTTACAGTAGTATTATTTTATTTGTAGGTATAAAATTTTGTGCACGTGTGAATAACACGTATCATTAAAAAAAACCACTTCTGTTGGTCTGCTGTAAGAAATTGTTGTGTCTTTGTTTATTAGGTCCTGTTTTTTATAATGTTTTTGTGTACAATAATTTTTTTAATAAATAATGAATCACACCAATTGGATCGGACAATTTCAAAAGCAAAATATGAAAAAGAAAATGAAAAAATATATATATATCTTTATTGTAAACTTCACAGCGCATATTCTAAAATTACATTACAAATGTTATAAACTAATCTAGCCAGTTACGAAGTTTAACATATTAAAAGCAGAATTTAGGTAGGTTACAAAAAGTTTTAAGCAATATAATAATTAATGTTTAATGTTTACAATTTAGAAGTTGAGACCGAAAGATAGATGAAAAAAAACAATAACTATAGATGAAGTGCTACAAGATGTGTAAGTGTGTGTGTGCAGTGTGAATGTGAAATAGTGTCATAGCTGATGTCTTAAAAGTGAGCTATTGGATTTATGATAGCTATTAATGCATTACTTCCATGATGGACTGGGAGCGAGGGAAAAACATAGAATGTGCCAGCTGCATTTCCCCCCGGGCATGCTGTAAAAACCAACTAAGGGAACCGATGGTTTCTGTACATTGCAATTTAGGCGATAGCCTGACAACCTGTCACTACAGCAATATACCGACAAATCTATCTTTAATAACCCTCAAAACCCTGTCAGACGTGGCGGAACGATTTTTGTTTAGGTTGTTTACGCTCTGCCTACCCCATTAGGGACAAATGCGTATTTATATGTATGTATGTATTAATGCATAAGTTCAGGAAATTTCTTAAAAACTTGTGTAATGAATTGATTGCGACTAAGAAAAAATACGTCAGCATTATTAAACGTCTTTTCATATGAAAAATGATTTATTGATAACTTATGGCTGAATACAATGTATCGCTAGACCTCGCACTAGGATTCCCTGTATGAGCTATATTAGTGAAAATTAATTTCGTTATTTGAGCAACTCCTGAGAAGTTGTCCCTTACACCTTGTGTTCTAAATGGCTGGTTTTAATAAGATAAAATAACGGTAATTTATAACAACGATTTTTTTATATAATTACTTCGGACAATGAGTAAAGTTAGGGTCGTAATTATAAATCAATTTTAAGGTTGAGAGCAATATTAAGTATGAATTTGACAGGACATTTTGTACTGTAATTACATTTATGATTCGAACTCAAACTGGCAGTCAATCTTGAGATTGCTTTATAAAAACGAGCCTTTAACTTCTTAACATTGTTTTAATCAAATTACCGGGTAAATATTAGCTACCAAGTATGGCCTGTATTTTTTCCCTATATCTGTGATAGTAAGCAGAAAGTGTGCTACGAACCGCTACGAGCCGCTACGCCGGTCTCGGACGCGCTACGCCGTAGCAGAAACGGCTACGACACCGAGACGGTGGCCATTGCTATTGTGTTGTGAAAACAAACATTATAATGTTCTGATATGTTGCTGCGAAATAAAAAAAAGTTGTTTCAGAATTCCAGCTAAAGTAAAAAAATAAATGGCATGGTTACATACACACATAAGTCACGCCTTTATATTGTACGGAGAAATAAGAGAGAATAAATCGCCTCGTAAAAGGCTTACTCCGGATCGGAAGCCCATGGCTAGGACCACTAAACCACATACATACATAAAGTCACGCCTTTATCCCTAATGGGGCAGGCAGAGCGTAAACGACCCAAACAAAGGTCGTTCCACCAAGTCTGACGAAGTTTTGAAGGGTTATTTAAGATAGATTTGTAGGTATATTACTAAACCACAGAGGCATTATAAAAGTATACGTACGAGTATATGAAGGTGGCGATATAGCCTAAGTGGCGCCTCCATCAGTAAATAATCCTAACTCATTAAAAACGCAGTGAATCGAAAAACCGGTCCAACAGACTCAAGTAATAGTAATTTAGAAAATTTAGAACCTTATAAATTAGTGATTCATAGTTCGTTGTAGTAACAGATAGAAAAAAAAATGTGATGGGCCGACTTTGGTATTTGCCGACTAGCCGACTAGTCGGTTCTGATCATTATTTCTTAGGTTAACTTGATTTAATGGTTATTTAGCTTATTGTAGTAATTCTTAGCTCTTCAATAAGGTTTATTTCATGTGACTTGGCCGTTGTAGAGTGGCTTTGTAGATGACAGGTCGAATTATTCTCTACAACGGCCAAGTCAAATGAAATGAAACTTATTGAAGAGCTAAGAATTACTATAATAAACCCTAGACTTGGCTACCTTTTTAGATCTCACAACTTTTTGTGCGATTCACGCACCAAGACCACCATGAGCTTGGCTTCAACTTTTACATTTATGTTTTTGGGGGGATAACTATTACTTGAGTTTATTGGACAGGATTTCAAATTATAGCGAGTTATGTTTTGTTTACTGATGAGGGCGCCACTTTATTTTTCTAGTCGCCTGAAGCCAATCCTATGTCGCGCGCGTTCAATCGAACCCACTACCACCGGATCTTAAGTCCATGGCTCGCACCACTACACCACGGAGGCAGTATAAAAGTATCAGTGGAGCCAACCCTTTGCCGCGCGCGCTCAAGCGGGCGACGGAAGTGATTATTCACAGGATGCGGCCAAGATAAGCATTCTGGATATCTACTGAAGCTATATTGTGTGTCGCTTTAAAAAATAATTATAATTATGTAGTAAGTTTATATTTTGTAAAGTAGTTACTTGGTAATATTGATAATGGACTCTTGAGGTACAGGTTTATTCCTAGTGCGGGGTCCGTAAGGAAATGTTTGTAAGTAATTTTTAATTTTGGAAATGAATAAATTATTATTATTAAGTACAGTAACGCCCTCCGTGGTCTAGTGGTCAGAGCCATGAGCTCACGATCCGGAGTTCGTGGGTTCGTTAAACGATAAACTGTTATTCATACAGAGTGAATATTTTTAGCAGCTTACTTACCTAAGTGACCGTGGTTCGAATCCCACCACGTACGAATGTGTTTTTCGGTTTTAGAATTTCATATGTACGTTTATTCGGCGCTTTTCAGTGCTTCGGCCTTACGTTAAGGCGTTGGTCCCGGTTAATATCGTTTAACACCATAGATATTAGTCGTTGAGCAATGTCAGAGGCCAGTGCTAAGTATTGGCGGCTTAAAATCTTTGAACTAATCTAGGATTGGGTCTGGTTTTCCTTCTAGGTTGCGTAGGTCAGATGGCAGTCGCTCTGTAAAAACCAGTACCCTCGTGAGATACGAGATAAGGCTAGGTAGATGATGACCTATCTAGGGCCGGTATTTATACAGTGATCTCAAGATTGAGAGCAGTATTAAGTAAAGATTTGACAGGTCATAATGTAGGACAGTACCGAAATGACATTTCTGATACGAACTCAAACTCGCTGTCAGTCTCAAGTGCTGATTATAAATACGGGCCTAAGCCATCGTTCAACAAAAACAAGTAAACCGCTACAAATATTCACTGAGAATGTGTTGTTTGTCAATTTATGACTTTGTGATATTTTCCCGTTTGGTTAGGTTAGAACAACGCATGCTGAATCATAAACTACGTCCATATCAAGCCTAGCACCGATTAAAAAGTAGTTAGGTAACCAGCGGCATCTTGCATATATAAATAAGTTTTCTAGAAATAATAAAATATTTTCCAGTAGCTTTTGTCCTATTCCCTGAAATAACCTATATGTTTGCCAAAGTATATAAAAGTCTTGTCTTTGTTAGCACTAAGCTGCCAGATCTCCACGTGCAAAGCTCCCGTTAAAAATCACATGACTCCAACACTCCGACCAAGCCCCCGAAATCAAGTGCTAACCTCTCCGCTGACAAACCGCTCCGCTGTTCAGGAACAATGTTTCGTATTTTTCCTTTAAGTGCTCACCTTAAGAGGATTACCGAAGCCTTCTGGGGGGAGAGGGGGGAAACCCGTAATTTATCTTGGTAATGGCCCAAACCGCGACCCCGCCCCTTCTGGATCTGCTTAAGAAACCCGGCAATTTCTTTAAAGCCGTTAATTTTAAGAAACATCCTTGATTTAGGGCTATTCTTTGTAGCTAAACGATGAGGCTAACGATGTTGAGTGTGGGGGTGTTAGCTAGCTGTCCGCCGGGATTTATACAGGGCGTTTTGTAAAGAGATAGTTCATTGATCAGTTGCTTCTCGCATATGGATCGGAAATCCTAAAGATATAGGGTCTGTGTCATTTTTTGTGTACATACATATAATCACGCCTTTATTCCTAATGGGGTAGGCAAAGCGAAAACGACCTAAACAAAGGTCGTTCCGCCACATCTGATAAAGTTATGAGGATCATTTTGATAGATTTTGTATGTATATTGCTGTAGTGACAGGTTGTCAGCCTTAATTGCAGTATACAGACACCCTTGGATCCCTTAGCTCGTCTTATGCCCAGAAAATGCAAATGAAAATAAAATAAAAAAGATAAATTAAAATGGGAGGAAATGCAGCTAGCACATTCTATGGTTTTCTCTCGCTCCCAGCCCAGCATGGAAGTAATACAGGGTGCCGGGATTTATACAGGGTGTTTTGTCAGGAGATAGTTCATTGTGTCTTGCTTCTCGCATATAGTTTGGAAGACCTAAAGATACAGGTCTATGACATTATTTGTTAAATGACACTAAAGACCTCAAACCACATTGCTAGTGACTGGGACCGACGGATTATCGTACCTTCCGAAGAACGGAATATTTTCTTACGGAAAATCAGTGTGCATTGTCCTCACCAGACCGGGGAAAATACATTGATATAGGATTACAAATATCAACTTTATGTATGTCCCCCTGTTTAAATCGAACCCGCGACCTCCAGATCGGGAGTCAATGACAAAGACTGTTTTATAATATAAACGATCAATAGTTTGCGCCCACGCAAGTCAAACACCCCAGACGACGTATTATGCCCATAACACGTCCTCCATAACAGATTGCGGAGAAGAATCTGATCAGTCAAAGTTTGCCTTCTTAGATTATGGGGAACCGCAAGATATGAGATAGCTAATCAAAACAATAATATTCAAAATGGCTTCAATATGCGACCCGCACACCCTGGTTGGCAGTGGTTCGATTCCCCGTCGGGCAGACATTTGAATGATGAATTTTAATGTCTGTATCTGGGCCTGGGTGTTTCTGTGTATGTCCATAGCACCCTGATACAGGGAATCCTAGTGAAGGCTATGAGTGTGATCGTGTTTATATTGTTATTTATTTCAATATCAAATCAAAATTATTAATATGTAATTTACTAGCTTTCCGTCAGCGGTGTCACCCGCTGCTAAATAAGTTTACCCGTAAAAAGTTGCCTATATTACTCAGGGTAAATGTAACTTTCTAAAGGTGAAAGAATGTTTTAAATCGGTTTTGTAGTTTTTCAGTTTATTCGTTACAAACATACATACACACACCCCAAAAATACAAATCTTAGTATATACGTAGATATACATAGTCACTACATAGTATAAAACAAAGTCACTTTCTATGTCCCTATATCCCTATGTATGCATAAATCTTTAAAAGTGCGCAACGGATTTTGATGCGGGTTCTTTTAATGGATAGAGTGATTCAAGAGGAAGGTTTATATGTATAATACATGCATAATATAGTAGAGAAACACTGATCATTTCCGTGCGAAGCCGGGGCGGGTCGCTAGTATAGATATAATTGTGTTGTAAGAATCGTGCTACATCGTTACTTCCATGCTGGACTGGGAGAGATAGAAAAACATAGAATGTTCCAGCTGCCCTTTCTCCCGGGCATGCTGTAGAAGACAGCAAAAGGGACTCGAGGGTTACAGTGTATTGTAATTTAGGCGATGGGCTGACAACCTGTCACTATGGCAATACACATTACAATCTAAAATTACCCTCAATTATTGTCAGACGCGGTGAAAGCGCCTTTTACGTGGCGTTTAACGCTCTGCCTACCCCGTAAGGGATAAAGGCGTGATTTTATGTATGTATGTGCTACATCGTAGCTTTGTCTACGAGTTCCATACTTATGCTATATCTATAGTTTCTCGGAACCAGTGTCTTCCCTTCCAAGACTGTTTTCTTAAATTTCCATATGGAGTAGTAGTTGTTTGTCATAACCATGATCCTGCTTGCTTAGGACCGGGCACATTGCTCACTCGATCCCAGATCTAATCCTTTATAGTACGAAGGAGCACTTTGTTCTTCGTCTTAACCTTAATTTTGTTGTTTTTCCTCTTTTAAAGGTCAGATAAAGGTCAAATGTATTAGTTTGAGCAGGGAACACCTGTAGCAAAACAAAAAAAATGTTAAAAGAAAAAGATCATTCAGCAGCCGGATAAAACCTGATCAAATAAATGAATAAAAAAAAAGAACGTTTTTTTTGGCATACGGCTCACCTGCAGGGCTATGGTGCGCACTGTCGACGTCAATTTGTCTTCACGTGTTGCCTACTTCACTATGATTAATGCCTCTCATTTTCCGTTGTGAAGTGCACAACGAAAAACTTGTGTAGATAAAACGAAGTCTACATACATACATACATATAATCACGCCTTTATCCCTAATGGGGTAGGCAGAGCGTAAACGACCAAAACAAAGGTCGTTCCGCCACGTCTGACAAAGTTTTGAGGGTTATTTAAGATATATTCGTAGGTATATTGCTGTAGTGACACTGAATCCCTCGGATCCCTTAGCTGGTTTTTACAGCATACCCGGGAGGAAATGCAGCTGGCACATTCTATGTTTTTCTCTCGCTCCCAGGCCAGCATGGAAACGAAGTCTACAGTGTGCATTATAGGCCTGCTAAACGTCACGTATCACTTCACTACTCACTACATAGTATAAAACAAAGTCGCTTTCTCTGTCCCTATATCCCTATGTATGCTTAAATCTTTATAACTACGCAACGGATTTTGATGCGGTTTCTTTTAATGGATAGAATGATTCAAGAGCAAGGTTTATATGTATAATACATACATACATATAGTCACGCCTTTATCCCTAATGGGGTAGGCAGAGCGCAAACGACCTAACAAAGGTCGTTCCGCCACGTCTGACACAGTTCTGAGGGTTATTCAAGATAGACTTGTATGTATATTGCTGTAGTGACAGGTTGTCAGCCCATCGCCTAAATTACAATATACTGAATCCCTCGGATCCCTTAGCTGATTTTTACAGCATGCCCGGGAGGAAATGCAGCTGGCACATTCTATGTTTTTCTCTCGCTCCCAGGCCAGCATGGAAGACTGTATATGTATAATACAGATGTATATGTATAATACATGCATAATATAGTAGAGAAACACTGATAATTTCCGTGCGTAGCCGGGCGGGTCGCTAGTATAAATATAACACCTACTATTATCCTAATAGATCCTAGTGGAATAACAGAAATATCGATAAATGAAGCCAAAGAGAGCAGCAGGAACTGCTAAACCCCACTCAGGCGGCTTAATTCGGCCAGCCTAAGCAAACCGAACCAACTCGACTTCCCAATGTTATGTTAGATTATTTTCCTAGCGCTCAAGGACGCCAAGTTATGTATGCTAGGACTATTAGCTTCTCTTAAGAAAACTGAACTGAATTTAGAATGTTTGCTTTAGTGTGGGTAGTTTTGAAGTTATATTGAGGCTTACTGTACCTATAATACGAAAGAAAGAAAATAATAAATGACGCGAACCTGCGTCTCTAGAATGCCGGTCCATTACTCTACCAACTGAGCTACAGAAACGATAGAGGGAGTGACGAATTCATCATAGTATTTCTTATGTATACGTCATAGCGACGTTAGCGACATCTAGCCATGTAGTTCAAGAACTACGTAGTGATTGAACAGTCCAAATTAAGATTCGAATTCAAGTTTATAATTATGTCTTACTGTTCCTATTTTTTATTTATTTAACTATTTATTGTACACAGAAACATTAATCCATGCTGGACTGGGAGAGAGAGAAAAATAGAACGTGACAGCTGCATTACCTCCCGAGCATGCGGTAAAAACCAGCTAAGGGATCCGAGGGTTTCAGTATGTTGCAATTTAGGCGACGAGCTGACAACCTGTCGCTGCAGCAATATACCTACAAATCTATTTTAAATAACCCTCAAAATTGTGTCAGTAAAAATAAATTTCTTACAGCAGACCTACAGAAGTAAAAACAGCAAGAAACGACACACGAAAAAAAACGTGCACAATACAGCTACTTACTTAAAGAAAACGTTAAGTGGAATAAATATAAATCAGAATCTAAAGATAAGATATAAAAGAGCCGCATTTACAATCAGCTCTCATGAGTGATAGCGAGTTTGAGTACGAATCAGAAACGTCATTACAGTACAAACTAGCCTGTCTTATCCATACCTAATATTGCCCTCAAGTTTGTGATCGCTTCATAAATACGAAGCTAAATTAATTTTCCTATTATAATAATATATTTTACAATGACACAGATTAGTATTTCTACCTTGTAGAAAGCATCTGTAAGCTACTGCTATGCTGGACTGGAACGATGGAAAAATCTAGAACAAGTCGAGCGTTCCAGTTCTTATTCTTACCAGTAATACTGTCGAAGGAAGTCAGTACAGAAACACCATGGTTTCATGTATTTTAATTGAGGTGTTAGACTGACAACCTATCATTACATACGCTAGTTTCTCCCTTTTTCTTTTCTGTGATTGATTACATATCATATTGCCTCGAGATTTTTAAGAGTATTTCATACATACATAAAATCACGCCTTTATCCCTAATGAGGTAGGCAGAGCAAAAACGACATAAATAAAGGTCGTTCTGCCAAGTCTGACAAGTTTTGAGGGTTATTGCAGATGTTATCAGTATTATATTGTTATAGTGACGGATTGTCAGCCCATCGCCTAAATTGCATTACACTGTAACCCTCGAATTCCTTAGCTGGTTTTACAGCATGCCCGGGAAGAGATGCAGCTGGTACATTCTATGTTTTTCTATCACTTCCAGCCCAGCATGGCATTAAGCGTTTTTCATATGATGATTATTGAATTAGTGCCTATTTATTCGTATTTTCGCGTTTTATTTGCTCTTGACTCATATCCAAAGATTATGCAGTAACTAGAATGACTAACAATTATTTTTAAAAAGAATTACAAAAGAACAACCCGACTGCAGTATCTATAAAATATGTTTTAATGCATTAATTGTTCTAAATAAATCATACATATTTTGGTAATCTCTTTTTAATTACTTTTATTTTGATACCCCACTATAGATTAAGTCGAAAACAAATTAAGTCTTACAATTTACCGCCTAAAATCCAAAATTCGTAATTTTGAAAACTTACACCTATCTAATAACACGCGGGTGCTTGAGTCCAATCAAACGATACCCCCAAAAAAAACCTGCTGATAGTTGTTCAGTTTCGTTGACGGAGCGACCCCGATCAGTTTTCGGGACGCTGTCCCTTACACCCGGTATATCTACTTTAGCATACGATGCGAAGTATAGTAGTAAACTGTACAATGTATGCCACTCATACATTCTGTGGAAAGCTCAAACCACTCGCCTTTACATAAACTGAAGTAACATTCAGAGAAAAGTGGACTTTCCGCTACTTCTTTACGGCGACATTATTAGATAGTTCTCGTACCTATTGATATACATTGCGTAGTCACTTTAAGAAGACACTTTGAAATACAGGGCGTAGGTCTACGCGTAACCAAAACTGAACACGTTCTCCAAAAAAGAAAAACGTAAATTGAAAATGAATTTCTCCCCCAATCTATACTTCAATAACTTTTATATATTTCAACCATCGACACGACAGAAGAAGAAGAAGAAGAATAACTTTTATTATTTGTTCTATGCGACACGGTTCTTGAGAACCGTTCCCCGTTCTTGATCATGGGCGGAGGCGATGCAGTATAAAAAAACTTATTATTTATTTCGAAACAGTCTTGGCATAGGAACAAGTCCTACATACATACATACATATAATCACGCCTTTATCCCTAATGGGGTAGGCAGAGCGTAAACGACCTAAACAAAGGTCGTTTCGCCACGTCTGACAAAGTTTTAAGGGTTTTTTAAGATAGATTTATACGTATATTGCTGTAGTGATAGGTTATCAGCCCATCGCCTAAATTACAATATACTAAAACCCTCAGATCCCGTAGCTGGTTTTTACAGCATGCTCGGGAGGAAATGCAGCTGGCACATTCTATGTTTTTCTCTCACTCCCAGGCCAGCATGGAACAAGTCCTTCTACCGATAAAAAGAAAAAGAACTGTCAAATCTCAAAACGGCGGCGTTACTTCCTTTTTTCACCACGTTCATATAGAGCGTGGTCTTACTTTACAGTGAAGCATTCAAAAAAGACATATAACAATAGCTAGTAATGTATATTGCATATATCGTATCGTGTAGTCGCCAAAGCACACGACTCCACGTTTACGTTAAGCAGCAGGTGTGCTACGGAGGGAATTGATTGCCCAAAACACAGACCATTCAGGATATAGACTACGCTACAAAACTGTCATTGAAAAGGGTATAATTTTATGAGCTTTGGCGTCTCGTTTTGGAAGGCTTGTACATTGTCTTGAAGTATAAATAAATTATTCTGAAAATCTTATTTTATGAAGCGTCCATCATATCGCAAACTTCAATCTAAAAATTAAAACTTTACCTACCTGCATTAAGTTTAAAATCATAGATTACTTATGTTCTGTCTTATACTTTTGTCCAGCAGAGGGCTGATTAAGATTATGGAATATCACTCTTAAATATATTGTAAATAAATACTGTTTCTCTACTATTTTAAACGTTAGTTCTTCTGAGCGTTACTTTTGACACAGATAATGGAAAATTAATTAAATGATAAAAATTAAAACGTCAAATGACGTTCATCTTTAGGTTAGTCTGTACTAAAACCGGAAAGTGACAAAAAAAGAATGCAGTGTATATGTAAGCACAGTATCACTAGTTATCTGCCCAGGTATTTCCAGACCGTCACGACATATCAGTCTTCAAGAAACGAGCCTTTTCCTTCTTGAAAGGCCGGCAGCGCATTTGTGCCGCCGCGGGACTCGGGCGTTGCAAGTGTCCATGAGTGGCGGTGATTACTTACCGTTAGACTTGACCTGCCTGCTCGTCTGCATTCCTCTTTGATAAAAATAAATATATAATAATTTTGCTATTTATTCAACCAGTTTGAAAATGAGTCAAATAATCGCGAGTGCATGCAGTGTCCATACGTTTACTGATCTGTGGCGTAGATATACATAAGATGCGAGCTTAATTCCCTCAGCGTCTAAACTGGACGCTTTTTACAATTGTTTTAGCAACATAACGTCATCTGTAATAAAACCGGGAAGCAACAACTAAAATATTCAATCTATTGCAGTGTCTACATGTTTTCTGATCTATGTCGTAGAGGTACAGGTGGAGATGCGAGCTTAATTCCCTCAGCGTTTAAATTGGACGCTTTTTACGATTGTTTTAGTGAAGACTGCGCCGGATTTCCTGCAGTCGCGCCGGCATCACCGGAATGAGGCAATACATCCTCCAGTACTTCCGGGAATGTAAATCGAGTCGGAGATAGTTCTTCGAGATAGTCTGGTGGAAGCTAGGCAGGTTGATAGCTGAAATAAATAAGCATAGTAAAAGATAAGTAAGACTTTCATACACACACACAACCAAGTTAATACTTACCTAATATTTAAGCTTTGTTATATTTAAACAAACATTTGTATCTAAATTTAGTTAAGTTTATTTTAAAACAATTTTTGATAAATTGTATCTGTTGCCATGAATGAATCGGAGTCTTTCAAGAGTGGCATAATTTTAAATCCATGTAATTCTTTGTTATGAAATAAATGTTTTTGTATTTTTATGTTTTTTGTAAGTATGTACAAATGGTAGTCTGGTATGATTATTATTTATGTAGGTGTTTTTTTTCCATTATCAATACATACATCCTGGATTCTATACTTCCGTTGATAGACATGTGACATTAAATTACATCGTTTTTCCTCAAATCACTGAAGAAAAGTTTTTCCCTCTTACCATGACATTTGATTTTCTCTTGAAGACTATTTTTGCTACCATGAAAACCACATATCTGGCTTCTTAACCAGTTATAACTTTTTATAAACTGCCTCCGTGGTCTAGTGGCTAGTGCCATGGACTCCCGATCTGGAGGTCCCGGGTACGATTCCCAGAAGGGAAACACAAAGTTGATATTTGAGAATTTTTCCCCAGTTTGGTTAGGACATTGCAGGCTGAATCACTTGATTGTCCGAAAAGAAAAAGAGTTCGTGCTTCGGAGGGCACGTTAAGCCGTCGGTCCCGGTCGCTATCTATGATAGTGATCGTTACTCAAACCATGTCAGAGGCCTGATAGTTGTGCTACCAGGTGGTTTTAAAACTCTGACACCAGGGTTCATCGGGTCGATAGACTCGATACCCACTCAACAGAAGAAGACTTTTTATATTACTCAATATGTAAGTAACGCAGCGTACATCAATATTTTTATTTCAAGTAACTTCTGCAAATCCTTTCAAATCAAAAGTCAGACATGACCAATACTTTAGATTTTCTTAAGTTGGAGCGATTCTTCAGGACGAATTGTCAGTAAATGAAATACGAGCTCTCTGCTTCCTGGAGCTCGGGGGTAAACAAATGTCAAACTCTTCATGATCCCGGAGCTAAATTGAGCTTCATTAATAATCCGACACTCTCCACCAAGCAGACATTGGAGACCGAGTTTTGAAGATCATTTTAAACAGACAGCAAAATTTTCATCATTCTCACAAGTTGGACTGGGAGCGAAAGATAAACATAGTATGTGCCAGCTGCTTCTGCTCCCTGGCATGCTGTAAAATCAGCTGGATTTGAGGGTTTCAGTCGGAGACAGGTTTCAGTGTATTGTTATTAAGGTGATGAACTGACAGCCCTCAAAAACTTGTCAGACGTGGAAACATTACCAGCCACAAACAATAATGTTTCTCAAAACAGTCCCTTGATGAGAATGTGCAGAAATTACAATAAAGTCGGTTCTCACTTAGATGTTTTCCATACTAGTCAATTCAATTTTAAAACTTCACTGTACAATCTGAAACTAAATATTTCATAATATACTCAGTTTTTAACCCCTAGCTTATAATGTAAATTTTAGTGCATGTAAATTTATATTTAATTTGATTTCTAATTTCTAATTTTATTCTGGATGTAATTTATATTAATTATTATTGATTGTTAACAAATTTTGTGAATGTTGTGTGCAATTTTAATTGGATTTCAAATTTATAATGATCTATATAATTAAGATAAGTTAAGTAATTCTTAATTTGTTATCTGTAATTGTACCTTTTAAATAAAAAAAAATAAAAAAAAAAATATGTTGACGGTTACCTACCCCTAAAAGACAGGTATTAATATTTTGTGGTACTCAAACGTGTTTAAATTTAATTTTTGATTTGGAGACTTACAAGTTACATGTCACAGGTAGAAACAGAAGTGATTAAAGTCTGCTGTATTCTATACTACTCCCAAGCTGGACTGGAAGTGGGAGAAAACATAAAATGTGCCAGATGCATTTCCTCCCGGGTATGCTGTAAAAACCAGCTAAGGGATCCGAGGGTTTCAGTATATTGCAATTTAGGCGATGATGGACTGACAACCTGTCACTGCAATATACCTACAAATCTGTCTTAAATAACCCTCGAAACTTTGTCAGCCGTGGCGGAACAACCTTTTTTAGGTCGTTAACGCTTTGCCTACCCTATTAGGGATAAAGGCGTGATTATATATGTGTGTATTCTATGAAAAAATATCTTCCATTGAATAGATACGCTGGCTTCTAAAAATCGCGCTCTACATCAGTCAGTCTAAACGCGAACCGACGTTATTTAATCGACGCCATGTTTTTACAAGATATTTCACTTGTTATCGGAATATTGATGGGTTCTGCCACTTCCGGATAAAAATGAATGGGCGCGCTCGGCGAGCATTATTTTTATTTCATTTCCAACAAAATTGATTCCGCGAACGGTTTAATATTCGCACATAATCGCCGGCAGGGGAAAAAGTCGACGGTTATATAAATATTTGTGTGATTTTTAGAGTTCTGCGGCAATTGTATGATGGATTATATCAAGAACCTAAAAGCGTATCTGACACGCTTTTAGGTTCTTGATAAAATCTACAGTAATTTATAGACAAACTAGCGACCCGCCCCGGCTTCGCACGGAAATCATCAGTGTTTCTCTACTATATTATGCATGTTATATACATATTATTAACCTTCCTCTTGAATCACTCTATCTATTAAAAGAAACCGCATCAATCCGTAGCGCAGTTTTAAAGATCTAAGCATACATAGGGATATAGGGACAGAGAAAGCGACTTTGTTTTGTACTATGTAGTGAAGCTTTGAATTCCTTGTTATTGATGGGTAATTGCTCTTGACTCTTTCATCGATGAACAAACGATCATACCCAGAAATATTTAGGGCACTGGAATTCCCATACGCCGACTATGTAAGACAGCAAGTTATTTGACGCCGACGTACGCCTATAACCCTTATGAGGTAGGCAGAGCGTCAATTCTACTAACATGAAAACTCAATGCGAAAACCTGCGTCAAATAAGAAATTCAAGATATCCTAAATACGCAAAACTTATAATCGTCCTCATAAAAAAATATTTATAGAATGAGATCACTTCTAATCCACCGGATATTTCAGATAATCCGGTTTATTACAAACCGGTGATATAGTACGACAAAGTTTTACTTGAACGTGGGCCGGGGCGCTGTATATTGGAAGAACTGTTAATAATGGATCTGCCTTCGTCGTCTGAGCCATAGGCTCTCGATCCCGAGGTCCTGGGTTCGATTCCGAAGGGGGGAACACAAAGTTAATATTTGTTAATATATCACTTTGTAAGATTTCCCCGAGTTTGGTTAGGACATTGCAGTCGGAATCACCTGATTGTCCGAAAGAAAATGGATGCTGTGCTTCGGAGGGTACGTTACGCCGATGGTCCCGGTCACGTCTTTGATAGCGGTCGTTACACAAACCATGTGCTGTGCTTTTAGACGGTTTAAAAACTCTGACACCAGGGTTCATCGGGGCGAACGATTTGAAACCCACACGTGAAGAACCGGCCATGTTGGCGTTGCTAAAATATACAATAAAATCTCGAAGGATATACTGGACACTCCTACGTTTGGGTCATTTGTTAAAAAGTTAAAACAAAAACTAATTGCTGATGCATTTTTACAGTAAATGAGTGTTTGACATAACTTTGTTTTGGCCACGCCTGACATTATAGATGAAATTATATAAAATAAATTAACTATCTTGTATTTTAAAATTACATTATATGACTAATTATCAAAAACAAATTTAATTTTTAAGATATAAGTATAATACATTATGTGACGTGTAAAATTATTATTCTATAAATAAAATATTGAATTGAATTCTTCGTTTCATTTTTCGCCACATTCATTTAAAGCGTGGTCATGCAGTACAGCCGGTCTCCCGTTAGACTCTCGAAGGATATTAAACTGATGGAATCAACTCACTTCCACGGTGGAAATTAAATTCATATTTCTTGGGATATCTTGTTTTCCTCGCCAAATAAGAATTATTGAGATAAGATGTCCATCTAAATATAGAAAGAAGAATAAAGGGTATAAGGGACTGCTTCGAGAGTTGCTATGGCAACGTGTACTAGGAAATTCTTTCAGAAAATAAAAAATAATTACTTCCCCGTACATACATATAATCACGCCTTTATCCCTAATGGCAGGAAGGCATGGAGAGCGTAAACGATCTAAACAAAGGTCGTTCCGCCACGTCTGACAAAGTTTTGAGGGTTATTTAAGATAGATTTGTAGGTATATTTCTTTAGTGAAAGGTTGTCAGCCTATCGCCTAAATTGCAATATACAGAAACCCCCGGATCCCTTAACTGGCATGCTGCCCGGCAAAAAAAATGCAGCTGGCACTTTCTATGTTTTTCTCTCGCTCCCAGTCCAGCATGGAAGAATAAATCCCGATACAAAATGAACACTTCGATCAGATTTGTATAGGAAATCCAAATTTATTTATATATTCTGAAAGAATTTCTTCGTGAAAGTACTAAGAACTAGACAAGCCTTATCAGTTTGCGGTAAATTGCACAAAGCGGACATACAGGTAAATTGTACCTACAAAGGTTAGACCGCACTAGCGGGGCAGCGCGGCACGGCATTGCACACTGATTTGAGAAGTCGCTGCGCTTTTACATACACATACATACATATAATCACGCCTTTATCCCTAATGGGGTAGGCAGAGCGTAAACGACCTAAACAAAGGCCGTTCCGCCGCGTCTGACAAAGTCTTGAGGGCCATTCAAGAAAGATTTGTACGTATATTTTTAGGTTTAGGTTTTTACAGCATGCTCGGGAGGAAATGCAGCTGGCGCATTCTATGTTTTTCTCTCACTCCCAGTCCAGCATGGAAGATACGCTTTTACTCTTCTGTGAAACTGCATGAACTGTGAAAATGTATGATCTGACATTGTCGCGCCGCTCCGCTGCAGCTCCAGCGCCATTTTAGTGCGGTACCTCTCATACGTTTTCATACAAAGAATCATTTCTCGCGCAGTGCCGCGCCACGCTGCGCAGCTGCAGCTATGTCCTAATGCGGTTTAAAGTTTACACCCTGTATATATATATATATATATTTGTGTATTCATTGTATGTACTCAGCTAGAAATATTGCACATCGACCTTTAGAAAGAGACAACCAAGAAATGGCCGGATTCGCAATGTGTCATATATCTTTATTACACTTGCGACCTATGTCTCGTTTTGTTTGTTTGTGTTTCCTCTGAGAATTGAACTCACTACTTCTGCATCGATACTCCAGGCACAGACCACTAGACCGCATACATATCTACAAATAATCACGCCTTTATCCCTAATGGGGTAGGCGTGTGAACAACCTAAACAAAGGCCGTTCAACAATGTATGACAAAATTTTGACGGTTATTTAAGATAGATGTGTAGGTGTATTGCTGTAGAGACAGGTTGTCAGCCCATCGCATCGCCTAAATTGCAATATTCTGATATTCTCAGATCCCTTAGAAGGTTTATACAGCACGCCCAGGAGGAAATGCAGCTGGCACATTCTATGTTTTTCTCTCGCTCCCAGGCCAGCATGGAATAGTATGGTAATGGTATGGCGGCATAGGTACGGCCTAACCACTATACGACATCATTTCATAACATAATACAGGGTGCTATTGTACTGGAGAACTAATTTATATCGCTGAATGGAGCACCCTCTGTGTGATACGCTCATTACTGTCATTATGATCCCAGGAGAACATTTAGCATCGTTAGGGTGTTTACATTGAGGTTGAGGGAGTGATCTTGTCAGGTGATCAGGTCAGTTAACGCAAGCTCAAGGAGGAGGTTGGGCTGGGTAAAGACTTCGGTAGCTCAATCGGTAGACTCGTGTAACGGTATTTCAAACTAGGATGATAGTTCAAGGATTCTAGATTTCAATGTATGGAAAAATTGGCATAATTCTTCACAGACTTTTTTCTTTTGGGATATTTTCATCATAGGCAAGAGTTAAAATTTACTTGCCCTCCCACACCCTCCCTCGTGTCCCTGTATTTCAGTTTCTTGTAGTTTATAGAAAACCCGTATACGATACATAAACAGTGTGTATGAATGAAATTATTTTTGTCATATTTGTTATTTACCTGTAGTAAACAAAAAAAAAGTTTTTTTAATAGTTTTTGTACAATCTGCCACGAAAGATGGTGTGTTTATCATAATTTTATTTAGTTTTTGCCAAATTTCAATTTTTTTGTCAAAAGTTGCACACTGTTTTGGATCGTACCGTACGTTTTAATACAAGACGGTAAACTTTAACTTTTGCCTATGATGAACATATCCCAAAAGAAAAAAAGTCTGTAAAGAATTTTGCTAATTATTTATCGAAAATGCTTGCTTGAACTATGATGTTTCTTCCATGCTGGACTGGAAGCGATAGAAAACATAGACTGGTCTAGCTCTGTTTCTTCTTCTGTGCATACTATAGAAGGCAGTAGAAGGTTTCAGTGTACTGCAATAGGCATTTAAAAAAAAATGTTTATACTTAAAACTGATGGCTAAAATATTGTGGACCACATTCATAATTTCAAAAAAAAAAATACGTTTAGATTTAATAATCCAGTAGAAGTTATTGATTCGAGTAATTTACTAAGGAAAGACGTCGTCATATCTCGCTATTATCATACAAAAAAGTGTTTTTGTCATTTAATAAAAAGTTGCTGATTTGATTAGTAGGAAACTAGCGGATTTAGGCAACAACTACTCACTATAGCAATATACAGATTTATCTGAAACTAGCTTTCAGCCTGCGGTTTCGACCGCGTTAAATGAGTTTTCTTGTGGAAATTAATGTTTTCCCGTGGTAAAAAGTAGCGCAAACCTTATCACTTGTCTTAAAACAGTCGTGGCGTGGTGGAACGACCTTTGCTTCTGCTTACCCGTTTCAGAATAAAAGCGTGATTGTTTGTAGGTATATGAAACGAAAAGTCTTACTTGTCTTACTTTGGCTTTTACCTAAAACCGTCCTGTTTTGTCAGACCGTGTGTATTATACAGCAAACAAAGACGTGTTAAGGGTGGTGTATCGAATAACCCTTTTTGCCCATTTGTGAGATGAAATGAAACCGCACTTCTCAGGTGATTTAAATTAAACGATGTTTATATGTTTATGTTTCCCAGCTATTAAACCCAGTTATGTGTACGTAGGTAATAAATAACCCACAAAAACATAAATGTAAAAGTGAAAGCTAAGTTCATGGTGGGCTTGGTCTAGGGTTTATTATAGTAATTCTAAGCTCTTCAATAGGGTTCATTTCATGTGACTTGGCAGTTGTAGAGAATAATTCAACCGTTCACCTACAACGCTACTCTACAACGGCCAGTACATAAAAAAAATATCCCCTTTCACTTAATTTTTTTTTCTTACATTTATAGCTTTGCGTCATTATAATCTATTTTCATGCCAAATAACAGTTTCCTAGGTTATTTGGAAGTGGATTAGGTTGTTTTTTTTTTTAAACGGCGACTTTAAATGCAAATATCTCAAGCAGGATCCATTTAATGCACTTATTTTCAAAGAATACCTCCACCTAATTTAATGAGACCTGTCTAACGATAACGAACTTCTTCTGTCGAGTCTATGGACCCGATGAACCCTGGTGTCAGAGTTTTTAAACCGCCTAGTAGCACAACTGTCAGTAGTCTGACAAATTATAGCTATGCAAAAAAGCATCCAATATTGCTCGATTCCTCGCACCATTTGTGTAAACTTTATTTGAACGCGAACACATTCGCTCTTTACACGGTGGACCGTCCTTGCTTTTAGCTACAATACGGGAATCAGTTTGGCCTATCAATGGCAGACGTTTAGCGCGCCGCACGGTGCATAATTGTGTCGTATGCAGACGCATGCGAGGTCAGACGTTTACGCCAAAGATGGCTGATCTTCCTATGGTTTTGTGTAACGACCACTATCAAAGACAGCGACCGGGACCGACGGCTTAACGTGCCCTCCGAAGCACGAAATCTTTAATTTTTCGGACAATCAGGTGATTCAGCCTGCAATGTCCTACCCAAACTGGAAAAAAAATCACAAAGTGATAAATACTCAAATATCAACTTTGTGTTTTACCCCCTGGCAATCGAACCCAGGACCTCCGGATCGGGAGCCCATGGCACTAGCCACTAGACCACGGAGGCAGTTAATAACGAACACGAAATAGTAACGAACGAACAAGGGGATAAATGATTTTTAAATTTATCTAATTTCTACATTTCTAACTTTCTGTCATTATATCTATCTATCTATCAATCTTCATTCCAAATATCAGCTTCTTCGGTCATTGGGTTTTTGATTAATTATTTTTTGATATGTATGTCAGTCTTCAGCCAATCAGTCATAAAAAGTACTTTTTTCAGAATTAATATTTAAATAACCGTTTAATCGATGTTTATAAAATTTGGAGTACTTGTTTATAAAGAGGAACTAAATATGTAAACCAAATTTGGTTTATTGAAGTAGTTTTTGAGTTATGAAAGGGTCAAAAGTGGCTCCAAATGGTTCCTGTAAATATACACACGGTGCTGCCGACCAGTTCGTTTGTCTTGAGCTTAGTTTGGACACGCTACCGCCGTGTCTAGATACCTATTAGTTATTATAGTGAGAACTGAATCCACAGCCTTTGATTGAAAGCCCCGAACCTCAGGCCACAAGACCATAGTGGCAAGTAATAGTAGGAATAGATTTTGATTAAGTATTTGGCTGAACCATAAATGGTACTTTGGAGACGGGCATAGGCCTTTTATGGCGGGAAAATAACTCAGTCAGGGCAGAAAGCTAATGTCCTATAATATCTTCCATGCTGGACAGGGAGTGATAGAAAAACATAGAATGTGCCATCTGCATCTCCTCCCGAGCATGCTATAAAAACCAGCAAAGGGATTCGACGGCTTATAGTGTATTGCAATTTTAAGCGATAGGCTGATAACCTGTCACTATAGCAATATACATCATAAAATAATTATATGTAATGACCCTTAAAACTTGTCAGAAGTGGCGTAACGTTTAGGTCTCTGCCTACCGCATTAAGGATAAAGGCATGATACATAAGTATGTCTCAATTTTTCTAAGTCTCAGCCCACCAGACCTCTAACAACAGTACATCAAAATTATCCAAAATTGAACTAAACCAAGCACCCTACAGGGTTGTACATTACACTTGCTTCTAATAAGGTCCATTAGTGGCAAGGCATGGGGCGCCCAGGTGAGGTTCAGACGCTCATTCATATAGTTGACAACCCTGCATAATATTCTCCGCCTCCCGTATTAGTGTACACTTGAATATAGAGTACGCAAATGCAGTCCAACAAACATATTATTTTATATATAGTTGGCAGAGCGTAAACGACGTACGTACGTATCAATGGTCGTTCTGCCACGTCTGAGTACAACAAAACTGTAAGATATTGTTCTATCAAGTGAACTGTCGAATCTAAATCGACTATGACGCGTCTTTATACCGCTAATATATGCCTCTTACAAGGTTTATGTAGTAAATATCGAGTCCGAGTGTGATAAGAACAGAAACATAGAAAGTACGATTCCGCGGGTACAAAAATGTAGTCCAACACTTGATGACTTTCTAAGCCAGCATCACGTGGCACGAGATTTGACTGGGCCACAGGGTATGCAAATCTAGTACCATGGCCTAGTCAAGTCTGTGGCACAAAGCTGTCAAATCTACAGATCTTATTCTTGAGTTCTAGTTTTAAGCTGTTATACTTACTCTGTTCCAGGACCCGTGGCCGCGAATAAGAGATTGTTTCCTAATGTCAATTTTGTTCAGAAACGACTGCCTACTTGGTGCAGTGGTGAGTAATGGAGGTCGTTGGTTCAATTTTTCCACACAAAGTTGATATTTGTCAATTTATCACTTTGTGAGATTTTCCCCAGCCTGGTTAGGTCAATGCAGGCTAAATTACTTACCTGGTCGTCTGTAAAAAAAAGGGTTCCTTGCTTCGGAGGGCACCTTAACGTGCCGGTCGGTCCAGATGGCTGTCTTTGATAGTGGTCGTTAGGTACACAAACCATGTCAGAAAACTCTGACACCAGTGCTCAGCGGATCGTTCGTCGCCTTAAAAAAATGGATAAGAAGAAGAATATGATTAGGTTTTATCAAAGGTTGACTAGAAGAGATCCCTTAACGGGATAAGTCCGCCTTTGTGCCACTATTGTCGGGACGTCACAATTATCTTTAAGACCTTATACCTACTCGTAAGAATGTACTCCTAATTGTGATACTGCACTAAATATTTGAATTTTAATTTGTCTTATTCATCTTGTATTTTGGTTTTTAGATTATTAAGGTACAATAAAGAGCTTACATACATACATACATAATCGACAGATCTGTTATATATGTACACTGTGGCAGGATACGTGGCAAGTGGCGACAATGAAGCACCCGACGCCGCGAGTAAGTGATTGTTCCCTAATGTCGGTTTTGTTCAGTAACGACTGGGCAAATTATATCCTACGTCCTTTCACAAACAGTAGCAATATTTAGGAATACATAAAACACGCCTGTACCTCGTATGAAGGAGGTAGAGCGTCATTGGTTAAAAAAATAGTTATTATCCCATATTTATTTATTTCTTCCATGCTGGACTGGGAGCAAGAGAAATACATAGAATGTGCCGGCTGCATTTCCTCCCGGGCATGCTGCATAAACCAGCTAAGGGATCCGAGGGTTGTAGTGTATTGTAATTTAGGCGATTGGCTGACAACCTCTCATACATACCTACATACATACATATAATCACGCCTTTATCCCTAATGGGGTAGGCATAGCGTAAACGACCCAACAACTTCTCACTATAGCAAAATACCTACAAATCCATCTTAAATAACCCTCAACACTTTGTCAGACGTGGCGGAACGACCATTGTTTAGATCGTTTACGCTCTGCCTACTCCATTAGGGATAAAGGCGTAATTATATGTATATGTATGTATATGCCATATTTAACGTTTTTATGGCAATACTGCGTGAATTATATCCTAAGCCCTTTCACAAACAGTAGCAACATTTAGGAATACATAACACACGCCTGTACCTCGCATGAAGGAGGTAGAGCGTCAATGGTTAATAAATAGCTGTTATGCCATATTTAACATTTTTATGGCAAGACTAGGCCAATTATATCCTACGCCCTTTTCCAAATAGTACCATTGGTTAGGAATACATAAAACACGTCTGTACCTCGTATGAAGGAGGTAGAGCGTCATTGGTTAATAAATAGCTGTTATGCCATATTTCACATTTTTAGGGCAAGACTAGGCCAATTATATCCTACGCCCTTTTGCAAACAGTACCAATGCTTAGGAATAGATTAAACACGCCTGTACCTCGTAAGGAAAATGTAGAGCCTTATTGGTTTAAAAATAGCAGTTTTCCCCATATTTGATATGTTTGTGGCAAGACTGGGCAAATTATACCCCTTACGCAAAAAGTATCATTGTTTAGGAATACATGAAAGACATCTACGTTTACCATATTAAGTTTAGGGGGTGAGCAGACCATCAAGTGTTTATTAATAGCCGTTTTCGTCACTTTGCATGGATCCTGCTACAGTGATGTTTGTTTAACGACTGCTATTACCTACCCCTTTAGGATTAAAGGCATGATTATAAGTATAGTAATAAATATATTTAGCGCCATTTCAAAAAGTGGGTAATAATTAGCAAAGATCGTTAGTATGGCAAACGGGAGAGCCCGATGGTGTAGTGGATAGGGCCGCTGCCTCCTTAGCGGGAGGTCGTGGTTCGAACCCCACCACGTACCAATGTGTTTTTCGGTTTTCGAATATCATATGTACGTTTATTCGGTGCTTTTTCCGTGCTTCGGAAGGCACGTTAAGCCGTTGGTCTCGGTTAATATCGTTTAATACCGTAGATATTAGTCGTTAAGCCCTTACAGACGCCAGTGCTAAGCATTGGCGGCTTGAAAACTCTGACCTAATCTAGGATTGGGTCTGGTTTCCCTTCTGGGTTGCGGAGGTCAGATGGCAGTCGCTCTGTGTAAAAACCAGTACCCTCGTTCAATCCCCTAGATTAGGAAGCCGACCCCGTGAGATACGGGACAAGGCTAGGGAGATGATGATCGTTAGTATGGAAAATGTTTAACTCCATTTGTGACCACAGCAAACACTTTTTAGCCAAGCTATACTATAGAGTCTGAACAATTACCGAAAATAATGTAATTTGGAGTTACAATTAGCCTGGTTGGTGCTTAGGGGGCTGTTTACCCATATTAAAACGAAGTTAGATCTAGTTAGGTCCTAGTTAGGTTGCCTAGGTCACGCGACCGCCTAATTATAGAGAGGACAAGAGTGGGTCACAGTAGTGAAATTCAAATATAATTTTTAAATTAAAGTATGCGTCAGTTAGTAAGCTAAGGGATCCGAGGGTTTCAGTATATTGTAATTTAGGCGATGAGCTGACAACCTGTCACTACAGCAGACACATACCAATCTATCTTAAATAACGCTCAAACCTTTGTCAGACGTGGCGGAACGAACTTTGTTAAAGTCGTTAACGCTCTGCCTACCCCATTAGGGATAAAGGCGTGATTATATGTATGTATATATGAAAGATAACAGTGTGACTTACCTTATTCTTCTGACGAGTGGGTATCGAGTCTATCGACCCGATGAACCCTGGTGTCAGAGTTTTTAAACCGCCTAGTAGCACAGCTATCAGGCCTTACCTTATAATCATTATTAACAAAAACACGTTAACTACGGTCTCAATCCCCTCAATCTAAACCACTTCCAAATCAAACCCCTAGATCTCGCGACCGCACTGAGTTATAATGAAAAATGTTTCAATCTGAGCTCAGCATCCCTCTAAATACACCATCTTAATCACAATCCAAGGCAGGTTCCAATATAAATCCAATTAATTAGTAAATTAATCAAAGGATTGCCCGATATAATCCGGAGTTAAACAAAGCAAAATTTGAGTTTCGGCTTACTATTGGGGATAGAGTACAGCTGCCTTCTGTTTATTATTGGCCAGATTAGTCATTTTAATCGATAATACTTAAACACGGTACAGGCAGACAGATTATTATTATTATTACTGACTGCCTCCGTGGTCTAGTGGTCTGAGCTATAGCCTCCGCTCCGGAGGTCCTGGGTTGGATTCCCAGGGTGGGAACACAAAGTTGATATTTGTAAATTTATCACTTTGTGTGATTTTCCCCAGTTAGGTTAGGATAATGCAGGCTGAATTATCTGATTGTCTGGAAGAACATAGATCCGTACATTAGAGGACATGTTAAGCCGTCTGTCCCGGTCCTTGTCTTTTATAGTGGTCATTACGCAAACCACGTCAGGCCTATAAGCTGTGCTTACAGGCGGTTTAAAAAAAACTCTGTCTCCAGGGTTCATCGTGTTGACTGACTCGATACCCACACGACAACAAAACAGAACTTGCACTGCGATAGGTTACATAGCTTAGATATATGTACAGAGTACTTACCATAAACCGATGAGCGTATATGAAAAGATTAAAGAATGTGGATTAAGATGGGATGAAGCGAAAGAGGTCGGTAACGATAAGAATCGTAGAAATTCGTAGTAGCAAGTAGAAGGATGTGGTCTCTGCCTACCTCTCCGAGAAAAAGGCGTGACTTTATTAGAAAGATATATACATCTGGATACAGGCCTTTCTCAATATGAAGAGAATTCTTTGACCCTGCATTCCTAACCAAAACGGAAAACATCTCCAGGAGTGATTTTAAATGCACCACAAACATTTCTATAAAATAGAAAGTGACTAAAAAGCATCCTTTTCACACTTCGCGCGAACAAATATTTATATCCGCGAACTAAGTTAGCGGTTAGGGGTGTATATGATTTTTACGAGTGTGAATAAGGGGCCACTATAACCGTCGAGGCCCGGCTGTAAATAATAAATGGCCCCAAGCGGAACGGGAGGACACATAAATGGGGCCTAAATGTGGCCCATTAAAGGAGACCCTTAGGGCTGTCACTTGAAAAATACTGAGACGTTCGCGGAGATAAAGAAGCTAATATTCAACCTTTTTATTGGAAGTGATGGAATAGCATATCCTACTTCATAAAAATCTTCTTTTTTTTGTAGTTCTTTCACGTCTCGTTTCAGGCTTTTGTAAAACCACAAAATTGCAATGTATGTAGAAAACTATGTGCCGTGACACAAGCATGGGTGCTGCGCGTGTGCCTGTCGTCGTCTGGGTAGGAGTGGGAGCTTATGTGTACTTCCGATTTCGACGACGGTAATGGAATGGAATATGAATTGTCTGTGTTTAGTAAATATGTTAGATAATTTAGTTTGTTTAAGTTTTTAATATATTAGTTAATAGAGGATTGTGCAGCACCAAGACAAACCGATACTTGGTTTAATGGTGCTAAACTGTATAAGTTTATGTTTGTCTGTATGTTATGAATAATAAATAAATAACTGATAATAGAAAACTAGCTGGTGCAAATCTTTTATTTCCGCCATTATGAATCATTATTGCCCAGAATTACAGTTACAGTTATAAAACATGAAAATAAACAAGCTGAAAGAAAGCGCTTAAACTTAAAGTTTATTTGTATCACGTTGTACAACTCTGCCAGGAATTAAAACTACCTGTCATATAGGTACCATAGAGAAGGGCTTATAGGAAATGCATAATAAGTCCCTCTTGTATTCTGTCTCTATTTTTCTCTATGACATCATCATCATCAACCCCTTGCCCTTATCCCGTTATTTGGGGTCGGCGCAGTATGTTTTCTTCTTCCATTCATCCCTGCCAGCCGTCAGTTTTTCTCTATGACAACTATTTTAAATTCCTGGCAGGGGTATAACTGTTACTTGATGGTCACAGCCCTATTCCGGATATATTTCTTCATCGCAGCCACCCCTAAAGGAGGCAACCCTGATGGCGGTGAAGGAAGTTAATTTCTCCGCGTACAATTATCGCTATGTTAGTACCGAACGAAGCCTTAATCGTTATTTATATGACAATCTGTTAGCACGAGATGTAGCCTTCATAGAGTGGCATATTCATACTGTGTAATAACTGCTTCCGTAGTCCTGGGTTCGATTTCCAGGTTTCCACGAAGGGTGGACATTATTAGGATACAAAGATGTTATTGGCGCTGACTTCGTCGTAGGCACAAGTTATTTAAATTTAATGAGGTCGTGGTTCGAATCCCACCACGTACCAATGTGTTTTTCGGTTTTCGAATTTCATATGTACGTTTATTCGGCGCTTTTTCCGTGCTTCGGAAGGCACGTTAAGCCGTTGGTCCCGGTTAATATCGTTTAATACCGTAGATATTAGTCGTTAAGCCATATCAGAGGCCAGTGCTAAGCACTGGCGGCTTGAAAACTCTGACCTAATCTAGGATTGGGTCTGGTTTCCCTTCTGGGTTGCGGAGGTCAGATGGCAGTCGCTCTGTGTAAAAACCAGTACCCTCGTTCAATCCCCTAGATTAGGTAGCCGTCCCCGTAAGATACGGGATAAGGCTAGGGAGATGATGTTTAGTCCTGTTACTTTCTTCAATTTTAATAACAAACAAAACAGCAATACAACAGCTAGCTAGTCCGCTTAGTAAAAGAATTTCTTGTACTTTTTCTTGAACAGACTTTTCTATTGCTCTCAGCCCAATACGGAAAGAGTAACATGAGTATTTGTCGCGGCGGCGTGGCAAAATCGGCCTTCGGTATGACTTTAAAGATCAGCCTCCTTACTATAGGTTTTAGTGAATACATCAGAGTTGCCTCCGTGGTCTAGTGGCTAGTGCCATGGTCTCCTGATCCGGAGGTCCTGGGTTCGATACCCAGAGGGGAAACACAAAGTTGATATTTGAGAATTTATCACTTTGTGATTTTTCCCCAATTTGGTTAGGACATTGCAGGCTGAATCACCTGATTGTCCGAAAACGAAAAAGATTTCGTGCTTCGGAGGGCACGTTAAGCCGTTAGCCCGGTCGCTGTCTTTGATAGTGGTCGTTACTTAAACCATGTCAGAGGCCTGATAGTTGTGCTACTAGGCGGTTTAAAAACTCTGACACCAGGGTTCATCGGGTCGATAGACTCGATACCTACTCGACAGAAGAAGAAGTTCCACAGGACACAACACAACCCCCAGGGTCCAGAGGCCGTATCGCGGCGCAGGAAGCATAAAAAAATATTTATACGAAGTCCGGACGACGCGGGACGGTGCGCTGAAACACACTCTGTATTACATCGGTGCAGCGGCTGCCGGGAGTTTAGTATACATACATTAAATCACGCCTTTATCCCTCATGGGGTAGGCAGAACGTAATCGATCTAACAAAGGTCGTTCACGTCTGACAAAGTTTTGAGGGTTTTTTCAGATGGATTTGTAGGTATATTGCTGTAGTGAGAGGTTGTCAGCCCATCGCCTAAATTACAATATACTGAAGCCCTCGGATCCCTTAGCTGGTTATTACAGCATGCCCGGGAGGAGATGCAGAATGCCAGCACATTCTATGTTTTTCTTTCACTGCCAGGCCAGCATGGAAGTAAGTTTAGTATACATTGGTGCCAATTCAGTTGGCATGTCACTATCTAGAATAGGACAGGAATATGAATATGGACAAGGATACAACACCTACAGATCGACCGGATTTTTGTTAACCTGTCAAGTCGAGTAACTTCCATGCTGGACTGGGAACGAGAGAAAAACGTAGAATGTGCCAGCTGCATTTCCTCCCGGGCATGCTGTAAAAACCAGCTAAGGGATCCGAGGGTTTCTGTATATTGCAATTTAGGCGACAGGCTGACAACCTGTCACTACAGCAATATACCTACAAATCTATCTTTGGTAACCCTCAAAGCTTAGTCAGACGTGGCGGAACGAACTTTGTTTAGGTCGTGTACGCTCTGCCTACCCCATTAGGGATAAGGGCGTGATTGTACGTATGTATGTATGTCAAGTCGACACAGCTGCCATTGTTTCAATTACTGTCAGTGTAACCTAGACAAAACTGTGTTGTGTTTGTGACATACATATAATCACGCCTTTATCCTTAATGGGGTAGGCAGAGCGTAAACGACCTAAACAAAGTTCGTTCCGCCTCGTCTGACAAAGTTTTGAGGGTTATTTAAGATAGATTTGTACGTATATTGCTGTAGTGACAGGTTGTCAGCCCATCGCCTAAATTGCAATATACTGAAACCCTCGGATCCCTTAGCTGATTTTTACAGCATGCTCGGGAGGAAATGCAGCTGGCACATTCTATGTTTTTCTCTCGCTCCCAGTCCAGCATGGAAGTGAGTGTTTGTGACGTCATGAATAATAAATGTTTTATATTCTATTTCTAATCTATTCTATTCTTAAAATTTAGTTCCTAATATCGCCGCTGAACAGTAATGGCGGTCGCACTATAAATATAATCCTGTCAAAGTGACGTATACCGCTTAAATAAGACGACAGCGCGATCGACTATAACAATAGCCCAATTAGTATTTACTAGCGACCCGCCCCGGCTTCGCACGGAAATTAGCAGTGTTTCTCTACTATATTATGCATTTATTATACATATAAACCTTCCTCTTGAATCACTATATCTATTAAAAGAAACCGCATCAAAATACGTTACGTAATTTTAAACATTTATGCATACATAGGGATATAGGGACAGAGAAAGTGACTTTGTTTTATACGATGTATTGATTTCCGCATGTTCTAGTGGCTTTTACAATATCATACCTACTGTTCTTCTTCTTTTTTCAACCCTCTTCCCGGTTTAGTTTAGTTTATTTAGTTTACATACATACATAAAATCACGCCTTTATCCCTTACGGGGTAGGCAGAGTGTTAAACGCCTCGTAAAAGGCGCTTTCGCCGCGTCTGACAAAAATTGAGGGCAATTTTAGATTGTAATGTGTATTGCTAATGTGTAGTGACAGGTTGTCAGCCCACCGCCTAAATTACAATACACTGTAACCCTCGAGTCCCTTTTGCTGTCTTCTACAGCATGCCCGGGAGGAAGGGCAGCTGGAACATTCTATGTTTTTCTACCTCTCCCAGTCCAGCATGGAAGTAATTTAGTTTACTATGAAAGACAATTAGCAGCTCTCATTATATTAGGTATTTTTTTTCTGGACCCTTAGCTAGCGAGCATTGTATGTCAAACAAATACCATAAACTGTTCGCCATTCACATTTACATGCAACAACAAAACGTACTTTGTATTTGTTTGAAATATTGTGCAGTTGTTTTTGGGAAATATGACTGCGTTTTATGACCTAGTAGTTTGATTCCATAAGCATTGGCCCATTCGTAACCCTTTGCTACAAAGATGGCTACGCCGTAGCAAAACCGTAGCGTAATGTCTACGAAAGATTTCAATGAGTGGTCAGGTCTTGAACTCTTAGGTCCTGTCAATCCCTGTCTATACCACTAATTTTAGGCAGAAAAATATCTGGAACACATACATAAAATCACGCCTTTATCCTTAATGGGTTAGGTAGAGCATCAACGAACTTAACAAGTTCATTCTGTTACATTTGACTTCTGTTTGACAAGTTTTAAGAGTTATTTCATATAGATCTGTCTGTAGTCTGACAGCATTTTTTTTAGCTTAGCATGTCTTAGCTTATCTTTTCAAAAAATCGTAAAACAAAAATTGTTTAGATAGACTCGCTTGTGACTTTCTAAAAGTGTTCTTAGGAATCTATTTGGAAATAAATGTTTTTACTTTGACTTTGTTGAAAAACATAGGCGGCGCTAGATACCCAACAAGAGGATTGCAGTTATCTACCAAAGACCCGGTATAGGTGAGCATAATTACCTATCTATGGGGAGAATATGAAATGCCAGGGCGCCTTGTTTACGGTCAACGTAAGCTTGTGCCCATCTAAGCCCTAACCGACGACCATATAGGGTCTTACATTTTATACATACATAAATATAATTACGCCTTTATCCCTAATAAGGTAGGCAGAAGCGTGACCGACTTAAACAAAGATCGTTCCGCCACGTCTGACAAAGTTTTGAGGGTTATTTAAGATAGATTTGTGCGTATATTTCTGTAGTAACATGTTGTCAGCCCATAGCCTAAATTGCAATAGATCTGATATTATTAAGTAAATTAAGTACACAATTAAATTTTGATTTTCTATATTTTAAAGTGGGAGCTAAGGTGGCCTGGTGGAATCTCAATCACCCTGCGAGGGACTTAGCGTGCCCTCCGAAGCACGGAATATTTTTGGAGAATCAGGTGATTCAGTCTGCAATGTCCTAACCACACTGGGAAAAACCTCACAAAGTGATAAATTGACAAATATCAACTTTATGAATCAGAACCTGGACCTCTGAATCGTAAGTCCATGGTTCTAACCACTAGACCACGGAGGCAGTTAATCTTACACAATCAGATGATCAGTCTGCAACGGTTTATCCAAACTAGTCGAAAAAACAACACAAAGTCGCTGTGCTCCACGGGGAATCGAACTCGGGACATCTATAGTATTTCCAACTTAGTTTTAGAGAAAAGGTAAACAAAGTTTCATATCTTGTTATACAAAATCAAATTTCAAAAACAAATGATACGTGTTGTCAAATTAGTTAAATTAATAAAACTCCTATTTCATTGTTGTTATATCTAATAATTAAAACTTATTTAAGAAAAAAGATCTTGGATTAAGAGACATTAAACTTTATTTACCTTTATTCTAAAACTGAGTTGGAAATACTATCGATCGAAAGCCCAAGACTATACCACGGATTAGTAAACACAAACTGATATAGCAAGCCATAAGACCCTGTATCTAGCAAGGAAGGCGTACGTATTTAGGTATCGTGTATATGTTAAGCAGGCAAAGGTAGTATGACCAGTGTTATGCAAATGAAGGAAGCGGTGACAGTAAGACGGATGCCTCACCGTGCCAGTGAATCATAAAGGCCGTGGTAACACCCTATATATACGTATGCACGTGTATGAAGGATTAGTAAGTCGCTTTGTGTTAAGTCTGTTTGTGGAAAGCCTCGATATACCAATGGCCTTCTTCTGTCGAGTGGGTATCGAGTCTATGGACCCGATGAAGCCTGGTGTCAGAGTTTTTAAACCGCCTAGTAGCACAACTATCAGGCCTCTGACATGGACAGCGACCGGGACCGACGGCTTAACGTGCCCTCCGAAGCACGAAATCTTTTTCTTTTCGGACAATCAGGTGATTCAGCCTGCAATGTCCTACCCAAACTGGGGAAAAATTCACAAAGTGATAAATTCTCAAATATCAACTTTGTGTTTTACCCCCTGGGAATCGAACCCAGGACCTCCAGATCGGGAGCCCATGGCACTAGCCACTAGACCACGGAGGCAGTTACCAATACCAATGGTATAGGAGCCACACTATTTACATGATCATCATCATCATCATCCGCTTGCCCTTATTCCATTTACTTGGGGTCGGCGCAGTACGTTTTCCATTTAGATATACTGTAAAATATAGTTCATATTCTTACATACATATAATCACGCCTTTATCCCTAATGGGGTAGGCAGAGCGTAAACGACCTAAAAAAAGGTCGTTCCGCCACGTCTGACAAAGTTTTGAGGGTTATTTAAGAATTCTAGGTATATTGCTGTAGTGATAGGTTGTCAGCCCATCGCCTAAATTACAATATACTGAAACCCTCGGATCCATTAGCTGGATCTTACAGCATGCCCGGGAGGAAATGCAGCTGGCACATTCTATGTTTTTCTCTCGCTCCCAGACCAGCATGGAAGTATAGTGTAGTTCATATTCTTTATTGAATAAATTTCAATATATTGGTTAAATTTTAAAATTAAAGCAAAGGCACGCTTATCTCTAAAAGAGATCTCTTCCAGCCAACCTAGTGGGGATGAAAGATGGGACTTTACGGAATATAGGTACAATAAGTAAAATAAATAAAATGTATCCAAATACATAAATATACTTTATAACATATACTAATACATAACAATATAAAAATACGATTATAATAAAATAACATTATACTGTTTATATTATTTCTTCCATGCTGGACTGGGAGAGATAGAAAAACATAGAATGTTCCAGCTGCCCTTCCTCCCGGGCGTGCTGTTGAAGTCAGCAAAAGGGACTCGAGGGTTACAGTGTATTGTAATTTAGGCGATGGGCTGACAACCTGTCACTATAGCAATACATATTACAATCTAAAATTGCCCGCAATTTTTGTCAGACGTGGCGAAAGCGCCTTTTACGAGGCGTTAAACGCTCTGCCTACCCCGTAAGGGATAAAGGCGTGATTTATGTATGTATGTATGTAACATTATACTGCCCGGGAAGAACTTTTTATTAAACTTTGATTATCCTTCTAATGTACCAGGTGTAAGGGACAGCGTCCTGCAAACTGATAGTCAAAGAAACTGAACAACTATCACCAGGAATTTCATTTAGGAGATGAAAACAAATTAAACTTCCCATACAAAATAACCACCTTGATCAAAGAATTTGTACGGAAAACCAAAAAAAAAGTTTTCACTTACAAAAACAATATTGCGCTGAAAGTTGTTCAGTGCCGTTGACTGAGCAAACCCCACCAGTTTGCGGGACGCTGTCCCTTACATTCCGTATACACGTATGTACGTGTATGTGTTATGGAAAGCCTCGATATATCAATGACTAATTTAGATATATTGTAAGCCCGGGATTAGATTATCCTACTAATATAATATGCTGGAATGGGAGAGATAAAAAAACATAGAATGTTCCAGCTGCCCTTCCTCCCGGGCATGCTGTCTACAGCATGTGTGATTTCTAAGTCAGCAAAAGGGACTCGAGGGTTACAGTGTATTGTAATTTAGGTGATGGGCTGACAACCTGTCACTATAGCCAATTTTTGATAGACGTGGCGAAAGCGCCTTTTAAGTGACGTTTAATGCTCTGCCTAACTGTAAGGGATGGAGATGTGATTTTATGTATGTATGTACCTGGTATGCAATAAATGCGAAAGTTTGACAGTTTAGAGTCACTGTTAAACACTGGACGGATTGGGATGAAACTTGACGAAATAACGACGTAGGCAATTTTTTACATACATAAATATATCCCTAATTGGGTAGGCAAAGCGTAAACGACCTAAACAAAGTTCTTTCCACCATGTCTGACAAAGTTTTAAGGATTATTTAAGATATATTTGTAGGTACATTGCTGTAGAGACAAGTTGTCAGCCCATCGCCTAAATTGCAATATACTAAAACCCTCTGATCTCTTAGCTGCTTTTAACAACATGCCCGGGAGGAAATGCAGCTGGACTGGGAGCGAAAGAAAAACTTAGAATGTTTCAGCTGCATTTCCTCCCGGGCATGCTGTAAAAATCAGCTAAGGGATCCGAGGGTTTCTGTACATTGTAATTTAGGCGATGGGCTGACAACCTGTCACTACAGCAATATACCTACAAGTCTATCTTAAATAACCCTCAAAACTTTGTCAGTCGTGGCGGAACGACCTTTCGTTTAGGTCGTATACGCTCTGCCTACCCCATCAGGGATAAAGGCGTGATTATATGTATGTATGTATGTATGAAACCTCTCATATAACCTACAAATATATATAAATGCGAAAGTTTGCAAGAATGTTAGTTACTCAGTCACGATAAAGCTTGGCATACATATAGAATGCGTTGGCTATTTTTTTTACCCCGGGAAAATACTTCATTTCCGCGAAAAATCTCTCTTAGCTGCGGCTGAAAGCGCGGGTAGAAGAAAGCTTCACTACATAGTATTAAACAAAGTCGCTTTCTCTGTCCCTATATCCCTTTGTATTCATAAATCTTTAAAGCTACGCAACGGATTTTGATGCGGTTTCTTTTAATAGTTAGAGTGATTCAAGAGAAAGGTTTGTATGTATAATACATGCATAATATAGTAGAGAAGTACTGATAATTTTCGTGTAAATAAATAAATATATACAGCCATTGCACTAACCCGCGTTCAGTAAAAATCCGCAACCTCCAGCAATACATAACAAGAGTTCTTTAGCGGAATACGTTCTCGACGTATTTACTTGTATTTTGTGTTTGGCGTAGTATGCGGCATGCAGAATGGCATTGACATGCATGCATGCGGCCCCTTATTGTGTCGGCAAGAATGCGATTCTACCGCAAATGTTAAAAACTATAGACACAGAGTGGGATAAATTCAAGATTTGGCGGCTAAAAGTATTTGTCACTTACAATAAAAATATATTTGTCACTTACATACATACATATAATTACGCTTTTATCCCTAATGGGGTAGGAAAACAAAGGTCGTTTCGCCACGTCTGACAAAGTTTTGACATGCCCAGGAGGAAATGCAGCTGGTACATTCTATGTTTTTCTCTCGCTCCCAGTTTAGCATGGAAGTAAATATTTAAATAAAGATTTTTACCGGTTAACGGTTACTAAAAACATGACAGGAGATCTATACTCTCCAGTTTTTGATTAATAGTCGGTGGTTTTATGCGTTATCTGACATTTTTATCCGCCGTCATATGACATGGCGGATATAACTGACAGAAATACTGGAGAAACGAGCAAAAGCGCTTCAAAATCAAGCGGACAAAGTGTAAAAACATAGTAGTATAAATCGCCTGTCCTTTTTCAATTTGAGTATTTTGAAAGTGACAGATAGATTTTAATTTCAGTTTTAGCTGGTGGTATCTAGAATCGAGACCAATTAATATAGTACTACATAGTATAGAGATCTGTGTGTAGCAAGTACAGTCCGATTCCTAAAACGCTTTTGTATTTGTATATCGAAATGCTCATGGCGAAATTCATGCGATTGCCAAATGCCTTATAGAGACCCTTATTAATAATCATAATCAGCCCTTGAGACTGTCAGCAAATTTTAGTTTTTTATTTTTCTTAAGTTATCCCATGATATGAGAAGGCAAAGAGCATGCGCCCATGCAGCCTAGTCTTCAGAGTATTCATTTTATAGTATTCTTAACTTTATCTAACCTACGTATCAGACATGTCATTTCAGACAAAACGGCCTGTTAAGTCTTACCTCAATCTTAAGATTGCTTTATAAATACTCGTACCGAAAACTACAATTGGTGAGTTCCTGATAGATAACAGACTTATGAGAATTGGAAACAGGGAGTCGTTTTTACACTCTACTAACCCGAATAAATTCAGAATCTCCTGGACGGATCGCAATAAAACTTAGCTTAACTTACACACGTTAGGGCAGCAACACACAGGCGTCCCATACTGCGCCAAAGGTTGCGCTCAACACGCTGTCAATCCCTTTTGCATTGCCTATAACACACATGCGTTACTATATAGCGCTATATAGCGCGGGACTCTAAGTCGGCATATCCCCCCGCCAGGAGTTTTTGAGTCTATTCTGGTCAGTTAGTCCAAACACGACGCCCTGTTTCCAATTGTCATCAGTTGACAACGTGTTGAGCGCAACCTTGCGCGCAGTAAGTGACGCCTTTGTGTTGCTGCACTTAGGTCCTTGCTGCACTTAGGTCCTGGAATGAGACACTTTTACCTACAGTTGTGTGATAATAACGATAACATTCTTCATCTCTTCTTCTTAAATTTAAGAGCTTCGCTCTTGTCGGTGGAGTATTCGCCATCGTTCCCAATCCAACGCCAGTTCCTTGATCTCCTGGTACGACTTGACGTTTATCTTCTCCTTCACTTGGTCGATTAAACCACTGATTTGAGAAGTCGCTACCGCTCCCTAGCGGTTTGACAGATAAAGGCGTGAAGCGTCTATTAGTGTTTCACTTGTCAAACTCACATCGCTTTTCTATCGGGGAGCGCTAGCTTTTAATCTTCTGTGGAAAAAAACTATGGCTCTCCTTCTCTTTCCATCCACTTTGCCCTCTATGATGGTTCTTAAAAAAACATCATGTCGTATCAGATGACCAATTATCCTGCCTCTTCGCAATTCTATAGTCTTTAACAAGCCTCTCTTTATAAGTATAATAAAAATCTTCATTGCGTTTGGTAACATGTCCATCCAGTTTATACATTCTGACCCTCTTATCCAGCGAGCTCCTATGCTGCTAGAACTGAATACGACCTGTGCTTGCTCTTTTTACGACCAGACAGTTTCTTTACAACGCAGATATGTGGCTTTCGGATTTTTTCTATATCTCTATTTGGAGCTGAAAATGTTGTCTATTGTTTGGGAGTTCCCATTTTGCAATATTTTGTTGTATCGTACACATATCTCGTTTGTTTAAAAAACTGAATAGGGCCACGATTGTTAAAAATATTGAAAAGACCAATTTGTTTTTACAATTTATACTTGCGATTGTCGGCACTTGGTGAAACTCCATATTTATAATGTTGTTATTAAAACACTTATACTTGTTTCACTTTGACTTGGATTACATTAGGATTAAATTAACTTGGATTAAATTATATAAAGCAAAACAAGTACAAGTGTTTTAATAACAACATTATAAATGTGTTTTTACATACGTATATGTTTATTCGGCGCTTTTACGGCACATAGTGAAGAAACCTGTACACACATCATCTCCCTAGCCTTATTCCGTATCTCACGGGGTCGGCGTCCTAATCTAGGATACTGGTTTGAAGAAACCTGTACACACCTACGAAGAAATTCAAAGACCGTGTGTAAAGTCGACCAGTTCGTTCTGGACCCACGTCTTCTTCTTCTTAGCGAGTGGATTCTCGAGTCCAACGACCCGATGAACAATGGTGTCAGAGTTTTCAAACCGCCTAGTAGCTATTAGGGCTCTGACATGGTTTAAGTAACGACCCCAGCGACCGGGATCGACGACTCAACGTGCCCTCCAAGCACGGAATCATTTGTCTTTTCGGACAATCAGGTGATTCAGCCTGCCGTGTCCTAACCAAACTAGGGAAAACCTCACAAAGTGATAAATTTATAATATAAATATTCTTCCATGTTGGTCTGGGAGCGAGAGAAAAACATAGAATGTTCCAGCTGCATTTCCTCCCAGGAATGCTGTAAAAAACAGCTAAGGGATCCGACGGTAACTTAACTATATTGCAATTTAGGCGATGTGCTGAAAACCTGTCACTACAGCAATGTACCTAAAAATTTATCTTAAATAACCCTCAAAACTTTGTCAGACGTGGCGGAACGACCTTTGTTTAGGTCGTTTACGCTCTGCCTACCTCATTAGGGATAAAGGCGTGACTATATGTATGTATGTAAATATTAACTTTGTTTTGAGAGAGGGATCTGGGAATCGAAATAAGGACCTCCGGATCGTAAGCCCTTGGCTCTGACCACTAGACCACGGAGACAGTTGTGATAGTAGCAGATACTACTATTATAGATACGGCTTTTGAGCTTAAGGAAAAAGAGTTTACTATGAATACGAACTCCAACACTTGGAGTGAAGCGCGGCAAAAGGCAACACACTACAACATCCAGTTAAGGCAATACAATCGAACGAGCTGAATGCTCAAAGTGCCGATTCACGCTGAAATTGCAGCACGTACAGGGATGTACTTAGTAAGTACACCTAACTATACCGGGTGTAAGGAGAAAGCAACTGAAAGAGGGGTTATTATTTATTTATTTATTTATGATCCTGTGGTGTCCTTCCATGCTGGCGAGAGAGCGAGAGAAAAACGTAGAATGTGCCAGATGCATTTCCTCAAGAGCATGCTGTAAAAGCCAGCTTAGGGATAAGGTTTCAGTATATTGTAATTTAGGCGATGGGCTAACAACCTGTCACTACAGCAATATACGTATAAATCTATCGTAAATAACCCTCAAAACTTTGTCAGACGTGGCGGAACGACCTTTGTTTAGGTCGTTTACGCTCTGCCTACTCCATTAGGGATGAAGGCATGATTATATGTATGCTTCCCTGCATTTCTCTCGATCTAGTGCCAATAGAGGGGTTGCTCAGTCAAAAAACTTTCACAAAGAAATTCTTTTAGGAAATGAAAAAATATATATATTACAAGTCGAGGTGGTCATTTTGTATTTTTTTTCTTTTGTCGAGTGGGTATCGAGTCTATCGACCCGGTGAACCCTGGTGTCAAAGTTTTGAAACCGCCTAGTAGCACAACTATCAGGCCTCTGACATGGTTTGAATAACGACCACTATCAAAGACAGCGACCGGGACCGACGGCTTAACGTGCCCTCCGAAGCACGAAATCTTTTTCTTTTTCGGACAATCAGGTGATTCAGCCTGCAATGTCCTAACCAAACTGGGGAAAAATTCACAAAGTAATAAATTTTCAAATATCAACTTTTGTGTTTCCCCCCTGGGAATCGAACCCAGGACCTCCGGATCAGGAGTCCATGGCACTAGCCACTAGACCACGGAGGCAGTTATTTTGTATTAGGAAGTCGAGAAATATTTTCATTATTTAAGATTTTGTTTGTGAAAGTTGTCCAGTTTCGTTGATTGAGCATTAGCAACCCCTATCAGTTACTGGTATGTTGTCCCTTACATACATACATAACTAACAACATACTTAACTGCCTCCGTGGTCTAGTTGCTAGTGCCATTGACTCCCGATCCGGAGGTCCTGGGTTCGATTCCCAGGGGGGAAACACAAAGTTGATATTTGAGAATTTATCACTTTGTGAATTTTTCCCCAGTTTGGTTACGACATTGTAGGCTGAATAACCTGATTGTCCGAAAAGAAAGATTTCGTGCTTCGGAGGGCACGTTAAGCCGTCGTCGGTCCCTGATCGTTACACAAACTGTGTCAGAGGGCTGATAGTTGTGCTACTAGGCGGTTCAAAAACCCTGCCAGCAGGGTTCATCGGGTCCATAGACTCGATACCCACTCGACAGAAAAAGACATACATACATACATATAATCACGCCTTTATCCCTAATTTGGTAGACAGAGCGTGAACGACCTAAACAAAGGTCGATTCGCCACGTCTGACAAAGTATTGAAGGTTATTTTAGATAGATTAGTAGGTATATTATTGTAGTGATAGGTTGTCAGCCCATCGCCTAAATAGCAATATACTGAATCCCTCGGAACCCTTAGCTGGTTTTTACAGCATGCTCGAGAAGACATGCAGGTGGCACATTCTCGCTCCCAGTCCATTTGTATAGTAAACATTTTCTTATATTCTATACTATTCTTACTTATATTTCTTCCATGCTGGACTGGGAACGAGAGAAAAACATGGAATGTGCCATCTGCATTTCTTCCCGAGCATGCTGTAAAAACCAGCTAAGGGATCCAAGGGTTTCAGTTTATTGGTATTTAGGCGATGGGCTGACAACCTATCACTACAGCAATATACCTACAAATCTATCTTAAATAACCCTCTAAACTTTGTCAGACCTGGCAGAACGGTCTTTGTTTCGGTCGTTTTCGCTCTGCCTATCCCATTAGGGATGGCGGCGTGACTATATGTATGTATTCTTTACTTTCTAAGCAGACAGTTGAATACGTCCCTGGCAGGAACCAATCGTCTTCAATTCCGTACAACAAAACAACGCACATAATTGGTTCCGCTCTAAAGGATTCAATAATACCGTGTACCAACATTACACAGCCAAGGTGCGGAGGTCATTTGCATATCTTAATCCGCTATGCGCAGCGTTCGGCCTCGGGGACCTCTCAATCCGGAAGGGTTATATGGAGTCTGAATTAAATACAAAGGAGTCGATGTCTATTTAGTTAATTTGAATATGAATGCTGATAATGCGTTGTACATGCTGGACTGGGAGTGAGAGAAAAACATAGAATGTGCCAGCTGTATTTCCTCCCGAGCATTACAAAATGCTCGGGAAAACCAGTTGAGGGATCTGATGGTTACAGTATATTGTAATTTATCCATCGGGCTCCTCAAACTATGAAACTATGAAGTTAACAATTAACTATTATTTAGTAGCTGTAAAGTTCTAGCTATCTAAATAACAAGAACGCTCGAAAAGGCGGTAATTTAATATAGACTCTAGAACAAAAAGGTGTCGAGACTTAATCAAGACATTTCATCCGCCCGGTCAAGTGCAAACGTGCGCTTCGAAGCGTGGAAACAGTCGAAATTCAGTGTCATATGAAGCAATAGCAACTTTGCCAACTATTTTAATCTAACTTGCCAAAACCCTTTGTAAAATCGTCCCTTGCTTAGCGTTTCTTAATAAATACCAACAAGTGCTCGCTAAGGACTTTATGCCAGTAGATTTAGAGTTGATTTTCCCTCAGCAAGACTGTGTTCAAAGTCGTACGCTGGGTTGCAAAGTGTCGTGAATTTAAACGAGATTAGATGATTTGATGGATTTTCTGCTTTAGTCTGTACTTGCCAGAGAAACTCAGGCAATAGGTTTTGCATGTCTGTGTTTAGTTTAAGCTAAGTTTAAGTTTAGCGTGAAAGGCGTTATGACTTTCCATAGATGAATGACACAAACATGAACACGAAACGTATCGGTTCTTTATTGACCACTGTTTCGTCTTAATTTTGACTTATTAGATGCGGAAGTTACCGCATAACAGTTAGTTTGCAAGTGCTTTCCTCTTATGAGCTTAGCTTGTTTGGATCGGACCGGAATCGAACTCTTTAGGAGCAGCCGTTAGGTGTGATGTCCGCAGAGTGGTCCTCCCTACAAGGGGGCCCTTTCCCACTTGTATCTCTGTCGAGATAATACATTGTTTAGCGTAAAAGGCCTTGTGGCCTTTCAGGGATGAATGTCACGTGTGTAAGTTTAAGTAATTGAGTTGTACAATTTCTGACTTTAATCATATTCATACAATTACGCAATTATATCCCTAATAGGGTAGGTAGTGTGTTAACTACCCAAAGGTCATTCCGCAACGTCCATACACATAATCACTCCTTTGTCCCTAATGTGGTAGGCAGAGCGTAAACCCTGGGACATAGGTCGTTCCGCCAAGTCTGACATAGTTTTGAAGGTTACTTAAGATAGATTTGTAGTTTTGAAGGTATATTGCTTTAGTGACAAGTTGTCAGCCCATCGCCTGAATTACAATATACTGAAATCCTCGGATCCATTAGCTTGTTTTTACAGCATACCCGGGAGGAAATGCAGCTGGCACATTCTATGTTCTTTTCATGCTCCTAGACCAGCATTGTAGAATGGATAATAATAATAATTATTATTAATAATAAACTGAAAAACCCTCAAGTACCTTACCTACCTACAGTAGTATAGTTACTTCCATGCTGGTCTGGGAGCGATAGAAAAACATAGAATGTTCTAGCTGCCCTTCCTCTCAGGCATGCTGTAGAAGTCAGCAATACGGATTCGAGGGTCGCAGTGTATTGTAATTTAGGCGATAGGCTGACAACCTGTCACTATAGCGATACACATTACAATCTAAAATTGCCCTCAATATTTGTCAGACGTGGCGTAAAAGTTTTTACTAAGCGTTTTAGGCTCTGCCTACCCCGTAAGGGATAAAGGCGTGAATTTATGTATGTATGTATGTAGTAGTATAGTAGGCTACGATACCAGGAGTAAGGGACAGCATCCTGCAAACTGATAGGGGTTACTCAGTCAATAATACTGCACAACTTCCACCAGGATTGTTTTCAGGGAGTTATAAATAAATTTGGATTTTCCGTAGAAAATGTTCACCTCGATCAGACAATTTGTATAGAAAAGCAATTTTTTTATTTCTCTTCCTGAAAAAAAATCCTGGTTTAAGTTGTTCAGTGTCCCTTACTGAGCAACCCCTATCAGTTTGCGGGACACTGTCTCTTACACCCAGTACTATGCGATCAAATATAAATACCTAATGGCATTATTTATTTGAGTATCGTTTGCAGCACTAAACGTAAGATGTTTGAAGTGAAACTTGGAAGGTTTCTTTATTGAATTTGTAACTTGGTCGGAATTAAGCTCAGTCGATGACGAACTGCCAATGGGATTTTAATAAAGGCTTTTACTCTTTGCATCAATTTCGTATTTATTTTTCACGGAACATCACAAGATTCCAACTCGCGACGGCGATTTTCGTTTTAAATTAAAATCTGTTGAAGAGAACCAAGTTAAACGATATTAACACATCGGAAAACCGGAATATTAAATAATTTTATCATTATTTTTTTTGTGTACAGACTACGTCGGAAAGATATGCCTCGATCTCACTGTCCAAGGCCCTAGATCACGCGGCAGACCAAAGAAGCGCTGGCTTGACGTCGTAAAAGCGGATATGGAAGAGAACGTTCTCACACCAGTGGATGCCGAAGACCGGGCAAAGTGGAGTAGAAAAAGCCGGAAAGCGGACCCCAGCATCAGGCCGGGAAAACGCTAAGCAGAAGAAGAAGATTATTTTTTTGTGTACAAGATTATAATGTTATTGGAATTTTATACGGGGTAAGGGTTGCTCAGTCAGCGAAACTGAGCAATTTGCACCAGAAAATTCTTACAGAAGATTTAAATCAAAATTAAACTTCGCATACAAAATGACCACCTCGATCAGACAATTTGTATGGAGGAGCAATTTTTTTTTCACTTCCTGAAAAGAAATCCTTCTGAAAGTTGTTCAGTTTCGTTGATTGAGCAACCCCTATCAGTTTGCGAGACGCTGTCCCTTACACCCCGTATAACGTTTCTTTATGTATTTGTGCGTTGATTAAATGACATTACGGCCAATTAGTAAGTTAAAATATGTACTCTACAAAATGTAAGAACAAAGCTATTTGAATTTGTGTTTAGAGTTTTTTTTATTAATATTTTTTTCTTCCATGCTGACCTGGGAGCGAGAGAAAAACATAGAATGTGCCAGCTGCATTTCCTCCCGGGCATGCTGTAAAAATCAGCTAAGGGATCTGAGGGTTTCAGTATATTGTAATTTAGGCGATGGGCTGACAACCTGTCACTACAGCAATATACCTACAAATCGATCTTAAAATAACCCTCAAAAGTTTGTCAGACGTGGCGGAACGACCTTTGTTTAGGTCGTTTACGCTCTGCCTACCCCATTAGGGATAAAGGCGTGATTATATGTATGTATGTATGTAAATATGTACTCAAAAACCTACTCGTTAAGACGAAGAAGAATATATAAAACGTAAATTATAATCTTAAATCTCTAAACACACACAAAGGAAAACATACAATTGTTTTCATAATCATTATTATGTGGCATAAAAACACGCAGTTACGTACATACATACCAGGCCACTCAGGAAGTATTGCGATAAATAGTTTTTATATATGGCAGACTGGCCGGTTAGAATCTTTTTTGAAAATATGATTACTTGTAAGTAAAAATATGTGTGTTCCATTTTCAAAATTTCCCTCCAAATTTTTTGCGAGCCAATTCAAAGTATTGTGTCTTACTGAAAAATGGATCTGCGCCGGGAACATTTTAGAGCTATGATTTTTTACGATTTCAAGTGTCGCCTGAAACCGGATGAATCGTTCGATAGACTTCAAATGGCATTTATGGATAAAAGCCCCTCCAAGGCAGCAGTGTATCGTTGGTATAACGAATTTAGGCTCGGTCGACCAACCTTGGGGGATGAAGAAAGAAGCGGTCGCCCTTTGACGGCTATTACGGAAGAAAACGTGCTAGCAGTGAAAAATTTAATCCAAGATAATAGGCGAATTACATATCAGGAGATTCAGCACGTATTAAAGATTGGATCAGGAAGCGTTCACGAGATTCTACACGGGCATCTTCGCGTGAGGAGGATAGTATCGCGCTGGGTGCCGCACTACCTCACCGACGCTCAGAAGCAGGCCCGGGTGGAATGGTGCCGTGATATGCTGAACAAATTTGAAGCAGGCTCGTCTCGGCGTGTTTACGACATCGTAACAGGTGATAAGTCCTGGATTTATCAATACGATCCAGAAACCAAGCGCCAGTCGACAGTTTGGGTGTTTGAAAATGAACCAACGCCTACCAAAGTGAAGCGATCTCGAAGCGGGGGGAAGATTTTGATCGCCAGCTTTTTTAATTTGACTGGCCACTTGGCCTCAATACCCTTACGAGATCAAAGAAGCATTAACTCCGAATGGTATACTACCAAATGTTTACCAGAAGTTTTTTTCTGTTGTGAGCAACAAGCGACCAAACACAGGGCTCCGCGGACTACTGCTCCACCACGACAATGCGCCTGCACACACCGCGCTCAAAACGAGAGACTTCCTGGACAGCACACCAGTCAAACTCCTGGGTCACCCTCCTTACAGCCCTGATCTAGCACCGTGTGACTTCTTTTTATTTCCAAAAATAAAAAATCAGCTCAAGGGGATACAATTTTCGTCGCCGGAAGATGCGCTGGCTGCGTTCGAGCAGGCTGTAAACGAGGTGTCTACGGCGGACTGGAAAAAGTGTTTTGAAAACTGGTTCAGACGCATGAATCTTTGTATAGAGGCTGGTGGAGAGTACTTTGAAAAGATTTAATAAAAATATATGTACCTGTAGAACATATATTTTTGTAGACGTAATTAGTTGTACGTATATATAATAATTGTATGTACATTAGATATAGATAATTAGTAAAATTTTCTTTGAAAGTTTTTTAAAATGTAATTTCTATGATGTAATTTCCGACACAAATGTTTTTGTAACTGGAATAAATGAAATGAAATGAAACAATTTTTTTTAGTGTCGCAAATCTTTCTGAGTGTCCCACGTTCATACACATAATCACGCCTTAACCCTAATGGGGTAGACAGATCGTAAACGACCTTAACAATAGGACGATCTGCAATGGCTGATAAAGTTTTGAGGGTTGTTTAAGAAATATTTTTACTTTTATTGCTGTAGTGACAGGTTGTCAGCCCATCACCTAAATTGCATTATACTGAAACCCTCGAATGCCTTAGCTGGTTTTTACAGTATGCTCGGGAGGAAATGCAGCTGGCACATTCTATGTTTTTCTCTCGCTACCAGTCCAGCATGGAAGAAAAAAAAATAAAAAAAAAACTCTAAACACAAATTCAAATAATTTTGTTCTTACATTTTGAACGTACGAGTAGATTACTACGCCGTAGCTGATGGCTACGCAAATTTAATAATAATAATATTAATTATAGTTCTCCCACCGATTTTCGATAATGGCGGCCAATCTACAGGAGATCGGCCAACTGCGAAGGACTAGTTCTTAGTGCCCAAGTGTTTGCGCTACACACAGGTGCACTTTCTATTCCTTCAATTACTTATTCTGATTGGACAGGTTAACTGACACGACCAGAGAGAAATCAGACGCAGGACCGACTATCTGCATGCCATTCCGATAGCTTGGATCATTGGACAATCAGGTGACCAGCCTGCAAAGTCCTAACCAAAGTAGAAACAACAACACAAAGTCATTGTCCCCACCGGGAATCGAACCCGGTACCTCCGGGTCGAGAGCCCACACAGTTACACAGTACACTATTACTAGGACAGAAGTAACATTCATACATATAATTACGCCAGTATCCCTAATGGGGTAGGCAGAGCGTAAACGACCTAAACAAACGTCGTTCCGCCACGACTGACAATGTTTTGAGGGTTGTTTAAAATAGATTTGTAAGTATATTGCTGTAGTGACAGGTTGTCAGCCCATCACCTAAATAGAAATATACTGAAACCCATTCTATGTTTTTCTTTACGCTCCTAATCCAGCATGAAAGAAGTGGACAGAAGTAACTATTAATTTAATCTGCACTGAATCTGTTTTCATTTTACTTATTCTTAGCGAGTTGATTCTCGAGTCAAAAAACCCGATGAACCCTGGTGTCACAGTTTTCAGACCGCCTAGTCTTATCTTATCTTCATATCTTATTCAGCCGATAGTGTCCCACTGCTGGGCTAAAGGCTCTCTCCGGTCTCTCCACGACTCTCTGTCCGCAGCTGTTTCATTTTGCTATAATCTAATATGTTAGAATTTACCTTATCTAGAGAACCCGCCAATCCGTCACACGTTTTAAAAAAGGAACTCTTCTGATCTAGTAGCGAACAGAACAGTAGTCGAGTGGGCCGAAAGTGGTCCGCATCGCTCGCTGTCAGTGGCCCGCATATTCCCTCTAGGGCGCAGTTACGGGCCGGCTGGCCGACTATGAATGTGACAACGACCACTCCATGAATATACCACACGTTGCTGGCAAAGTGGGAACATTGACTATTTAGCAATTTGCTACGCTGTATTGAGTTTTGTTTTCTTCCATGCTGGACGGGGGGGTGATAGAAAAACGTAGAATTTTCCAGCTGCTTCTCCTGCCGGGCATGCTGTAAAAACCAGCTAAGGTATTCGAGGGTTAAAGTGTATTGCCATTTTAGGCGATGAGCTGACAACCTGTCACTATAGCAATATACCTACATTATAATCATCTGTAATAAAACAACCTTTGTTTAGGTCGCCTTCGCTCTGCCTACCCCATTATGGATAAAGGCGTGATTTTACCCCGTTAGAGATACAGATATAGGTGTGACAGCCACACCTGTATGTCTTACGTGGTAGGCAGAGCGTCAACCATACCTCAAATTAGGGCGATTTCGCTACGATTGTCATGGCTGGAGGGTAATTTTAGAAAGTACGAACTATACGAGTATATTGCTATAGTGATAGGTAGTCACCCTTTCGCTTAATTACAGTACACCAAAACCCTCGTCATTCTATTAATTCTACAGTATGCCCGTGAAGAGATTCAGCTGGAACATTCTATGCCTTTAATGAAAAATATGGTTTCTTAATTTTATTACCGAATTCTGTAACAATAGTGCGACCGTCTGCAAATAGTCTGCCAATAGAGTAAATGCATTAAAAATATTTTCGTTATCTAAACATGTTTTCAAAAAATATCCAAAATTTTAATAACATTAGTGAAAACAGAGAAAAAAAAACAAGGAATCACCGAGATATAATTTATAAAGCTAGATTATCCTTATCTCTCTTTGAAACGACATATTATATGGGAGTAGTATGGCGCTCCTGTCATGTGACGTCACATGATAGTTCGGACCTCTCTTTTTAACCAACCACTTTAACATCATAACTTGTAAACCAGTTAGTATTTTGCGAAAATTATTTCACATTTGTTTATTATTGGTGATAATTATTATTATTTTCGTTCGGCCATTTAGATAATAATTCTTATTAATAATTATATAAAAACTCATGCAGAATTATTCCCTATTAGGACAAAGGCCGAGTGTTACTTCCATGCTGGACTGGGAGCGAGATAAAATATACAATGTGCCAGCTGCATTTACTCCCGGGCATGCTGTAAAATCCAGCTAAGGGATCAGAGGGTTTAAGTATATTGTAATTTATGCAATGGGCTGACAACCTGTAGATAGATAGATAGATAAAACCTTTATTTCATTTCTAACACGACATACCATAACAAAAAAAAGGAAAATGTATACATTTAAATGACAAAAACAAAAATTAACATACGATAAATTTAAAACAAACTATAGACTAGAGCTTAACTAATTATTAACTAATATTTATAAGTGTTGTATCCGTGGGTGTACGTGCGTGGGTGTATGTGTGTGGTTGTTGCGTTATGTCGTGTTAGTGAAAATGGCGCTGACTCAGCATGTGTCGCAGAAAAAACACGACGCTGTTATTCTGCCAGAACCATAGTGAGTGTTGGAGTACACTGCGCGCGCATGATCTATGAAATGAATGAATAATAAAACTTAGCCTAAAAAGAAAAGGTGTAGAAAAAGTAATGTTGAAGAAGGTGGTAAGTACTTACTACTGGCATGTAATATAAATAATAAGTGTACCCTGTCATTACAGTTAACCTGTTACTTACAAATCTATCTTAAATAACCCTCAAAACTTTGTCAGACGTGGCGGAACGACCTTTGTTTAGGTCGTTTACGCTCTGCCTATCCCATTGGGGATGGAGGCGTGATTATATGTATGTATATATGTATTTTTACAGCATGCTCGGGAGGAAATGCAGCTGGCACTTTATATGTTATTCAGCATGCAAGATATTAAAATAATATCTTGATAATATTTTTTATTAGCAATTTAAAAAAAGAACATATTCCTTATTAGGACAAAGGCCGAGTATTTTTTTTGTATTTTACACTTTTACCGCAACACAGCCCCTGAACACACTATGAATATCCAGTAGGTGGTATAAGTATTGGAGGGAGCAGTTAGGAGCACTATCTGCTACCATATTCAGTCTGATATCCTCTTTGTGGAACCGGCGACTACATTTTGTGCATTTTGTATGGAGTGCACTTGTAAAAATTGTATGATAATTACGAATTTTCAGCTTCAAAGTTTGTTTGTTCAACTTGATCTCTCTTGGGCACTATTGGCTCTGCAGCTAGTGTTCATAATTATATTGTGTGTAAGGGACTGCTTCTATAGGGGTTGTTCTATCAACGAAACTAAAAAGCTTTCATTCTTCTTAGCGAGTGGATTCTCCAGTCGAATAACCCGAAGAACCCTGGTGTCAGAGTTTTCAAACCGCCTAGTAGCACAGCTAATAGCCTCCGACATGGTTTGAGTAACGACCACTATCAAAGACAGCGTCCGGGACCGACGGCTTAACGTGCCCTCCGAAGCACAGAATCTTTTTTCTTTTCGGACAATCAGGTGATTCAGCCTGCAATGTCCTAACCAAACTGGGAAAACCTCACAAAGTGATAAATTGACAATTATCAACATTGTGTGTCCCTCCCTCGAAACCGAACCCAGGACTTTCGGATTGTAAGCCCATGGCTCTAACCACTAGACCACGGAGGCAGTTAACAACTACAACAACAACTTTTATCAAGAAATTCTTTATCAGGAGCAGGACCTATATATAGTTCATATTTTTAAAGTTATCGATACCAACGTGCTTTGCGGCCCATAAATTGCATTTTCTTTGCAAGTTACCAGAGGTTCAGATTTCGGAACCGCAGACATTAACCTTGGTACAAACATACCTATGTTTTGCGGTTGCTTTCTTTATAGTTGTAAAACAAAAGCTGGTAATGGGCCGCAAAACAAAATGGTATCGATAACGCCACGTAATAAAAACAGTATACCTCTACATTGTGCTTTTTTTAACTTTTTAGACGTAGTTCTTTTTAACTTCCATACTGGACTGGGAGAGAAAGAAAAACATAGAATGTTCCAGTTGCCCTTCCTCCCGGGCATGCTGTATAAGTCAGCAAAAGGGATTCGAGGGTTACAGTGTATTGTAATTTAGGCGATGGGCTGACAACCTGTCACTACAGCAATACACATTACAATCTAAAATTGCCCCCAATTTATGTCAGACGTGGCGAAAGCGCCTTTTAGGAGGTGTTTTACGCTCTGCCTACCCCGTAAGGGATAAAGGCGTGATTTTATGTATGTATGTATGTTCTTTTTAAACTTGTCAGTCGCGCGGCGAAAACACTCATTTACGAGATCGTTGACGCTCTGGCTATCCCGTAAGGGGGGGCGTGATTATACTAGCGTGATTATATGCAAATGTGTCGATAAGTAATTATCTATTTCACTGAAAAGCCGCACTCGTATTAGCATATTTGAACAATTATTTCAACGCGTTCTATTAAGGGGGATATAGCCAGTAAACTCATAAACGAGTCAACAAAAAAAAATCTGAGGAATTAGTTCAAAGTTCTAATCGCAACCTTTAAACATATTGAAGTAATGCTACAATATTCAGAAAATACATACATACATACAAATAATCACGCCTTTATCCCTAATGGGGTAGGCTGAGCGTAAACGACCTAACCAAAGGTCGTTCCGCCACATCTGACTAAGTTTTGAGGATTATTTAAGATAGAATTGTTACCTACAAATTATTGCTGTAGTGACAGGTTGTCAGCCCGTCGCTTAAATTACTATAAGCTGAAACCCTCGGATCCCTTAGCTGGTTTTTATAGCATGCCCGGGAAGAAATGCAGCTGGCACAATTCTATGTTTTTCTCTCGCTCCCTGGCCAGCATGGAAGTTTGTTTAGTTATTCAGAAAATAACGCTGATAAATTAAAAATCAATTAAAATAAATCTTCTACTCCTAAGCTTCGTACGAGGGACCTTTTTACTATTCCTTTATTTGTACAGATTTTATTTGAAACCTAATTAAAGACCTAGAGCCCGGTGGTGTAGTTGATAGGGCCGCTGCCTCCTGAGCGGGAGGTCGTGGTTCGAATCCCACCACGCACCAATGTGTTTTTCGGTTTTCGAATTTCATATGTACGTTTATTCGGTCCCGGTTATGTTATGGCTTTATACATACATACATATAATCACGCCTTTATCCCTAATGTGGTTGGCTGAGCGTAAACGATCTAATCAAAAGTCGTTCCGCCACGTCTGACAAAGTTTTGAGGTTCTTTAAGATAGATAATAATATGTAGGTATATTGCTGTAATAATACGTTGTCAGTCTTAATTGCAATATACAGAAACCCTCCGATCCCTTAGCTAGTTTTTACAAAGTTTTGAAAGTTTTATATGGTTTGATACTATAGATATGACTCGTTAAGCCATGTCAGAAGCCAGCATTGGCGGCTTGAAAACTCTGACCTAATCTAGGATTGGGTCTGGTTTCCCTTCTGGGTTGCGGAGGTCAGATGGCAGTCGCTCCGTGTAAAAACCCGTACCCTCGTTCAATCACCTAGATTAAGTAGTCAACCCCGTGAGATGCGGTAAAAGGCTAGGGAGATGGTGATTTAATTAAGGACCCGGTTATTTTTATCTTTTGTATGGACTTTTGTCGCCGTTCTGAGATAGCTGCTTAACCGGACTAAAAAGGGGAGTTGCACCCTTAGTTACACCCTTAGAAAAAATTACAACTTCGCTAAAGGCGCCCAAAGGGGCTGAAATTTAAGTTTAGACATGGAATAATATACCAACGTGTTTAGGAGACCATAGTGTACTATGACTCTTATTTATAATCATCTCTTGAGACTGACAGCAAGTTTGTATCAAAAATTGCATTTCCTTACAAAACGATCTGTCAAATCTACACTCAAGATTGCTCACTTCGCTCGCTTTATAAATACCGCCCTGTGGAAGAGGCTGTACACGCCTTAAGCCTAATCCATAACTGCTAGTCTCCCCTCCCTGGATGTATCTTGTTTATAAAGCCAATATTAGCCTGTATCCAAACTGTTTCATTAATAGTACAGATATACTCAAACTTTGCCGCGGTTAGTATAGACTTGAGTATGCAAGCCTGCGGCGATAGGAATGCGTAGTTTCTATGGTGACATTTTGAGAAACTTACATACATGCTTATATGTATGATTATCACGCCTCTATACTTGATGAATGCAGAGCGTAAGCGACCTAAATGAAGGTCGTTCCGCCACGTCTGACAAAGTTTTAAGGGTTATTTAAGATAGATTTGTAGGTATGTTGCTGTAGTGACAGTTTGCTAGCCCATCGCCTAAATTGCAATATACAGAAACCCTCGGATTCCTTAGCTGGTTTTTACAGCATGCCCTTGAGCAAATGCAACTGGCACATTCTATGTTTTTCTGTCGCTCCTTGCCCAGCATGGAAGGAAACAAAGAAAGAGAAAATACCCGTTGCAAATATAACGGTACTGGTAGGTGTTGACGGGCAAAGCAGGTTCATAATTGTAGCAATTCGGAGTAGCAAAAATCACGACTTTACTATGGTCCCTACTATAAAAGCTAACTGGCGCCCCCATCAGTAAAAAAAACATAACTCACTAAAAACACAATGAATCAAAAATCCGGTTCAACAGACTGAAGTTAACTATACATACATACAATTTTAAAGATAATTTAGAACAAAAATTGCCATTGATGACCGTTATTCGCAATTTTTCTTCCTGTTACTAAAACGATTTTCAAATCGCTAATTTATAAGGTACTAAAGTAGTTGAGTCTGTTGGAGCGAGTTTTCGATTCTCTGCGTTTAAATTATGATTTTTTACTGATCGGGGCGCCACTTAGGCCATATCGCCACCTTAACTAATATACGTCTTTACCTGTCATTTTCTATCATAAGAGAACAGAAAGGGACGGCAACAAATTTAGTCAACATTTAGTTAAGTTGTGTCCTCAAGGAATCGGTGCCAGTAGGTGTTTTATTCAGATTCGTCCATACTGGACTGGTAGTGATAGAAAAACATACAATGACATAGCTGCTTTTCTTCTCGGGCATACCAACCGTAGAATCAGTAGAGGCGTATGAGGGGCTGACAACTTGTCACTACAATACAGCAAGAAAGAGATCTGTACGATGTAGCGAAAATACTTTATTATGTCGCTAACGCTCTATCTACCTCGTAAGGCAGGCAGGTGTGACTGTAATGTTAGTATGTTTATTCAGATAAATAGGTACCAAATAAAACTCCTAGATAGTATTTCGCGGAACTTTCAGCGTCAATAATTCTATGCCCTTAATAAAAATAAATTACAGTGTAACTATGAGACATTAAGTTATTTGATGAGTTCCCGGTATTTCGATGTTGGTACAAACATCATGATCACTGGTAAACATAAAATGTATCATAGTTATAGTGAAAATAACCGCGTAAGTTTAAAATTAAGTGTTTAATTACAGTGGTTCTCAAACTTTTACAATTGCAATCTATAATTTTTGATGGGCACCACAATTTGCGTACCGCTCCCCCGATATGTCTTGTACATAGAGCCCACACTTTGCCGCGAGCGACGCATTAAGATATGCTAATGTTATTAGGAGATGAGTCGTTATCTTTTAACTCGCGATACGCGATACCCGCCGATAAGCGGTGACGAACAGATACGGATTCAGAACGCAAGGATCTCCCCGTGTGGTGCCGGGTTAGAATAGCATCACCCCATAACTTCCCGTGGGTGTCGTAAAAGGCGACTAAGGGATAAATCCAGGGAATGGGCAGCAGCGTTCCCTGTGAATGGAAATCTTCTACTGCGCTCACCAAGCGTGGTGAGTATGGCAAATACCCTCAATTTTGGGGAGGCCCATGTCCAGCAGTGGACTGTTGTGGCTGATGTTGATGATGTTTTAGGAGCATTTCCTTGAGAGGCCAGTTGGCCGAGTGATGACGGATGGGAAAAGGGTAATCACCCACCTGGTTGGGTGTTGTGACCAGGGGACCGGAGTCCGACTGGATTAGTTCGGAAGTTGTATATATGCAGATCGCCGAGCAAAATTCGATACCGCGTTTTAGGATTTTTGTATCATAACATAACATAAAAATACTTTATTGCACGTAAGAATACAAATCATACAACACAACAGATAACAACAAAAAACAAGTACAACATAGGCGGCCTTATTGCTAAGGTAGCAATTTCTTCCAGGCAACCTTGGTACCAGGTATCTTGATGTGGCGCCATCTTTGTGCGCTACAATATTTAGCCGTTAGTGTCTCACTGCTGGGCAAAGGCCGATCTCCGGTCTCTCCACAACTCTCTGTTCTGTGCTTGTTCCGGCCAGTCTTCCAGGAAGGCATCAAGTTCGTCTCGCCACCGCCGCCTGGGCCGCCCACGCCGCCGTCTGTCTCTTCTAGGCATCCACTCGGTGGTAATTCTGGCCCTTAATTCGTCTGGCACATGGCAGACGGGCCTGCCCAGTCCCACTTTAGCTTAGCTACTGCACGGGCTGTATCCATTATGCCTGTTTTGGAGCGTTTTATGGCGTTCCGAACTCTGTCCGTCAGTTTTAAGCCTAGTATACTAAGCTACTACGCTAAAGATCGACGTCAGCTTATATTGATGGTAGGGTTTTGTGCAAAGCCTGTCTGGGAAAGCCTTGCAGCCTTTCAGCCTTGTTTATTTCTGCCACCAAGCGAGAAGTGTTTCGGTTTTAAGGGCAAGGAAGTTAGTGAAATGACTGGCACATGAAGCCGCTCATATAGCATTTGAAAAATCACAAGTACTTACGGGGTGTAAAGGACAGCAAACTAATAGGGGATGATCAGTCAACGAAACTGAACAAATGTCACGAGGGTTTTCTTTTTTTGTTTTCAAGAAAAATAAATTTGGTTTTCCGTACAAATTGTCTGATTGAGGTGGTCATTTTGTATGGGAATATATATTTTTTATTACATACATACATACATAAAATCACGCCTTTATCCCTTACGGGGTAGGCAGAGCGTAAAACGCCTCCTAAAAGGCGCTTTCGCCACGTCTGACATAAATTGAGGGCAATTTTAGATTGTAATGTGTATTGCTGTAGTGACAGGTTGTCAGCCTATCGCCTAAATTACAATACACTGTAACCCTCGAGTCCCTTTTGCTGACTTCAACAGCATGCCCGGGAGGAGGGGCAGCTGGAACATTCTATGTTTTTCTATCTCTCCCAGTCCAGCATGGAAGTATTTTTTATTCATCTCCAGAAATAATTTCCTAGTAAAAGTTGTTCAGTTTCGTTGACTTAGCAACCCCTATCAGTTTGCGGGACGCTGTCCCTAACACCCGGTATTCCGGTACAGCCAGTTTACAGGCTTGTGCTGTGGATGCCATGCAACTGAACTGATGGTGAGTATTTCTGGAGGCCCAGACAAATAGGACTATTTAACTTTGAACCCTCATTTCTACTAGTCCGCCTCTGTCCTTCTCATTCTATGCCGCGCCGACGGCAAAGATCTCGTCGATACGCCTTCATTAAAACCGCGAGATATAACCTAATCGCTGTACTGGAGTGTTCCCATTTGGAACTGTATTTCCAGACAGGGAAAAGGCTCTCTTCCATGCTGGACTGGGAGCAAGAGAAAAACATAGAATGTGCCAGCTGCATTTCTGAATGATAGTAAAGATTATGAAAAACAAGATTAGAACAAGAAACAAGAAGGTACCTAACCTACCAAAGCAAGACCAATAGGAAATTAGAAGCGTGGTCACTTTGATATTGTTTTGAGAGCCCGATGGTGTAGTGGTTACGCCCGCTGCCTCCTACCAATGTGTATTTCGGTTTTTGAATCTCATATGTACGTTTATTCGGCGTTTTTTCCCGTGCTTCGGAACGCACGTTAAGCTGTTGGCCCCGGTTAATATCGTTTAATCCCGTAGATATTATTCGTTAAGCCATATCAGCGGCCAGAGCATTGGCGGCTTGAAAACTCTGACCTAATCTAGGACTGGGTCTGTTTTCCCTTCTGGATTGCGGAGGTCAGATGGCAGTCTCTATGTAAAAAATCAGTACCCTCGTTCAATCCCCTAGATTACGTAGGAGATGATAGTCACATTGACATTGTTTTTTTTTTATTTTTACGAGTGAGCAGGAATACACCGCAAAACTTCCCTCACGATAAGGAAGTCGAGGCAACGTGCTTCCAAACTACATTAAAAGGAGTATTATTTTTAGTCTCCAATGTTATAGCACTTGTTTGTTCAAATGGCGACATAAACTCTTCATATTGCATAATGAGAAAACGGAGATATTAATTGGTTGTGAAATTGTGATCGAAGATTTCCTTTTAAGCACATAAAATCACGCCTTTATCCCTTATGGGGTAGGCAAAGCGTAATCTGAAACTATAAGCTGAAGAATACTATAAGGTGAAACCCTCGGATCCCTTAGCTGGTTTTTATAGCATGCCGGGAAGAAATGCAGCGGGCACAATTCTATGTTTTTCTCTCGCTCCCAGGCCAGCATGGAAGTTTGTTTAGTTATTCAGAAAATAACGCTGATAAATTAAAAATCAATTAAAATAAATCTTCTACTCCTAAGCTTCGTACGAGGGACCTTTTTACTATTCCTTTATTTGTACAGATTTTATTTGAAACCTAATTAAAGACCTAGAGCCCGGTGGTGTAGTTGATAGGGCCGCTGCCTCCTGAGCGGGAGGTCGTGGTTCGAATCCCACCACGCACCAATGTGTTTTTCGGTTTTCGAATTTCATATGTACGTTTATTCGGTCCCGGTTATGTTATGGCTTTATACATACATACATATAATCACGCCTTTATCCCTAATGTGGTAGGCTGAGCGTAAACGATCTAATCAAAGGTCGTTCCGCCACGTCTGACAAAGTTTTGACGTTCTTTAAGATAGATAATAATATGTAGGTATATTGCTGTAATAATACTTTGTCAGTCTTAACTGCAATATACAGAAACCCTCGGATCCCTTAGCTTGTTTTTACAAAGTTTTGAAAGTTTTATATCGTTTGATACTATGGATATGACTCGTTAAGCCATGTCAGAAGCCAGCATTGGCGGCTTGAAAACTCTGACCTAATCTAGGATTGGGTCAGATGGCAGTCGCTCCGTGTAAAAACCCGTACCCTCATTCAATCACCTAGATTAAGTAGCCGACCCCGTGAGATGCGGTAAAAGGCTAGGGAGATGGTAATTTAATTAAGGACCCGGTTATTTTTATCTTTTGTATGGACTTTTGTCGCCGTTCTGAGATAGCTGCTTAACCGGACCAAAGGGGCTGAAATTTAAGTTTAGACATGGAATAATATACCAACGTGTTTAGGAGACCATAGTGTACTATGACTCGTATTTATAATCATCTCTTGAGACTGACAGCAAGTTTGTATCAGAAATTGCATTTCCTTACAAAACGATCTGTCAAATCTACACTCAAGATTGCTCACTTCGCTCGCTTTATAAATACCGCCCTGTGGAAGAGGCTGTACACGCCTTAAGCCTAATCCATAACTGCTAGTCTCCCCTCCCTGGATGTATCTTGTTTATAAAGCCAATATTAGCCTGTATCCAAACTGTTTCATTAATAGTACAGATATACTCAAACTTTGCCGCGGTTAGTATAGACTTGAGTATGCAAGCCTGCGGCGATGGGAGTGCGTAGTTTCTATGGTGACATTTTGAGAAACTTACATACATACACATAATCACGCCTCTATCCTTGATGAATGCAGAGCGTAAACGACCTAAATGAAGGTCGTTCCGCCACGTCTGACAAAGTCTTAAAGGTTAAAATAGATTTGTAGGTATGTTGCTGTAGTGACAGTTTGCTAGCCCATCGCCTAAATTGCAATATACAGAAACCCTCGGATTCCTTAGCTGGTTTTTACAGCATGCCCTTGAGCAAATGCAACTGGCACATTCTATGTTTTTCTGTCCCTCCCTGCCCAGCATGGAAGGAAACAAAGAAAGAGAAAATACCCGTTGCAAATATAACGGTACTGGTAGGTGTTGACGGGCAAAGCAGGTTCATAATTGTAGCAATTCGGAGTAGCAAAAATCACGACTTTACTATGGTCCCTACCATAAACTATAAAAGCTAACTGGCGCCCCCATCAGTAAAAAAAAAACATAACTCACTAAAAACACAATGAATCAAAAATCCGGTTCAACAGACTGAAGTAATAACTTCAGTTAACTATACATACATACAATTTTAAAGATAATTTAGAACCTTATAAATTAGCGATTCATAGTTCGTTGTAGTAACAGGAACAAAAATTGCCGTTGATGAAAGTTATTCGCAATTTTTCTTCCTGTTACTAAAACGATTTTCAAATCGCTAATTTATAAGGTACTAAAGTAATTGAGTCTGTTGGAGCGAGTTTTCGATTCTTTGCGTTTAAATTATGATTTTTTACTGATCGGGGCGCCACTTAGGCCATATCGCTACGTCTTTACCTGTCATTTTCTATCATAAGAGAACAGAAAGGGACGGCAACAAATTTAGTCAAGATTTAGTTAAGTTATGTCCTCAAGGAATCGGTGCCAGTAGGTGTTTTATTCAGATTCTTCCATACTGGACTGGTACATACATACATACATAAAATCACGCCTTTATCCCTTACGGGGTAGGCAGAGCGGACTGGTAGTGATAGAAAAACATAGAATGACTTAGCTGTTTTTCTTCTCGGGCATACCAACCGTAGAATCAGTAGAGGCGTATGAGGGGCTGACAACTTGTCACTACAATACAGCAAGAAAGAGATCTGTACGATGTAGCGAAAATACTTTATTATGTCGCTAACGCTCTATCTACCTCGTAAGGCAGGTAGGTGTGACTGTAATGTTAGTATGTTTATTCAGATAAATAGGTACCAAATAAAACTCCTAGATAGTATTTCGCGTAACTTTCAGCGTCAATAATTCCATGCCATTAATAAAAATAAATTACAGTGGAACTCATAGTTCAGTTAGACATTAAGTTATTTGATGAGTTCCCGAAATTTCGATGCTGTTACAAACATCATGATCACTGGTAAACGTAAAATATATCATAGTTATAGTGAAACTAACCGAGTAAGTTTAAATTTAAGTGTTAAATTACAGTGGTTCTCAAACATTTACAATTGCAATCTATAATTTTTGATGGGCCCCACAATTTGAGTACCGCTCCTCCGATATGTCTTGTACATAGAGCCCACACTTTGCCGCGAGCGACGCATTAAGATATGCTAATGTTATTAGGAGATGAGTCGTTATCTTTTAACTCGCGATACGCGATACCCGCCGATAAGCGGTGACGAACAGATACGGATTCAGAACGCAAGGATCTCCCCGTGTGGTGCCGGGTTAGAATAGCATCACCCCATAACTTCCCGTGGGTGTCGTAAAAGGCGACTAAGGGATAAATCCAGGGAATGGGCAGCAGCGTTCCCTGTGAATGGAAATCTTCTACTGCGCTCACCAAGCGTGGTGAGTATGGCATATACCCTCAATTTTGGGGAGGCCCATGTCCAGCAGTGGACTGTTGTGGCTGATGTTGATGATGGTTTAGGAGCATTTCCTTGAGAGGCCAGTTGGCCGAGTGATGACGGATGGGAAAAGGGTAATCACCCACCGGGTTGGGTGTTGTGACCAGGGAACCGGAGTCCAACTGGATTAGTTCGGAAGTTGTATATATGCAGATCGCCGAGCAAACTTCGATACCGCGTTTTAGGATTTTTGTATCATAACATAACATAAAAATACTTTATTGCACGTAAGAATACAAATCATACAACACAACAGATAACAACAAAAAACAAGTACAACATAGGCGGCCTTATTGCTAAGGTAGCAATTTCTTCCAGGCAACCTTGGTACCAGGTATCTTGATGTGGCGCCATCTATGTGCGCTACAATATTTAGCCGTTAGTGTCCCACTACTGGGCAAAGGCAGATCTCCGGTCTCTCCACAACTCTCTGTTCTGTGCTTGTTCCGGCCAGTCTTCCAGGAAGGCATCAAGTTCGTCTCGCCACCGCCGCCTGGGCCGGCCACGCCGCCGCCGTCTGTCTCTTCTAGGCATCCACTCGGTGGTAATTCTGGCCCATAATTCGTCTGTCACATGGCAGACGGGCCTGCCCAGTCCCACTTTAGCTTAGCTACTGCACGGGCTATATCCATTATGCCTGTTTTGGAGCGTTTTATGGCGTTCCGAACTCTGTCCGTCAGTTTTAAGCCCAGTATACTAAGCTACTACGCTAAAGATCGACGTCAGCTTATATTGATGGTAGGGTTTTGTGCAAAGCCTGTCTGGGAAAGCCTTGCAGCCTTTCAGCCTTGTTTATTTCTGCCACCAAGCGTTTCGGTTTTAAGGGCAAGGAAGTTAGTGAAATGACTGGCACATGAAGCCGCTCATATAGCATTTGAAAAATCACAAGTACTTACGGGGTGTAAAGGACAGCAAACTAATAGGGGATGATCAGTCAACGAAACTGAACCAAATGTCACGAGGGTTTTCTTTTTTTGTTTTCAAGAAAAATAAATTTGGTTTTCCGTACAAATTGTCTGATTGAGGTGGTCATTTTGTATGGGAATATATATTTTTTATTCATCTCCAGAAATAATTTCCTAGTAAAAGTTGTTCAGTTTCGTTGACTTAGCAACCCCTATCAGTTTGCGGGACGCTGTCCCTAACACCCGGTATTCCGGTACAGCCAGTTTACAGGCTTGTGTTGTGGATGCCATGCAACTGAACTGATGGTGAGTATTTCTGGAGGCCCAGACAAATAGGACTATTTAACTTTGAACCCTCATTTCTACTAGTCCGCCTCTGTCCTTCTCATTCTATGCCGCGCCGACGGCAAAGATCTCGTCGATACGCCTTCATTAAAACCGCGAGATATAACCTAATCGCTGTACTGGAATGTTCCCATTTGGAACTGTATTTCCAAACAGGGAAAAGGCTCTCTTCCATGCTGGACTGGGAGCGAGAGAAAAACATAGAGTGTGCCAGCTGCATTTCTGAATGATAGTAAAGATTATGAAAAACAAGATTAGAACAAGAAACAAGAAGATACCTAACCTACCAAAGCAAGACCAATAGGAAATTAGAAGCGTGGTCACTTTGATATTGTTTTGAGTGCCCGATGGTGTAGTGGTTAGGCCCGCTGCCTCCTACCAATGTGTATTTCGGTTTTTGAATCTCATATGTACGTTTATTCGCCGTTTTTTCCCGTGCTTCGGAAGGCACGTTAAGCTGTTGGCCCCGGTTAATATCGTTTAATCCCGTAGATATTATTCGTTAAGCCATATCAGCGGCCAGAGCATTGGCGGCTTGAAAACTCTGACCTAATCTAGGACTGGGTCTGTTTTCCCTTCTGGGTTGCGGAGGTCAGATGGCAGTCTCTATGTAAAAAATCAGTACCCTCGTTCAATCCCCTTAGTTACGTAGCCGACCCCGTGAGATACGGGATAAGGCTAGGCGATGATAGTCACAATGACATTGTTATTTTTTTATTTTTACGAGTGAGCAGGAATACACCGCAAAACTTCCCTCACGATAAGGAAGTCGAGGCAACGTGCTTCCAAACTACATTAAAAGGAGTATTATTTTTAGTCTCCAATGTTACAGCACTTGTTTGTTCAAATGGCGGTATAAACTCTTCATATTGCATAATGAGAAAACGGAGATATTAATCGGTCGTGAAAATTGTGATCGAAGATTTCCTTTTAAGCACATAAAATCACGCCTTTATCTCTTATGGGGTAGGCAGAGCGTAAACGACGTAAACAAAGGTCGTTCCGCCACGTCTGGCAAAGATTTGAGGATTATTTAAGACTAGCTGTGCCCGCGACTCCGTACGCGTGGTAGTTATGATTTTAAACAGCGATGTATTTTTTTGTTTTAAATTTAACATAATTGGGATGAGAGCCCGATGGTGTAGTGGATAGGGCCGCTGCCTCCTGAGCGGGGGGTCGTGGTTCGAACCCCACCACGTACCAATGTGTTTTTCGGTTTTCGAATTTCATATGTACGTTTATTCGGTGCTTTTTCCGTGCTTCGGAAGGCACGTTAAGCCGTTGGTCCCGGTTAATATCGTTTAATACCGTAGATATTAGTCGTTAAGCTATATCAGAGGCCAGTGCTAAGCATTGGCGGCTTGAAAACTCTGACCTAATCTAGGATTGGGTCTGGTTTCCCTTCTGGGTTGCGGAGGTCAGATGGCAGTCGCTCTGTGTAAAAACCAGTACCCTCGTTCAATCCCCTGGATTAGGAAGCCGACCCCGTGAGATACGGGATAAGGCTAGGGAGATGATGAATTGGGATAGAATACAGTCTTACATTACACCAATGCGAGTATAGTATATTATATTAGGTATTATATATTAGCTATTCTATGTACCTGTCTACTTAAATATGGAAGTAGTTGGGTTACCTAACGGTTGTTTCTTTCTTTCCATTTCTTTTTGTTTTGGGATCAATTAATTATATACAAATCATGATACATTTATCGTTGAATTGGGCATTAAACTATTGAATATTTAAGATTATTTACAGCTAACGCTTTTTGATAGACAAAAAGTAAACTTATGTATGATGTATAGCTGTGCCCGCGACTTCGTACGCTTGGTTTGTATGGAAAACACGCAGTGTCTAACATATGAAAACGCTTCTCCGTGTTTCGCATTGTCTGATCTTTGTTTTTGTATGGAAAACATGATTCCGCGCGTGCGTGAGCTAGCAGATCCCGCTCCTACGCGCGGAAATGCGTTTTCAGTATGTTCGACAATGCGTGTTTTCCATACAAACGGGGCTACTTACTCAATATTAGGAGCGTTTGTGTGATTATTTCTAACCTAGGCTAGACACCAGGTAATTAAAAAAACTCGGTCAAATAAAAAGTCCCTTTAAGATCGGTTAAAACGATCAGACTTCAATTTCCTGCCTACCCCATAAGTCAGGTGGCGTGATTATTTGTACCGTAACTCTGGATTTAAGTAATGTTCAGTCAAACAAAAAAAGTTCCATCAAAATCGGTTAAAAATGACCGAAATTCAATTTCCTACCTTCCTCCTAAGTCATGAGGCGTGATTATTTGTATCGTAATTTGATTTTAAATAATACTTAGTCGAATAAAAATCGGTTCAGAAACAGCCCAATTTCAATTTCCTGCCTACCCCCTAAGGCAGGTCATACTGAAACCCTCAGATCCCTTAGCTGGTTTTTACAGCATGCCCGGGAGGAAATGCAGCTGGCGCATTCTATGTTTTTCTCTCGCTTTCAGTCCAGCATGGAAGAAACCCCATCGCTTCCCCATGTATTCCTCGAATCGAACAGGCCCGGGAGAAGAAGCAGCTGGCACATTATCTTATGTGTGTAAGAAGCTTTTGTCACTCTTCCTATAAATAAAGCCATGCCACCACAAGATAAAGCTGTTCCATCGAAGCGAAAAGTATGTGCCTATAAAAATAATCACAAATTCGCAATAAAAATAAAATCCCTATCGCATACAAATTCCCGAGAAATATTTTTCCAACGCCCGCCAGTGACTGTCAATCTTTACATTATGGTCCCCCGTCCCATGGGGCCCCGCGGCCCACACCAGATTAAGTTATGCTAATAAACAGCCTTCGAGCGAAGATTTGTAACAAAATTATGCAGTTATATGGAATGTCGAGAGTTCGGCAAACATAGATTCGAGTTTATGGAGTTGAAAGTGGGTAATGTTTTTAATTTGTTTGAGGCTACGGCAGATTTTCCTGAAACATTTTACGGAACATGGCTTTTTGGAGCGTATTTGGTTCTCTCTAAAATGACCCTCAGTGTTTTTTTTTTCTTCATATCTGCGGGAAACAATGAGGTCAATTCGGCGTCTCGACAATATAAATATATATGTGGCATGCATGAGAGAACAGAAAGGGGCGGCAATTTTAGTTGATATTTAAGTAAAGTCGGGTTTTTACCGAATTGCCCTTAATCTATCGATTTGGCGGGAAGACGACTTAACTAAATCTAAACTAAAATTGTTACCGTCCCGTGTGTTCGATTATGATAGAAAATGACAGGCAACGATTTTGGTCAAGATTTAGTGATTTTGTGCGCATACGAATTGTCCTCTACGAATATTTACTCTATCTAAAAAAAACATTACCTTATTGTATAAATTCAATTGTAGAAACTAAGCAGGAGTTTGTAGAAGTAATAATTTAAAAGATACAGCCCTTTAAGTGTGGTCCCTCAGTTCACATCTTATTGTTATTTACTATACTTTGTAAAATTTAGCTTGGGTCCTGTCACAGATGTCAAACACATACTGATGATATATAAACTATAAAGGATTCTCTTTCGCACCTGTGATGTTTTGATATTCCCTACCTGCTGTCATGAGACTCTTGCTGTCTGAAACATACTATAGTGTAAACTGTAAAATATTTAAAATAAAGAGTATTAAATAAAACCCAAATATTTTGTAGATATTTATTGTTGCATAGAGAACTTTGACAATCGCAAGCTAAAATAAAATTCTGTTCTTATCAACTAAACCTATGCGTTTCCTCAAAATAATCCATACTTTGGTGTTCTATCGCGAGCTATCACAAGGAACCTTTACTTACTGAAACAAAACCTAAATAATATTAAAATTGTTGACACAAACAACAACGAAGTATTTTAAATAAACAATACAATTTCTATTTTCTATACATTTATAATCATAATGCAGACTTACATTTAATATAGGTACTTACGATAAGACATAGATCATTTAATTTAATTAACTTTATGTGCGCGAAACCACTTTGGTACTAATTGAGACAAAGTTATATTATGTACTTAGAATGCATTTTAATTACACTTATAAATTTTAAATGCTAAAATATAGCCAAAACATTTTAATATAATCAAACAAAATATGTAAATAATAATTTAAATAAATAATAATTTGATTTTTCATTATAATACTAACATGAAATGTGTGATCCAATAATTTATTTAATTTATATTTATTTCTAACGATAAATGCAATGACTCGCAAGTAACACAGAACAAGAGAATAAATATCGGCTTTGCTACTTTTTTTGACCGATTATGTATGTTTGTTAGACATTGGACTCTAATTCATATCACTTTCTAGAGCTAAGTGTAGGTCCATTCACATTTCATTTAATAAAATTTGAAAAATGTTCTGTGTCTTGCATAGGAATGGATGTTTTAAATGCTTTAAAATGGCACAGACAATAGTGTTGTAGTGCAGACTCTTAGCTTTTTAAATTTATCTCAGGATAGGGATGGGCACACAAAATACGTGTTTTTATTCTACAAAATGGACTAAGACTACAATATAAGTTTAAATATAATTGTGGTGGGGACACGAGGATGTCTTGTACAATTCAAAATAATCTCTTTCCTTCATCCCTCCATATATTTTAAGCCTAGAATGATATGACATGACAATAACGAGATCATAAACAGTACTTGTTTGGAATGCATGAGGGAACAAAAAGCATATTTGAGTATTTTTATAAGATGTATAATAGCATCATATAATATAATATAGCATCAACCAAATTAATGGTTTAGAAAAATTACCAAAATTTTACAATAAACTTAACTTCAGGGCATTGAGAAATACGCCTAATTAGAAAGCCCTAACTTTCCTTTATTTCACTGTAGAATATTTTCCTTACCCTAGTATCCCCACCGCAACCATACTAGTAGAAGTAAATCACAATACAGAGACAAAGTTGTATGCAATCACTTTAAGATATATGGTATGGTACAGTTCTTTTATCTCACGGCTGCAGCTAGGCTTTACTTGTGGTTGTATGTACAGACACTCAGCCTTGTGCGTGTGCGTAACTACAGGTTTACTCAGCCAAACCTACACACACTAAGGCAATGTGCGTGTAGATACATTTACACGCACAAGTATGGTCACATGAAAATAAAGATGCGGTTACACTCGGGTGGTATTTGAAACCACGATCTTCGGAATATCTTACCGAAGCTCTAACCAACTGAGCCCCCAAGCGATTGAAATCACCCAGTGAAACTAGTTGCATCTTGAAACCTCAATGTCTGATGTCAGCGCCATCTATTCATTCATCGTACGGCTAAGCTGCAGTCGTAAGATAAAACATCTGTAGTAGTGTACCAACTCAACACAGTTGCATACGGCCTTGCCTCTGCCCCGTCCCTGGCTACACGCCGCGCGCCTAGGCCTCGCTGAGGTCGTTGTTCTGCTCGAACTGCAGCAGCTGCGCGAGGTTGGCGATCTCGATCTCTTGTATCTTCTTGCCCGAGAACTGGATGTAGTCGTGCGACGGCGCGTCCACGGCGCGCTTGCGGACTAGAATAAAAAAAAAACACCAGTTTCATTTATATGGAAATTTACATAAACAGTGCAGTGGCGGACCTTACGAAGTTGATAAATTGTTATAAACAGTACAGTAAGGGCGTTTATGCACTGCTCCGTATTCGGTTCGTATCCGCGAAAATCTATATAAAACGGACATGGATGGATGCGCAAGCTGACATACATATACTAGGAAAACCAAATCGAATACAAACCGAAAACAGATCAGTGCAAAATTACCTAAAGGACCTTAAAATCGGATCTGCAAAATATTAAAACGTCAAGTGTAATTTCGAATACTTGGAAAGAGATAGTCAAGGGGTCAAAGGCGCGCCTAGGCTGACTGAACGCCCCTTTGACCATCTCAGCTCTGGAAGCATAAGGGTGCGCAATTTAGACCGAATGGCATATGTGTAAAATCATAACCACCGAACGGTGTACTTCTATGTTGCAATACTTACTGACAACACCTTCCAGCCTCTCCAGCTTATACGTGGGTTTGTTCAAGCATCGTTCAGCCAAAGCAGATGCCCTCTTGACCATCTCAGCTAAAGCAGGCATCACGGCGCGTAGAGTGGACCGAATGCGCGTCACGTCGAACTCTTCGCCGTTCTCCATACCGACGACAAGCATCTCGGGCGCCATCACGAAGGAATGGTCCAGGTCCATCATGAAGCAACGGTCTTGGTCGACGATGCCTGGAACGAACAAATTTGGAATGTTAAAAGAAGTTGGGATTTTTATTACCAGATTAATCATCAATCGCCTTAGTTGCCATAATATTTACAGTTGATTTGCACATTGACTTCTTTGAGAGAGGTTATTGTAGAATCTACACGTTGACTTTGAAAAATCGATACTCTCTTCAATATTATGCTAAAACCATAGAGTAACTAATAATACTAACGTACAACTAAAACTAAAGAATTAAGTAAACGTCACAACGCCATCTCACGAGCTATTTTACAATAGCAATAACTGAAGTATTGAATGTAAATCAGATTTAAATGTAAAGAAGAACGAGCTACAGCGATCAGCGCCATCTATGGGCAACTCACACGTAACATTGTCATCGAAATCGTGGATGAAGCTGATCAGACGCCCGTTGTCGTACACCCTGATGGTCTCCACGCGGTTTCTAACGTCAAACTCCTCGCGACGGGACCTTTCTATGGAGTAAGCTATAGAAAAACGAGCTACAACGATCAGCGCCATCTATGGGCCACTTACCAGTAACATTGTCATCGAAATCGTGGATGAAGCTGACCAGACGCCCGTTGTCGTAAACCCTGATGGTCTCCAAGCGGTTCCCGACGTCAAACTCCTCGCGAAGAGACCTGGCCACAGATTAATTAATTAATAACTAACGTGACCGATAAATTACTCTTCCTTAGTAAACATAATGATCCAGGCCCACACAATTTAAAAACCACTGACACTAAGGTACATCGGGACATTCGCCGACTCGAAAAAGCACTCGATATGAAGGAGATTAATTACTTTATCTTTGCAAATTGGCCGATATCCTTTAAACCGCTTGTTTGTTAAGAAGTTTTGCAATAACAGTGCAATTTTATTTGATACATATGAAAAGTACAAAATTTAATTGGCATATCAAAGGAACGGCATTCCGAAGGTCAAATGTTCAATCCTGCCCGTGGCGAATTTTATTGCTTTGAATTTTAGAATACAATATAATATACTTTATTGCACAAAAACACAGATATTACAAATTACATAAACAGAAAAGACGTACAATAGGCATGTTGACTCTGAGGCTATAAAAAAACCAATACAAATGATAGAAATACTGTGGATCTCATTCATAACTTTTAAAAAAACACTTTCCGATTTAATAATCGAGTTAAATATACAGAAGTTATTGACTAGTCAATATTTACTGGCGAGTGACGTCATAACCCGCTATTTTCATACAAAAAAGCGTTTTTAACATTTCATAAAATGTTGCTTATTTGACTAGTAGTATAGCGTATTGCTAATGTATAAATTTCAAATGAATTTTCAAATTCTTTAAGTTGTGAGTCTGTCTTTCATGCTGGCCTGGGAGCTAGAGAAAAACATAGAATTTGCCAGCTGCATTTCCTCCTGGGCATGCTGTAAAAACCAGCTAAGGGATCCGAGGGTTTCAGTATATTGTAATTTATCCGATGGGCTGACAACCTGTCACTGTAGCAATATACCTACAAATCTATCATAAAATAACCCTCAAAATTTTGTCAGACGTGGCGGAACGACCTTTGTTTAGGTCATTTACGCTCTGCCTACTCCAATAGGGATAAAGGCGTGATTATATGTATGTATGTGAGTCTGTCTGAATGATTGCCTATTAAGTTAAGCCCTGACCTGGCCACGGATTCCATGGGCTCCTCCATGCCAACGCTGAACACTTGGATGTCGGGCTCCGGAGACCACTTCAGGGGCATCACGCGCTGCTCGTTGTAGTTCGGCTCGATCAGCTGGTCAGTCTGTGGATGGTGAAAGATAAATCTTTATTTCAGGGTATATGTCGTTTATTAAACATAGAAACTCAGCCAGCTGCATTTCCTTCCGGGCATGCTGTATAAACCAGCTAAGGGATCCAAGGGCTTCAGTATATTGCAATTTAGGCGATGGGCTGACAACCTGTCACTACAGCAATATACCTACAAATCTATCTTAAATTACCCTCAAAACTTTGTCAGACATGACGGAACGACCTTTGTTTAGGTCGTTTACGCTCTGCCTACCCCATTAGGGATAAATGCGTAATTATATGTATGTATGTATAAATGCTCTACTCAAATAAATAAGTCATTTATTTTCAATTTGTAGTAGGAAAACACCACGATATCATTAATTCATACCAATTACAAAGGGGAAACCAGACATATCGTATTGGAAATTGCAATATATAATGCACTTGTGTACACGTATGTAATGTGGGTGTATTGTATATATAGTATAGGTAGGTTATAGGTGCTGGTAGGTACTTGACGATAAACACCACTTATACATAACAGCCGTAATCACCAACCGATGATCACAAACACGAAAATAACTTATAAACTGCGTGTTTTTAAGCTTACTTCTATGCTGGACTGGGAGCGAGAGAAAAACACAGAATGTGCCAGCTGCATTTCCTCCCGGGCATGCTGTAAAAACCAGCTAAGGGATCCGAGGGTTTCTGTATATTGCAATTTAGGCGATAGGCTGACAACCTGTCAATACAGCATTATACCTACAAATTTATGTTAAATAACCCTCAAAAGTTTGTCAGACGTGGCGAAACGACCTGCCTACCCCATTAAGGATAAAGGCGTGATTATATGTATGTATGTATATAACTGCATGTTTTTATGCCCCATAATGATGATTATGAAAACAATTTTATGTTTTTCTTTCCAATATCCTCATACCATACTTGCCTACTAATTCAGGTCTGGGAGTGATAAATACATAGAATGTTTCCGCTACTCTTTTATCGAGTATACTATAGTAACTTGTAGACGGAGCCGAGTAGATACGTATATTTAAAAATAGAAAAAGGAAAAATATAATTATAATTGAACTATAGTATTTCCAACTCAGTTTTAGAATAAAGGTAAACTAAGTTTCATGTCTTTTAATAGAAGATTTTGTTTCTAAGTTTTAGCTTTTAGGTATGCGAACATCATGAAAAAGTTGTTTTAGTAATTTGCCAACACATATAATTTATTTTTAACTGTTTTTTAATAAAAAGTAATTAAACTTTGTCTACCCTTATTTTAAAACTGAGTTGGAAATACTATAGAAGTAGTTACACAACAATATATTTATTTTAAAAACAACAAAATTAGAAAAACCGAATTATCAGTATTGCCAGGGGTCCAAAACTAAGCCAATAGCAAACTCATATGCAAATTATTAAAGAGAGTTTGTTTGTTTTGTGAATTACCTTGTCACTTAATTATAGGTACACATTTCTACCTGAAATTGCTATCAATATTCGTGTGACATGGCAAAATAGTCTTTATCTAGAATGGCGCTCGTAAGTCTGTCTTTCCCGAAATGGATAGACGCGTAAATACAATTCCTTAACATAACATAAAAATACTTTATTGCACGTAATAATACAACATACAACACAACAGATAACAAAAAACAAGTACAACATTAGTCCATGAAAATGGTGCTTATATTTATTAATTTGCTCTCGAATGTTCTGTTATCGTAAATACTATTAAATTAATTAACAAATGTTAGCAATAAAACAAATGGCACAGGTTTGCAAAACAAAAGTTTTTTTATATTTTAAGCCTTGTCAGATAGAACCGCAAGGAGTAGGTAAATGGTTAAAACGTACACGCATATAATCACGCCTTTATCCCTAATGGGGTAGGCAGAGCGTAAACGACCTAAACAAACGTCGTTCCGCCACGTCTGACAAAGTTTTGAGGGATATTTGTACGTATATTGCTGTAGTGACAGGTTGTCAGCCCATTGCCTAAATTGCAATATACTGAAACCCACGGATCCCATAGCTGGTTTTTACAGCATGCTAGGGCGAAAATACTGCTGGTACATTCATTCTCACTCCCAGTCCAGCATGGAAGAAATGGTTAAAACTACGTAATTATAATAAGTTGTTGTTAATTATATTCATTACGTTTGCAGTTTGTAAAATTTTATAAATATTGATTTTAAGGCTTTTTTCACTTACAGTGCTGTTTTATTTCTAAAATATGAGAAACAACTGATAAAAAAATTCAACCGCAGACAGGATTTGAACCTGCGTCTTTGGAATACAATCCTAACGCATTACACAATTATGCTACCGCGGGTCTTACCCGGACGCTGTACAAAAATTTGGTTGGCTGTTTCTCATATATTTTCCATGCTGGCCTGGGAGCGAGAGAAAAACATAATAATCATAATCATTTATTCATCAATACAGAATAGATATGTGTACAACATAGAATGTGCCAGTTGCATTTCCTCCCGGGCATGCTGTAAAAACCAAGGGATCGGAGGGTTTCAGTATATTGTAATTTAGGCGATGGGCTGACAACCTGTCACTACAGCAATATAACTACAAATATATCTTAAATAACCGTCAAAACTTTGTCAGATTAGCGGAACGACCTTTCTTTAGGTCGTTTACGCTCTGCCTACCCCATTAGGGATAAAGGCGTGATTATATGTATTACATGAGTGGGTTTTCGAATTGACGAACGAGCCAGTGAAACTTGGTATCAGTACAATAGTTAAACCGCCTAATAGAAATATTTTTCTGCGAAATCGTTATCTGTAACATGATTTACTTCACATACACACACATAACAGTCATATGTCATAACCATAATTATAACTACATATAATGGAATCATATTGCACGGGATACGGGCAATATTTCGCACATAAACAGACGGAGCACAACAATTAGCAAGGAAATCCTATACCTTTACAACGAGCATCCCACTCACACATGAATAGAAGCGTACACTCCCATATTCTTTCTTTCTTCCATGCTGGCCTGGGAGCGAGAGAAAAACATAGAATGTGCCAGCTGCATATCCTCCCGAGCATGCTGTAAAAACCAGCTAAGGGATCTGAGGGTTTCAGTATATTGCAATTTAGGCGATGGGCTGACAACCTGTCACTACAGCAATATACGTACAAAATACAAATCCATCTTGAATAACCCTCAAAACTTTGTCAGACGTGGCGGAACGACCTTTGTTTAGGTCGTTTACGCTCTGCCTACGCCATAAGGGATAAAGGCGTGATTATATGTATGTATGTATCTCACTCACACATGAATAGAAGCGTACACTCCCATATAAGTCTATTAGGTAGGTACCCATTTTAATACGAACATAAGCAAAATCGCGCCTGTAACCCTTACAGGGTAGGGCGACCACCGTCTATTGAATTGTTTAAGGAGTAAACAAGTAAATTATATTTAGCTAATAATGTATAATGTGCAGCTGTCTGATTTATAAGTATTGTTTAAGTAAGTATCTGTAGTTATATTCTATCTACCAATTTCTCTGATATATAACATACAGTATCCTGTCTTATGTAGCATATCTTATGTATTAGTTTATCATAAGATCAGTATATTTTATTGAAATATTTATTTAATCATGTGTAAATATTGTCTAAGTATTATATGTAGTAATATACACTATCCCACTTTTCTGCTTGTACAATTTCTATACCCAAAGGTTGCCTGGTAGAAATTGCTGCTTTATCAATAAGGCCCGCCTATATTGTACTGTCACGTTTGTTCCTTTTTATTTCTTTTGTATGTGTTTCTTTGTGCCATAAAGAATATTGTATTGTAGAGTTCTGATTTGACTTACGTTACGAGATGCTTTTCAGCACACAATATTATGTAGGTAGATACATACATACATACATATAATCACGCCTTTATCCTTAATGGGGTAGGCAGAGCGTAAACGACCTAAACAAAGGTCGTTCCGCCACGTCTGACAAAGTTTTGAGGGTTATTCAAGATGGTTTTGTACGTACATTGCTGTAGTGACAGGTTGTCAGCTCATCGCCCAAATTGCAATATACTGAAACCCTCAGATCCCTTAGCTGGTTTTTACAGCATGCCCGGGAGGAAATGCAGCTGGCACATTCTATGTTTTTCTCTCGCCCCCAGTCCAGCGTGGAAGAATGTAGGTACTTCTATAAAAGACAACCATTCGCTTTCTAATTCTAATCTTCTTCTAAGCGAGTGGATTCTCGAGTCAAACGACCCGATGAACCCTGGTGTCAGAGGTTTCTAACCGCCTAGTAGCACAGCTATTAGGCCTCTGACATGGTTTGAGACGACCACAACCACTAATTCTTATGCAAAACACTGAAGTCCCTGATTTGAATCTCTCTAATAGTTTTTACAATATTCCTGGAAATTTCTTCCATGCTGGACTGGGAGAGATAGAAAAACATAGAATGTTCCAGCTGCCCTTCCTCCCGGGCATGCTGTTGAAGTCAGCAAAAGGGATTCGAGGATTACAGTGTATTGTAATTTAGGCGATGTGCTGACAACCTGTCACTAAAGCAATACATATTACAATCTAAAATTGCCCTCAATTTTTGTCAGACGTGGCGAAAGCGCCTTTTACAAGGCGTTAAACGCTCTGCCTACCCCGTAAGGGATAAAGGCGTGATTTATGTATGTATGTATGTGCTACATTTTAAGTTATTTTTTATCGCTCTCAGTCTAGCATGACAGAGTCTAATTGATTCTTTACGCAAAATCGAGTGTGCCGAATTCTATCAAGTTTATAAACATGCATAGCCGGTCAGTGTTTAGAATTTGCGATTGAAAAAGTTAAACAGACTCTTTGATAGAGTTTTGTATGTGACTGTACATAGTAAAGTTAAATAAGGGGAGAGTAATGTGGACCCGGCGACCTATGTAATGTCATCTTATCATCAACAAATTGCAACATGATGTCAACTCTAGTCGGATCTGTGGCGAAGTAAAACACTAAAAACACTATTCCAATGAAGTAAATAAACATACATACATACAAACATACACACCTTTATCCCTTATGGGGTAGGCAGAGCGTAAACGACCTAAACAAAGGTCGTTTCGCCACGTCTGACAAAGTTTTGAGGATTATTTAAGATAAATTTGTAGGTTCATTGCTGTAGTGACAGGTTGTCAGCCTATTGTCTAAATGGCAATATACAGAAACACTCTGATCCATTAGCTGGTTTTTACAGCATGCCCGGGAGGAAATGCAGCTAGCACATTCTATGTTTTTCTCTCGCTCCCAGTCCATCATGGAAGTAACCATTACAAAATGAACTTAAATGACGATGAATCAGACGCAAGCCAGTTGAACAATAATTGAGGGCCTGTATGTAGTTGCTATTGTTTTAAACCACTGCAAACCAGTTAATTTAATAATGGTCAAAATCAAACAGTGGTCAGCGGTTTCCAGAAATATTTTAAACTTCCCATCACTGATGTGATGATGCTAAACATAAAATTTGGGAATGTGTTTCATTTCATCCTATGATCTTTGTAGGATATATGGAACTTAAGTATTTATGTAAATTGATTTGGTATTCATTTTCCGTGTATTGATTGAACTTTTTTTTAGTTCAGTCAACATTCTGCTTTATTTAGTTCAGAAAATACCGCGTTCGATTCGTTAGCGTCACATATTGATTAGAATATAATAAATTATTTTATATTCCAGGTTAAGTGACAGGTTACTATTAAAGGTATGGCAGGCTCGCTTCACTCGCGTTACTTATTGATTCGGTTTTGTTAGTTATAGGTGTTATTACTTATAGGTGTGGCAGGCTCGCTTCACTCGCGTTACTTATTATTTCGGTGTTATTACTTATAGGTGTGGCCGGCTCGCTTCACTCGCGTTACTTATTGATTCGGTTTTGTTAGTTATAGGTGTTATTACTTATAGGTGTGGCAGGCTCGCTTCACTCGCGTTACTTATTAATTCGGTGTTATTACTTATAGGTGTGGCAGGCTCGCTTCACTCGCGTTACTTATTGATTCGGTTTTGTTAGTTATAGGTGTTATTACTTATAGGTGTGGCAGGCTCGCTTCACTCGCGTTACCTATTGATTCGGTGTTATCAGTTTAACTAATTTATTACCAAACGGGCTTGCTTCGCTCGCGTAACGTATTTCTTAATTTATGTTTCGTGCAGTGTCGCACTTGCTTCACTCGTGTATATTATTGGTTAAATTTTCGTGTCACCTTCAAAAGTTTTACACAAGTTTTAAGGTATTAGTCCTGAATGATATGGTAGCCCTACTGCTTCTGTCACAGTTTTGAGTGTCATGTGTAAAATTATTATTATTATTATTTTGAGGACAGGCACCATATATATGCTGATAGGTCCTATCAGTGTTGGATTTATGTTGTTTGGTTATCACTATTATTATAAAGTCTATTGTTCATTTTGTATTGTTCATAATTGTTTATAAATGTCCTTATTATGAGTGCAGTGTGTAAAATTAAGGTAATTGTAATGCAATCTTACCATATCAGACTCAATAGGTATGGAGCAGAAGCCCTGGTAGCGACGTACTCCGGTGGAACGCAGGTACTGTTTGTACAGCATCAGTCCACAGGAGACCCCGGCGATGGCCACCAGCAGAGCCACCACACTCATGCAGAACAGCGCTCCGGCAGAACGGTGTCTGCTGTTGTGGTAGTGAGGCAGCGGGGTGGGAGGGTAGATGTCAACTTTCTCCTGGAGAAAATGTTGGAAGTTAAATGAAATTAGGGACTCCTTTCAAAATTGAAGATATCACTTTAAAAATAAAATATTTTTGAATTTACCAATTTTAAAAATAAATAAATGGATGTTGTTCTAAATTTATTTATTTTTTTCCTCAAAATTTTAAACGAGCCTTCGAGCTTCTGTGTTGTTAATTTTAAAATATTGTAAAATAATATTACGAAGGAAATTGCAATTATTATATTTATTCTTTAATTGCATAAAATAAATATAAAATATAATATAAATAAAATCAATGTATTCAAACAAAATTTTACACGATGCGCAAAAGATATGCGGCGCTTTATAAATTAATGAAAAGAAGACTCATACAGCTCGATAAACGGTTATGCCCGGAAATGTGTTGATAAATCATAATTTCTAGCATAGTATTCTGCCTTGGCGGAAGAAAATATCGAACTAAATAGAATACGCACCTCATCACTGCCCCCATTATCTAGGACCAGCGGCGATTTAGTAATATCTGCTTTCCTGATCACAAGACTTGGTTTAGTTAACACAGTCATGATTTCTCTTCAAATAAGTGCGAACTTTTGTACTGAAAATATTTTGCGACAACAACAAAATAATCGCTAACGTCCGCAATCGACCCACGAAAATATATATATAGTTCGCGCGTTCCGTTTGCCGGTATTGTCAATGGCTGATGGATGACTAAGAAGAAAGAGAAGAGCGAAGCAGTTGTACACAAATGCAAGCGAGTCAGCTATATTTTTTGCTGTTTCCGTGCTTAACCGGAAAAGGTTTAACTTTTTTTGATGGTACCATCGTTATCCCAAATCGACTAGGCCTCACAAAGACCTCGAATGTATTGGTATTTTGTCTCTTTCTTTTTTAGGTGAATTGAGTGAAACAAAATAGCCTCGAACGACATAAGTATGAGTTGAAAGTGAGTTAACCATGGACACCTAAAATTTTAGTCTATGCTCGACTGTTCGAAAAAAAAAATAGAAAGAAGAATTTTTCAAAGGGAAATGGTCGACAGTTTCGTGAATATTCTGTGATTGTGAGGTTAAATGAATCAGCAACGCATATTGTGCCGTTAAAACATGTTTGATTGGTTTCTATTGTATTAATTTTAAGTTGATTCTTAGTTTCATTGTGTATTTATACGAGTTTATCAGCCCGAGTACGAAACAAGTTCATCTAAAATGGCGACTGACCAAATGAAAAACCGCATGCAAGTGTTCAAGAACACAGGCAAAGATGTCGACGTAAGTACTAAAACAGGATACTCGATCTCAGAAGCGTACACTACAACAATATTTTCAATACCATGCCCGAACTAACCGTTTGCATGTTGTTTTTTTAGGAAATGCGCAGACGGAGGAACGAAGTGACAGTTGAACTTAGAAAGAATAAAAGGGAAGAAACACTTCAGAAACGTCGTAATGTGCCCATCAGCGATTCCACAGACGAAGACGAGATCGAGAGGACGTTGGCGTCCACCGACTTGAAGGAGCTGGTGATGAACGCGGCAAACGCAGAGAACCCTGGTGTGCAGCTGGCGGCTGTGCAACAGTGCAGAAAGCTGCTCTCTTCTGATAAGAACCCCCCTATCGACGACCTGATCGGCACCGGCATCCTCCCCGTACTAGTACAGTGTCTGTCCAGAGCGGACCACCCTACATTACAGTTCGAAGCAGCATGGGCGCTCACGAATATTGCATCAGGCACATCCGCACAGACGAACAAAGTAGTCCACGCAGGCGCGGTCCCCTTATTCCTCCAACTCCTCATGTCACCTCATGAAAATGTGTGCGAACAGGCTGTTTGGGCGTTGGGTAACATTATCGGTGATGGCCCAATATTGAGAGACTTTGTAATAGAACTTGGTGTTGTGGAGCCCCTTCTGAGCTTTATCAAGCCCGATATCCCCATCACGTTCCTGCGCAATGTCACGTGGGTCATCGTGAACCTGTGTAGGAGTAAGGACCCGCCTCCTCCAGTCAAGACTATTCAAGAAATACTTCCAGCCCTCAATGTCCTCATTATGCACACTGATATCAATGTAAGTAATATGCCTAAATCCTACACTTATACCTTTCATGCTAGCCTGGCGGCGAGAAAAAAACAGAATGTGCCAGCTGCGAAATGCAGCTGGCACATTCTGTTTTTTTCTCCCAGGCATGCTGTAAAAACCAGCTAATGGATCTGAGGGATTCAGTATATTGTTATTTAGGCGATGGGCTGACAACCTGTCACTACAGCAATAAACCTACAAATCTATCATAACCCTCAAAACTTTGTCAGAAGTGAATGAACAACCTTTGTTTACGCTCTGCCTACCTCATTAGGGATAAAATCGTGATTATATGTATGTGTTTTGTTACCGTTATTGAGTATTCATTTTTGACTGGAAACAATAACATTCTGCAAACCAGTAGAGAAAACAGACCGAGGTTTCAGAGTATAGCAAAGTAGACAACTGCATACATACATACATATAATCACGCCTTTATCCCTCACGGGGTAGGCAGAGCGTAAACGACCTAAAGAGAGGTCGTTTCGCCACGTCTGTCAAAGTTTTGAGGGTTATTTAAGATAGATTTGTAAGTATATTGCTGTAGTGACGGGTTGTCAGCCTATCGCCTAAATTGCAATATACTGAAACCCTCAGATCCCTTAGCTGGTTTTTACAGCATGCCCGGGAGGAAATGCAGCTGGCACATTCTATGTTTTTCTCTCGCTCCCAGTCCAGCATGGAAGAAACTGACACTAAGCAATACTCAAGTTTTTATGAAATTGCCCTCAATATAACAATCAAACATAGAGAAACTGTCTTAAAATATGAAAAACAAGTAAAACTTTACACTATTTTTAAAATAGTTCATAATAGCCTCTTCCTAATAATATTGTTCTTTTCTGATGTAATATTATTCTTCTTTTATGAAATCTGATTTTGTTTTGCAACATACAACATTCTTACTTCTATTTACGAAGTGGTGACTGATGTTATGACTCATTTAGTTCAAGAAAACATGCTCAATTTTATGTGAAGTGTTCAAAATACATCGGACTCATAAGTATAGATAAATATTTATCAGATATTGAAAAAGCAAATTAATCTTATGTTTTGTTTTAAAATTGATGATTCCTCTTTGGTTTCATAGCATAAAGACTATAAAGATTAATCATGTTTTCCAAAGACTGCTCAAATGGTTTTTCCTGAATAAACTTTGATCTAGTCAGAGTTGTGGGCTTGATTCCTATACTATTTCCAACTCAGATTTATAATAAAGGTAAACAAAAGACATCAAACTTAGTAATTTTTATTCAAAAATTATGGTTGTTGGCAAATTAGCTAAATTACAAAACTACTATTTCATTATATTGTCGTACCTAAAGCTAAAACTTATTTTGTTAACCTTTATTCTAAATCGGAGTTGGGAATAGTATAGAAGGGATGATGTGTCTAGTTGCTAAAGTATCTAAAATTCTAGTACATGATATGAGGTAAAAAGCAAAAACTAATGACTGGTATTGAGTGAGATCGATTTAAACTTTATAATTAACAGTTACATTGCCTAGATTGAATAATTATTATGATGACTCACTCGCAATTTTGCTGCTTCTCTTGACTTTCAATTAAAAATTTTACTTGATGCAAAATTTATGAAGTATTTATTTCGAATTTTACCTTGAATTTTATAAGTACATTGACCCCTAAATATGTTAATCTTTATTTAGCACTATTGTTAGATAAGAGGATATAATAAGTTGAATGTACTCAATTTCAAGTTTACTGAACAACCAAACTTTTTACTAAGTACACTACACATCTCTTTCTTGTAAGATAAATGGGGTGACCTTATAGTCTTTGTCTGTTTGCAAAACCTGAAGTGAATGAATGTTGTTGTTATTTGAGATAGCCTTGACTTCCATGTAATGATGTTTAACTACAGGTTTTGAAGACCTAGGATTACTGCTAATATGAATATTATATTATTATTATTTAATCAGGCAGGCAGTTGTAGCAACTGATAGTGCCTGTATCCCATTGTTCACGATTTGCTTGTCTTATTCAAGTTTTGTAGGTATTTGTCCAATTTGTTCTTAAAGACATTTGTATTCTGGGCTGTCACTACATCTTGAGGTAGCTTGTTCCAATTAGCAACCACTCTATTTGAAAGAAAGTGCTTGTGTGGGTTGTTGTGTGAGAAACAAGTTGTCAATTTCATGCTATGACCTCGCAAACGGCTATTTTGGTCTCTATTGAATAGGGCATCAAAGTTAGATAGGTCAAAGTGGCCGTTTAAAATTTTGAAAGTTTCTATCAAATCCCCACGTTCTCTTCTTGCTTGCAAGGTAGTAATCTTCATTACCTCTAGGCGTTATTACAACCATATTTGAACTACTTAATTACTAGCTTTCCGTTTCACCCGCTGTTTAAAGTTTTCTCGGGGGAATCAGAGAAAAGTAGCCTGTTTCTGTGTTAACAAAGATTTTTAATAAACAAAGATTTTTTGAAATAAGTCCAATAGTTTTTGAGTTTATTTGTCACAAATAAACAAATCTTGCTTCTTTCAATAAGCAGATCATACTGTACAAATTGTTAACCATTCCTCTGTCTTCTCATTCCAGATTCTAGTAGACACAGTTTGGGCAATCAGCTACCTCACAGACGGAGGGAACGAGCAGATCCAGATGGTGATAGAATCAGGCATCGTGCCCAAACTAATCCCGCTGCTCTCCCACAAGGAGGTGAAGGTGCAAACGGCAGCTCTCCGGGCAGTCGGCAACATTGTCACAGGCACAGACGAACAGACACAAGTTGTGCTCAACTGCGATGCGTTGTCACACTTCCCTGCTTTATTGTCACATCCAGTAAGTTATATTTATAATATATTATCCAAACCTGCAGAAATATATCGCAGCTTTCTTTGAAGATTAGACCCCACTTCACATTGCATCAAAATATTTTTAAGACTATGAAAAGTATGTCTTGGGCGGCGTGCGATTTCGTGGCAAATTTTTTGTAAAGTAAATAAAACTGTCTTGACGTGTCGCGTCGCTATAATACAGTCTAAACCTTTATTTATATTTTATAATATTCTATAACACATTGAATAAAAAAAACATTCGTATTTGGCTCTTATTATATTACTAGCGTTTCAAAACTCTTGACACCATGGTTAATCGGGTCTTTTGACTTGAGAATCCACTCGCTAAGAAGCGCACATACCAGCTATGAATAAAGCCTCATCAGCAATTCTACTGCTATTAATAAATACTAATAATTCTGTCTTTATTTCTTGTTTCTAATGACTATCATTCACTTTGCAGAAAGAGAAGATATGCAAAGAAGCGGTGTGGTTCCTATCGAACATCACAGCGGGTAACAAGCACCAAGTCCAAGCGGTCATTGACGCTGGACTCCTGCCCAAGATTGTGGAGAACCTCAGTCGGGGAGAGTTCCAGACGCAGAAGGAGGCCGCCTGGGCCGTCTCCAACCTCAGCATCAGCGGCACCAAGGAACAGGTAAATAGAAACACAAGCATACATATAATCACGCCTTTATCCCTAGTGGGGTAGGCAGAGCGTAAACGGTGCGGTGCGGTATAAGCTATACATAATTTAATCTTTTAAATTGAATAGGGCATCAAAGTTAGATAGGTCATAGTGGCCGTTTAAAATCTTAAAAGTCAATCAAATCCCCACGTTCTCTTCTTCTGTGTATGGTACTTCTGTATTTTTTTTAAGTAAAGTTGGAATCAATCAATATTTTTTTCAGGTGGGCGCGCTCATCAACTGCGGCGTGATCCCGCCCTTCTGCAACCTGCTGAGCTGCAAGGACACGCAAGTTATCAACGTGAGTACTGCTTGGAATATGTTACTAAAGTTTGAGTTATAAAAATTGACTAAAATTAAGACTAATGTAATGTATTTAGGATACATATTATACTAGATTTGCATTATCCCGCTTTTCTTTGACCCAAAGGTTGCCTGGAAGAAATTGCTACCTTAGCAATAAGGCCGCCTATGTTGTACTTGTTTTTTGTTGTTATCTGTTGTGTTGTATGATTTGTATTCTTACGTGCAATAAAGTATTTTTATGTTATGTTAAAATAGATAATTCAAACAAGAACCTTAGGTTACTCTAATAACTTTGATTTTATGACGTACTTTCATTTTAGTTTATAGTTTGCTGAGCTCGATGGTTTAATGGATAGGGCTGCTGCCTCCTGAGCGGGAGGTCGTGGTTCGAATCCCACCACGTACCAATGTGTGATTTCGGTTTAAGAATTTAATATGTAGGTTTATTCAGCGTTTTTTCCGTGCTTTGGAAGGCACGTTAAGCCGTTGGTCCCGGTTAATATGGTTTAATACCGTAGATATTAGTCGTTAAGCCATGTCAGAGGCCAGTGCTAAGCATTGGCGGCTTGAAAACTCTGACATAATCTAGGATTGGGTCTGGTTTCCGTTCTGGGTTGCGGAGGTCAGATGGCAGTCGCTCTGTGTAAAAACCAGTACCCTCGTTCAATACCCTAGATTAGGTAGCCGACCTCGTAAAATACGGGATAAGGCTAGGAAGATGATGATGATTTGGAATGCTTGAATTTTAAATGTTATTTTATTAACAAGTTCTGCCTCCGTGGTCTAGTGGCTAGTGCCATGGACTCCCGATCCGGAGGATTCCCAGGGGGAAAACACAAAGTTGATAATTAAGAATTTATCACTGCGATTTTTTCCCCAGTTTGGGTAAGACATTGCAGGCTGAATCACCTGATTGTCCGAAAAGAAAAAGATTTTGTGCTTCGGAGGGCACGTTAAGCCGTTGGTCCCGGTCGCTGTCTTTGATAGTGGTCGTTACACAAAACCATGTCAGAGGCCTGATAGTTGTGCTACTAGGCGGTTTAAAAACTCTGACACCAGGGTTCACCGGGTCCATAGACTCGATACCCACTCGACAGAAGAAGAATTAACAAGTTCTGTTCTTTATCCTTCAGTTTACTTCAGGCCGCAAGCATAGTGCAATGGCATTTCAACAACTGTATGATCTAAATGTAATAACATTGTTCCCAGGTGGTGCTGGACGGTCTGTCCAACATGCTGAAGATGGCCGGATCCGGCGCGGAGACGGTGGCCAGCCTCATCGAGGAGTGCGGCGGCATCGACAAGATCGAAGCGCTGCAGAGCCACGAGAAGGTCGAGATATACAAGATGGCGTACGACATCATCGAGCAGTACTTCGCCGGAGAGGTCAGTGCGTCATGCTGTCCCCATCGGCCCATAGAGGGGCGTTCTTCGCACGATTTTACGGGCGTCGACAGACTTCGCGCCCAGGGGGTCTAGCCCCGAAGGCGTCTCCCCGCCTTCAAGAAGACTTTCACACCAACATTCTGTAGCGCACATAGATGGCGCCACATCAAGATACAGCAGTCCTAAAACGCGGTATCGAAGTTTGCTCGGCGATCTGCATATATACAACTTCCGAACTAATCCAGTCGGACTCCGGTCCCCTGGTCACGTGGTCACAACGACCAGGCGGGTGAATACCCTTTTCCCATCCGTCATCACTCTGAGAGTGTGATCGTGCTTTTTTTTTATATTCTTTTTTTTACCTTTTTTTTATTTAAGATAGATTTGAATGTATATTGCTATAGTGACAGGTTGTCAGCTCATCGCCTAAATTGCAATATATAGAAACCCTCGGATCCCTTAGTTGACTTTTACAGCATGCCCGGGATGAAAAGCAGCTGGCACATTCTATGTTTTTCTCTCGCTCCCAGTCCAGCATAGAAGAAACTTGTATTGATAATTGTTTTATATAGGTTGTTTTACAATTGTTCAGGAGGAAGACGCGACGCTCGCGCCCGCGACGGCCGACGCCGTGTTCCAGTTCGAGCCGGCCGCCGGCGCCGCGCCGCAAGACGGCTTCCGCTTCTAGACCGTTCCAGAACCTTCTAGAACATACACCACACACACACGAGAGCGGCCCGACCGCTCGGACACACACATACACACACACATGTGACGGCTACAGGTGCGACGCTTCAGTTGGAATGTAGTGATCGAGTAAGTAGTGGGTGGAATCTCTACTGATGATGACGAGCGGAGGTGACATTCAAAGCAATAATCGTATTTATGTAAATTCCTGGTTAATTGTTGCAAGCATGTCTATTTTATAACTGCGACTGATCTTTCGCAAAATGTTATTCTCTTATTCAAAAAAAAAATATTTTTTTTATTTTCGATATTGATTCAACTAATTCTGTACTGGTTTCCTTTTCATACTTCGGATTAAGGTTAAAAAATAATTTGATCATTATATTCCAATATGTAAGCAAGATAGATTGAAGTATCATTATAGCCGACTTTATTGTGTATATAATAAGGCTATGGCTTTTTGAGATCCTTTCTCTGTTAAAACGAGACATCTGCATGTTGCCCACTCGTCTTGTCTCGCTCCTACGTTAAGTGACTCATTTTGCTAAGTGTTAATAGTGTTAAGGGTAATTTTGGTGCGAATCGAGCGGGGTGTAGCGGCAGCCGACGACTGTGTATCGATTGCAAATATATAGTAAATTGTTTAAATTTAAATATTGTTGAGTGTAAAAATTAAATGAATTTGCAATAAAATCTGTATAGGTTATCGACTAAAATACTTTAGGTATACACTTTTCTCTACTCTCTAAATACCCCATATCGATGTTCATCGAAATATTAGTAACCATTGTTTAAGTTAAACTCTTCGACTAGTAATAATAATGCGTTCCAAAACATAAAACACAGCGGAACTGTAAAAGTCTATCTCTCATATGTGCGAGAGAAATGGAAAGTCTCTCACGGTTTAAGTGTGAAAGAGATGGGCTTACGTCCGTAGTGGTTTATTCTGGTTGGTGTACGACAAGGCTGTGGGCGCGTGCAGTGCGCTTGCGCGGGAATTCCCCCGTCCCGGGTTTTATTTCGCTAGTTTCATCAATATCGCCAACCTCGCTATATAGATATATATCCCTACAAAATTCCGAAAGTTAATTCTAAGGTGCCTTATTGCAGAAGCTATTAAAACGAGTGTTGTTGACGTTTCTTCCTTATAGAATAATACTGGATTTGGAAGGTTGGCCACATTGAATGAACTCGCCCTTAGATGTATCAGTAGTAGGTTAAGTATGATCGTGGGCGGCGAGTTCCCGCGCGAGGGAGACGCACGATGCTCGCAGTTCGATGGATTCACGAACGAACCTCACTCGAGCGCGTAATGTGACGACGATTTTAAATATTCGACTTTTATTGTTAGTCGGCATTCGTTCGTCGATTCAGCGGACGGAACGTTGCAAAAAGGCCTTAGCACCGTCGCGTTGTAAAGAAATCGGTTAATACACGGTGCTGTGGCTTCGTTGTGATACAACTCTATTGTGATGTTTCAAATATTTTCATCTTGTTTTCGGATTTCGTATTAAATAATGGACAACGGACACCACTTCAGCTTTAACGGTAATCGCGTATGATGGTACGCGCTACTTATCTCGCTTACCGATTGTGCGCTTTTTATAACATAGTATTTATGTTTCGATTTTAACTCCCACGAATGTACTGTCAATCGGAACGTACCCCATGGTTTTTATTATCTCTATGATATGAATTATGTTCTGACATTCAGTCCATTTGTATCTATACCAATAAATAATTCTGTCCAATATAAATTGAGTATTTATTTCGTACAAATTCATTACATTACAAAACACAAATCACACACAACACGCTTTATACTGATTTCAAACACATTGGTCAGATTCCATAAATAGACGGTAAAGAGTCTTGGTAACCCCGGTGAATTCCTCCAGGACCAGCAGTCTTCTGAAAAAAGAAATACTTTAATGAGTACACTTGATATTTTCTTGCTGTATTACCAAATATTTCTGGATATATTTCAAACATACTTTACGCATTTCGCAAGCGTAGCACTTGACATTATTGTACGAAGATTCGTGGGAGTCGTCAGCCAAAGAGCGGGCGCTCAAACGAGTCTGTAGAGATTCCACATCATAGAACAGACCAACTTTGTGATGAAAGCTAAAATCAGACGGAAAATTACTGCTTAATCTCAAGAAATAACTAATTCATTTCATCCCTACAAATAAGTAATTCATCTAAAGAAACCTCTCAACAAGCAACTAATTCATATCACCAAAACATGTATTTTATCTCACCAAACAAGTAATTCGTCTCTACAGATAACTAATTCATCTCAACAAACAACTAATTCATCTCAACAAACAAACTAATTCATCTCAACAAACAGCTAATTCATCCCAACAAACAACTAATTCATCTCAACAAACAACTAATTCATCTCAACAAACAACTAATTCATCCCAACAAACAACTAATTCATCCAGCAAACAACTAATTCATCTTAAGAAACAACTAATTCATCTCAACAAACGAATAATTCATCTCAACAAATAACTAATTCATCCTAACAAATAACTAAGTAACTAACACATATCAACAAATAAGCAATTTGGTTCCGCAAACAACTAATTCATCTCAACAAACAATTAATTCATTCAACAAACAAGTAATTCAGCTCAACAAACAATTAATTCATCTCAACAAACAACTAATTCATCTCAACAAACAATTCATTCATTCAACAAACAACTAATTCAGCTCAACAAACAATTAATTCATCTCAACAAATAACTAATTCATCCTAACAAATAACTAAGTAACTAACACATATCAACAAACAAGCAATTTGGTTCCGCAAACAACTAATTCATCTCAACAAATAATTCATTCATTCAACAAACAACTAATTCAGCTCAACAAACAATTAATTCATCCAACAAACAACGAATTTATCTCAAAAGATAACTAATTAATCTCAATAAATAAATAATTTATCTCAGTAAATAACAAATTCATCTCAACAGATAACTAATTCATCTCAACTGTCCGAGTCTGGGCGCATAACGGCTCGCTCTTTATTTGGGTGCCTGGAAGCGCGTTCTGAATTTGTGCTGCCCTCTAAACGCAATCCTGGCTACGCCCTGGTTCGCTGGCACATTCTAACTTGACACTTACTTGGGCGGTGGCCTAGGCCAGTGGTTATCCAGCCGGTTCACCTTCATGATGGCATTGAGGCGCTGCAGCAGGCTGAAGTTGTCGCGCTGTATCTTATTCTTGCGATCCAACTCGCGCTGGGTCTTCTTCAGTTTGGTGGTGACGTGGGGACGCGCGGGGGGAGGCTGGTCGTCTATAGCGGGGAGGGCTGAACGGACCTGAATACATACATACATATAGTCACGCCCTTAGGCAGAGCGTAAATGACCTAACAAAGGTCGTTCCGCCACGTTTGTAAATTTTTGAGGGTTATTTAAGATAGATTTGTAGGTATATTGCTGTAGTGACAGGTTGTCAGCCCATCGCCTAAATTGCAATATATTGAAACCCTCGGTCCCTTGGAACCTGAATAGCAGTCAAATATTGAGGAAAATATTTGAAAATTAGGTATGTACAAAAAGTAAGTACTTCAGTCTATCATGCAGGACTAGTAGCCGTAAAATATAGAATGTATCAGGTAATTCTCTTCCCAGGCATAGGAATATTGAGTTGTTGACCTGTTGACGCTCTGTATACCTACGACATAGGTGACGGTGACATTTTCCTTCCAATTGCCTTGGAAACAAGGGGATCGTGGGGCTCTAGTGCCCGTTCATTTCTTAACCAGATCTCAACGTACCTAGTGGGATATTTAGATATGTCTGATCGAGTCTAAATTGATGCAAGAAATAATCTAGTGAGTTTAGATTACTTTACCAACGTGCTAAGCACAAAATACTATATCAACATATACTACATACATATAATCACGCCTTTATCCCTAATGGGGTAGGCAGAGTGTAAACGACCTAAACAAAGGTCGTACCGCCACGTATGACAAAGTTTTGACGGCTATTTAAGATAGATTTGTAGGTATTGCTGTAGACAAGTTGTCTGCCTATAGCCTGAATTGCAAAAACCCTCTGATCCCTTAGCTGGTTTTTACAGCATGCCCAGAAGGAAATGCAGCTGGCACATTCTATGTTTTTCTCTGGCTCTCAATCTAGCATGGAAGAGGGGCGTATGCAGTTCCTATAAGCCATTCTCTAATCACTATGGTACCTCTATGACAGGTCTTTTTAATTCCTGGCAGGGCAACTCCACAAACCAACAAATACTAAACGAACTCAAAAACAAAGAAATTAATAGAACTTACTTTAGATCGGTGGTCTTTGAATCTCCTGTCTTCCCACGGCTGTATGAGCAACTTGTCTCGCCTTGACAACATTTTACAGCACTTTGTAAATTATTTTTAAAAAAATTGAGCTTTACTTCAGTCTGTTTATGTAGAGGAATTGAGGGCATGTGTATTTTCTAGGACATTTTTGAGTAGTGTTTAATCAATGGAAGCATGTTGCTATGGTACCAGACACCCTTTTGTCAACAAAGTTAATTATGAAAATTAGCCTCCTAAAAGGACCCATTTTAAAAATGCTTCCCATTTAGAGGCAAACAGAGCTGCGACGGTGGTGCCATCAGTCTTTTAGCACATTTGTGAAAACATAACTTATATGATATTATGACTATAAAATGGAGAAATTTATGAAAATATTTAAATTTCAGACACAATTCATTTTAAACTGATGGCGCCACCGTCGCAGCTCTGTTTGCCCTTAAATTCTTAATAGGAGTATGCATTAATAGCAAAACTGAATAATATCCTTTCTTTCCAATAAAAATAAGTACAAGCGTAGTTTCGGGGTGAAGAAGAAAAACATGTTTGCAAATTAATAAATAAATTATAATGTTAAATATTATACACTGCACTAATAATGGTATGATATCATGCTCGTTACAGATAATATACACGAAAACATACAAACACATGGTTACAATACAAATTAAAAAATATATAATTTGAGCAATATAAAAATAAAAAACCGAATCACTCTATGACTTAAAACTATGTTTATTATAAACTCAATTGAATACGATCATATTCTTGTCAACCTGTCGGTACTTTGGTACCTGTTGCTACAAACCCCGCTCAAGGAAGAATCGATAATAACATGACTTGTTTTAACACAACAGTGTTTTATTCATTACTAGCGACCCGTCCCGGCTTCACACGGAAATCATCAGTGTTTCTCTACTGTATTATGCATGTATTTTACATATAAACCTTCCTCTTGAATCACTCTATCCATTAAAAGAAACCGCATCAAAATCCGTTGCGTAGTTTTTAAGATTTATGCATACATAGGGATATAGGGACAGAGAAAGCGACTTTGTTTTATACTATGTAGTGACTATTATATCAGCCTAAACTGGCCTAATGCTGGGCAAAGGCCTCCCCACTCTCTTTCCAGAGTACACGGTCAATGGCTGTTTATTAAAAAACAAAATATAATTATGGCGATTCCAATATTGACTTTGTGCACTCTATATTTATGTTAAGTTTCACGAGAGCATATAATTTTCAAAAAAGTATGTTTTACCCGACTGTCAAAAGTAGGGTTATGTTTTTCGCGCGTATCTACAAATATATCTTAAATAACCCTCAATACTTTGTCAGACGTGGCGGATCGACCTTTGTTCAAGGTTGTTTACGCTCTGCCCACCCCATTAGGGATAAAGGTGTCATTATATGTATGTATTTTATTGTACTGTTTTGGAAAAGCTTGCCTCAAAATGATACATGACTAACAATATTAATATCCATTCTCCTTGCACCGGGTTACATTAACGTCAATTATTACAAGCCCTAGGAATGTGTTCCACTCTTTTGGCAATGTTTCATAAAGCTTTTAGTTAAATATTAATTCAGAAATTAATTAGTAAATGCCGATATTTACGCAAACACAGAGACACTCCAACACAATTAATTTTGTACACTTAATTTTAATTCTGTTAATTTCTTTTACATACATTTTCTTTCTTTACACTTCGATCAAATCTTGTATGTTACCATACAATGGTTTTGTGCTCGCATACTTTTAGTGGACAAAACTTTACAATTACATCCATTTGCCTAAATTTCCTAAATATATCTTCCAATTTACTGTTAGTTCAGGAAGACTGAAGCTATTCAATGTTTTAAATTGCATGACCTACAAAAACGATTTTGCAAAGACCGAAAAAAGTAATAAAATGCGTTCTATTTTTTATTAATTTTCCTAATAAAACCCTACAATACGGTTGAGTTTGCCTCGCATTAATATCTAGTTACATTTACTGAGTATAAAACGTATTAAATACATCGAAAAGATCTAGTTACTTACTATCCCTGACTTTGAGATACCACTTAGTTTTATTTATTACCACTCCGATGGCCTCAATTCTACAGCACACACAAACAACTACACTAAATTAAGTCCTGTCACTTCTATTATTTCAAAAGTAAAGTTTACTTGATTAAAGAATAAGACAGGAATAGCTTAATTTGTGATGATGGCTGATAGAATCGAGGCCAATGCGAGGATACCATTTACTTCTTTATTAAACGCCGGAATCGCGACTGGAAAATCATGATAATTATTAAATTAATGTATCTTATAAAGAAATTAATGCCTCGCTATCTTACTCGACTATTCAAGTCTATTCAAATCACTCCACATTCCTAATACTAGTACAAAATTTGTGTACAAGGTATTACCGAATCAAAATCTAAGTCATATCTCAATTTATCACATATGATATCAATAATTAGTGTGCCATTCGCAGACATAACCTTGAAGATGTTTCCTTTAAATAAATACATCAAAATGGATTGTCTAGTTTCGTGTGGAAACTCAAAAGGAATATTGTTTCTGATTTTTAAAACGTGACTCCTGCTCTCAAAGATTACACGAAATGTGTTCAAAATTGTTGAAAATTACATGTTTTCTTTGAGCGCTGGAGTCACGACTTTATACTATCAGGAAACACCCCAAGTCATATCTTTATTACTGTTCGCAACCCCCTTCAACATTTAGTTACTTTTTTCTGATTGGTTGACTTCCAGCCTTCCAGCCAATCAGAGAAGCGTATTTAAATGTAACGGTGTTTTGTTCAACATACGTCTGCTAACCTTACGATCTACTTCCATACAAAAATCTACATTTGGTGCGTAAGTAACAATGACTCGATAGCGTACAAAACAAATAAATCCGTAGAAAAATAAACCGACAGCTATTTTTAATAATTTTTAGATTGGAGTGTCTTTCAGTTACACATGTGGACGTATGGACGTGCAGGAACGATTTTGGATACAATGAAATGCTTTAGAAAGCGTGTTTTCGAGAAAAATAAGGCTTAAAATTCGTTTTGTTCTTCTAACCTTTAAATCGGCACACTTAGGAATTATTTTAGTTTTTTATTCAAAGTGCAAAATCTACTAAGAACCTTGGCAGCTAAATGGAAGATACTCGTCTAAACAACTAAAAACTGCACACACCACAACCTGTATAAATACATAGACCAAAGGAATAACTAAGTTCGAAATAGGGCTACCAATCTACTATACTTTCAATCATCAGAATCAGTTCAGCAGTTAAAAAAAATACATTTTAGGTAATGTTTTCAACTGTTCTTAAGGTATTCTAAAGATCGAAATATGAAAGTTGCCGTACATAACATACACACTGGAGAATAAAAAAGAAAGATTTACAGAAGTGTCATTTCATACGCAAGGACCATGTTTCATTTTTGTTCAGAATGTGGAACTTCCATCAGTTTTGAATGACACTTCTGTATTTTTAATATATGACTGGAGCACAAGAGTCGATGTGATTCGCATTTCATTTTGTTTTATTGTTTGTTATTATAATATTACTTACACATAAACTAACATATCAATAGAACAACAAGAAAGCTGCCCTTGTTAAAATTCACAACTAATATTTAATTTAATATTTTACTAATCGGGTATAAACATGAAAAATATTGCAAATGTTGACAAGTTAACACAGAATGTCTAAAAGAAGTAAATGTTCTTGAATAAATAGTAAATATTAAAGAGTATAAAAAGAATAAATCTAATTTTAAAATTAAAATCTTAGTCAACATTATAAGTGCCCTTTCACATTTGGGCGTTTTGGCGGCGTTTTAGTAGCGAGACTGAAGCCGAGTCTCCAGCGCATAAACAAAACACGAAACATACCCCCCCCCCCCCCCCCCCCCGGCTCTCAAACATTTCCTTTCCCCTCCCTGTGGGGGTATGTTTGAGAACGGAAGTCATGGCTTTAAGCAGTCATCAGTCGCGTTTCAAGAAGCACGCAACTGCCATGCAGCAGACACGAGTTTCAAAGCTCGTTACAAAACGCCAAATGCGAAGGCAGTCTAAGCCTTACATCCAGCAAGATAAAAACAATAATAATATGGACACTCTCTGTTAACTTGTCAAGCTAAACCAGTGAGGGTGGATAGAATGAGAAGCGGAAGCGAGTGATGCCGGCGAACATTGACTAGCGCCAGTCACTTCAGCGGAAACACCATGACAGACATGGCCTGAGATTCCGACCCGTGGCGAGAGATGGCACCACGTTATTCACCAGGATGGCAGAAAGAGATGGCGTTATAAGGAAGAAAGAAAAGGGCTGGCTTATTCAAGAGTATTTTAGTTTCAGAGAAAGGAGAATCAGACCGTAAGGACAATTCGATAAAGAACGCGACTGAATTTAAACTCAACAAAAATGATTGCCTTCCCTTTCTGAACTCACATGAAAGTGATAGGTACGGACTTATATTAGTTAAGTCGTGTCATTTGCAACGCCGATTTGCCCTCCATGTTTGCTTTTATAGTGGATATTTATCACAAGTGAATAACAGTTGCAAATAATGAACAAATATACGTTGATACATTGTACATTATATTTCAAAACGTAGGTGCAATCTCTCGCCAATCACATCAAACACACAATGGGACATTTCACAATTCGTTGTCGAAATGACTAAACATCTGTAGACACAGTTACCGTATCAGACTATTCGGTCAAAACTAGTCAGACTTTTATTTTGTAGCTACTAGTTACCTAAATGTGTTTCGCACCAGTTGTCTTTAAGGTGCGCTACACTATATCACGTTGTGATATTTCGCGACAATATCGCGTTGTCTTATAAATTTTGAGCTACACTTGTAGCCGAGAATAGTGGTACGCGCATGTCTAAAGTCGATTAAATATCGATGAATATCCAGCTCTTAGTTCTAAAATGAGAAATCTATCGAAATAGATTTCACTATAAAACCTTCGTCGTCACAAAATGATTTTTTATGACATTCCAAGATCCACATACTAGCTATATCGCAAAAAAAAAAATGACACATCGCGATTATTATACTTTCTTGATTTTCTAACCTTAGCAGAAATTACGTCATTTATCTACGTATCGTCTTTGAAATACCATGCCATTTAATAATATGCGCGTACCATTATTCTGACTGTTTCAGTACAAAATCCCTTCTTTCCATCATTCCAAGTTCCCGTGAACATGACCACATATACATACGTAGCCAAACATCACATCACGCACGTGTAAAAGTGTGTAAATTTATACAAATCATCACATTCTTTATTTGGTTGCAAGAAAATCAATAATAAAATTTAAAAAATCTTTCTGATTTGTAAAATACTAAGAATAAAAATAAGGAATTTTTCACACTGGAAGCAAATCTGACGGAACGGGCAGATATTGTCTATGGTTAAATTGTGCAATACAATGGAACCATAGACAATCACGCTCACTCTCGCAGATTATGCTCAAAGTGTGAGAACCGCGTCGGATTAAATATATTATTTTAGGTCATTTACCCTTAAACGGGTAAAATTTTGTTTATCTGCATTTTAATGCCTGTATAGCGTTTGTTTAGATTTCCTTGCAACCAAGTGTAATAAAGCCTTCTTCAACACAAGATCATTCTACAATATACCTCACGGCAAATTCTCAGACCTTCATACAAAATTCCGTTACTATATAAAATCATAGAAATATATTATCCTACGTTACTTACGGGGACTTACCTAAATAATATGATATAGAAAACGCGCTTACCTAGTCTAGTAGAGATGCGGTGAAGAAGCCGATTTTTGGTTTATTATCGATATATTTATTACAAGCGAGCGTTGCATCAACGTCGCTTCGATATATACTACACGTAGAGTCTGCTATAGGCTTTTCAATAGAAACTGCTCCGATATATTTTTGATCAAGTATTTTTAACGTCAATTCTAAATCTAATTCATAAAAACTACTTTTCATCTTGATGAACAAAGTTACGAAAGATCAAATTAAAGCTATTTTTATTTATAAGAAATTAGAAGCGACATTCAAAGATAATCTTTTGTATCGGAACGTTTCTATTATAATTATTTCGACCAAATATCGCTGTCCCGTTCTAACGTACAGGTAGAACGAGACAGCCGCGCTTTATAGACAATAATGACTTTATATTCGACTACAAGGCTCGTGCAGAACTCTTTGAAAGGAGCCAAAAATTACAATTGGTGTTGCAATTATCCGATCCTCGGATCCCACTTCTGACACCAATTCAAATTTTTATCCCACTTCTGACAGTTACATAATATAATAAATACTATATAGATTATCGAATGGAATGGAATTTATACTTTTTCGAATTGACTTTCAGAATCAAGGGTTATATTGGCAAGGAACTCGAAATAGGTATATAGGAGGAACGGTAACATATCAAAGAGGATAAAAGGTTAAGTAGGTCAGGTTAGGCCTTTTTTTTTCAAGGCATTTCAAGCATAAAGAAAAGAGATAGCTGTCAAAAAAGTACGTACAGAGCTACCCTTTTCCGCACACTACAGAATCAAACGGTAGAACGTTCTATCAATTTCTTCTACCTAACTGCACCTTTCAACAGTCAAAGATACAAGTTTTCATATAACATATAGCTAGATTGTTTTTATGAACGGGATTACTGTGAAAATCTCAAAACTTATAATACCTATCGCTGTGGTTTTAGAATTAGAATTATAAACATAATGGCATCATAAGTTACAGCGCCGTCCCTCTCTCACATAATGATACTGATGAGACGGCAAGTGATGTGGGTAGATTATCTGTCTCATATAAGACAGTAGGTATTGTATACAAGTGACATACGCGTGCAGTAGGCGAGCTCAGCAAGGCGCCCCGGCGCGCGGGAGCGGCCGCACTAGGTACAGTTTCTCGCCCTGAAACGACAATAATTATGTTAGAAGACTTGTCAGTCGAAAAATTATCAGTGATCAGTTGATCACAACACTGAAAAACTACGTAGACCATATACTAAATATTTGCATCGGAGATTGAAGTGTGGATTTATGAAATGCTTTTGATTCTGTTAAACACGCGAATGTGTAACTCACACAATCAATAAATCTGTCGGACGGTATTCTTATTCATGGCATAGTTAAAATGCAACAAAATATATGAAAAAACAGACATTGACTTCAATGTTTACAAATTGTAGTGCTATGTTGCCTTCGTCGTCAACTAGAGTTCCGCAAGGGTCAATATTAGGTCCGCCACTTCTTTTAATATACAATGTTGGTTATGTCCGTTTGATGGCATAGATGGCACAATATGTTTATTTCGTCATCAACTGGAGTTCCACAAGGGTCAATACTAGGTCCGCCACTTCTTTTAATATACAATGTTGGTTATGCCCGTTTGTTGGCATAGATGGCACAATATATTGCTTACGTCATCAACTGTAGTTCCGCAAGAGTCAATACTAGGTCCGTCACTTCTTTTAATAAACACAGTTGGTTATGCCCGTTTGTTGGCATAGACGCCACAATATGTTGCTTTCGTCATCAACTGTAGTCTGCAAGGGTCAATACTAGGTCCACCACTTCTTTTATTAAACAAAGTTGGTTATGCCCGTTTGTTGGCATAGATGCCACAATATGTTGCTTTCATCATCAACTGTAGTTTCGCAAGGGTCAATACTAGGTCCAGAACTTCTTTTAATAAACAAAGTTGGTTATGCCCGTTTGTTGGCATAGATGCCACAATATGTTGCTTTCATCATCAACTGTAGTTCCGCAGGGGTCAATACTAGGTCCGCCACTTCTTTTAATAAACAAAGTTGGTTATGCCCGTTTGTTGGCATAGATGCCACAATATGTTGCTTTCGTTATCAACTGTAGTTCCGCAAGGGTCAATACAAGGTCCGCCAGTTCTTTTAATAAACAAAGTTGGTTATGCCCGTTTGTTGGCATAGATGCCACAATATGTTGCGTTGGTCATCAACTGTAGTCCCGCAAGGGTCAATACTGGGTCCACCGCTTCTCATAATATGCGAACAAATATAATTTACCTGCTTGTTGGTATAGATGGGCGCGCGCTGGTAGTGCAGCACGAGCTGGTCGAGGGTGGGGAACTTGCGCTGCCCGATGCAGAACATGTTGCCCTCCACGTGCACGCGGAAGTGCTTGTTGCGACCGGGCGCTTTTAGCGACACGCTAAAGTCGCCCACCTGGACAAAACAATAGATACGATAAAGTGGCAGTAAGAACCTTACTGCCTCCGTGGTCTAGGGGTCAGTGCCATGGACTACCGATCCGGAGGTCCTGAGTTCAATTCCCAGGGGGGACACAAAGTTGATATTTGAGAATTTATCACTTTGTAAATTTTTCCTCAATTTGGTTAGGACATTGCAGGCTGAATCACCCGATTGTCCGAAAAGAAAAAGATTTCGAGCTTCGGAGGGCACGTTAAGCCGTCGGTCCCGGTCGCTGTCTTTGATAGTGGTCGTTACTCAAACCATGTCAGAGGCCTGATAGTTGTGCTATTAGGCGATTTAAAAACTCTGACACCAGGGTTCATCGGGTCGATAGACTCGATACCCACTCGACAGAAGAAGAAGAAGTAAGAATCAGCATGTAATATCGACCAAACCGTCGACTGATCGTCTGATGTCCTTTTCCCTCAATGTTAGTGCAAGAAAAAGATCCGTCGATCGACGTTGGCCCCTAAAATTTAGTATTTGTTGTGTGAGTATTTAATCGACACATGCTTCAGTGAATTATTAGTGAGCGAATACCAGAAATGCACCAGTAGTTTGCACCAGGAGTTTGAATAAGGGAAATCATACGTACTGAATTGTCGGTGGAAAGATGTATTGAATTATCTTGTGTTGAGCTTCAAAATTATGTTATAGTATGCGTATGTAGACCGCCTTTAGACACAAACTTTCCTAAATTAGAAGAAGTAATGGAAGATGTACTTAAATCTTGGACGAAACAACCTCTAGACGTGCAATTATGACATTTTGGCCACAGTAAACAAACTACCAACGTCAGTGTGACTTCAAATTTCGAGGAGGAAAAATACCTTTGAAAATGGTGAAATATGCTGTTTTGTTTAGCAAAACTTATAGTAATCGAATCAGCAATATTTTTTTTCATTTGTAATTGTATTTTAGATCAATATTTCTTGTTATCTTCTTCTAAAATTAATAAAATGCGCGGTGACAGGAGTGAATAATACGATCCAATAAAACATCCAGGGTTCTGAATGCATGTAAACCAGTATGTTGTCATTCTCTAATGAGTCGGATTATAATTATATTTTTTGTTTGAGTCTATAAAATATTTAGATGAAAACAAAAAGATGCATCAAAATCGGTTGAAATACAACCAAAATCCAATTAAATGCCAACCCCCTAAATAAGGCAGTATGATATATATATCCTTTGTTGAGTCCAATTTCACTTAGTTGAATAAAAAGACTCCCATCGAAATCGGTTCAGTAGTTTTGGCGTCATATGGATACAGACAGATAGACAGATAAATATTTCAAATTTATTGTATAGGCATTGGTGGTATCGCTAAAATGCCTATTGAAATAATGTTTTCTTGAAAATATTCAAAGTACAGACAAGACCCCTCTAGAGATTTCTTAGTGTACATACATACATACATAAAATCACGCCTTTATCCCTTACTGGGTAGGCAGAGCGTTAAACGCCTCGTAAAAGGTGCTTTCGCCGCGTCTGACAATAATTGAGAGTAATTTAGATTGTAATGTGTATTGCCATAGTGACAGGTTGTCAGCCCATCGCCTAAATTACAATACACTGTAACCCTCGAGTCCCTTTTGCTGTCTTCTACAGCATGCCCGGGAGGAAGGGCAGCTGGAACATTCTATGTTTTTCTATCTCTCCCAGTCCAGCATGGAAATATTTCTTAGTGTATAGATAGATAATGGTATAAATTCAATGAATAGTGATCGATTTGAAAATTTTACTTAGCTTTTATTTAAAAAATAATTGAATAAAAACACGTGTTCATATTACTATGATTCAGGAAACATCATTCACTCAACATTCATTCTTTATCAATTATCGACTAGGATACAACACTATATATGACACGATCAAAAAAGACATACAACCCAAATATTTAAAAAGTGTCAAAAATAAACAAATACGTTAGGAAGCGCGTACTTTTTAAATCTGTTTGGGTATTATCTGTCATACCTCCCTCCCCCCTAGTTTTGGTTGAACGAGTTCTCATACATTTTCGTTTGGTGACGCGTCCAGAGGATTATTCGTCAAAGACTTAAATTGGTAATTATCACTGGAGATTTTAATGTAGATATTTTAGAAACCACGAGGGTACCACATTTAAAAAATAGATTTTTTAAATCTTTTCAAATCATTTAATTTAAATTATGTGTTTTTTGAACCTACACTTGTGACGTCAACTTCTGCTACTTGTATTGATAATGTTTTCTGTTATTGTGACCCTGCAGAAAAAAACATAATTGACTCTCTTGGATCAGATCATAGAGGTCAAAGTGTAACATTTACATTTAACAATCCTGATAAAAATCAAAGAATTAAAATTGAGTCAAGACGTATTACTACTAGTAGGTTAGAAAAATACCAAAATGTTCTCATCAATAAATTGCCTAATCTTAATTTTAATAGTAATCCCAATAACGTATATAAAGATTTTTTATCTACAATTTGTGAAGAATTTGAAATTATATTAAAAATTGATTCAAAAGAAATTAATAAGTGATTGGGCGACCACAGGTCTACGAATCAGTAGAGAATGGCTTTTTGACTCTATGAGCAGAGAAACATGACAAATAGTGATAGCCTCAAACAATTTGTTAAAAACTATTCGAAAACATTTAAGTTAGCATGCCTAGTGGCTAAAGCAAATTTTATTAGTAACAAAATTAAAACTGCTGATAATAAAATTAAAATTGTATGGAAAGTTATATAAAGTTAAATAGTTAAATATATAAAGCCACGTGAAAATAACTTTTCAATTAAAACTGACCGTGGAATAATTAGTAATGATTGCGAAGTTGCCCAGGAACTTGAAACGTTTTTTACAAATATACGCCTAATAACTACTGAATCTCTCAACTCTTCACCTTTGCTTTCATTAACATTACTTAAAGAAAACGTGGGAGCCTGCAATTCTAAATTTAAATTTAGTCATGTTAGCCCCCAGCAAATTGTTAAATTGTTTAAAGATATAAAGGTTAAGGCAACTGAAGACTTATGGGGGTTGTCAGTCAAAGTGTGTACCTCAATTATCAATGTATTTGCACCATACTTGTCAGATATTTTTAATGATTGTATTAATCACGGTATATTTCCTGATTTGATGAAAAACAGTAAAGTAGTTCCTTTGTTCAAGGCTGGTGACAAGGCAGATCCAAGCAACTATAGGCCTGTATCTGTTTTACCAGTATTGAGCAAAGTGTTTGAAAAGATCATGCTCAATCAAATGCTTTCTCATTTTAATCACAATAAATTATTACATAACCAGCAATTTGGGTTTACAAAGGGACGTTGCACTACAGATGCTGGTGTTGACCTTTTGAATCATATATTTAGTGCTTGGGAGGAATCAAAAGATGCCATTGGCGTATTTTGTGACCTCTCTAAAGCATTTGATTGCGTAGATCATTAAACTTTATTGTCAAAATTGAAACACTATGGAATCAAAAATCAAGCCTTGAGAATTTTAAATTCTTATTTGGACGATAGGATTCAGAAGGTAAATGTAAACGGAGCTAAGTCATCAGGGTCTCGTGTTAAAATAGGTGTACCTCAAGGTTCGATATTAGGTCCATTTCTATTTCTAGTGTATATTAATGATTTGCCCTACATGATAGAGAATTTGTCAAAGATTGTATTATTTGCAGATGATACATCTCTTATATTTAAAGTTGATAGACATATCCAAAATTATGACAACGTAAATAACACTCTTGGACAAATTCATAATTGGTTCACTGTTAATAATTTAGTGTTGAATGCGAAAAAAACCAAATGTATAAAATTTACTTTGCCTAATGTACATTCTTCCAATAATGATGTTGTACTTAATAATGAAAAATGAGAGTTCACCGAAAGCACAGTTTTCTTAGGGATTACACTTGACTCGAAACTTCAATGGCTCCCCTCACATTACATCTTTATCGGGGAGACTAAGTTCAGCCGCATTACTTGTGCGAAGAATCCGAGAGCTCACGGATGTTTCTACAGCAAGACTTGTATATTTTAGTTATTTTCATAGCATTATGTCCTATGGAATTTTGCTGTGGGGCCGCGCTGCTGACATTGATTCAATTTTTGTTTTGCAAAAACGGGCTATTAGAGCAATTTACAAACTCAGATGTCGTGATTCCCTAAGAGAATTGTTCAAAGAGATAATCTCGTGATTCCCTAAGAGAATTGTTCAAAGAGATAAATATTTTAACTGTACCATGTCAATTTATATATGAAAATATTATGTATGCAAGGAAAACTATTCATAGTTTTACCAAAAATGGTGACAGGCATAACCGGAACCTTAAAAGCAAAAATAAAATTGACCAACCCCCGTTTAGGTTAGTTAAAGTAAAAGAATCATTTTTAGGTCTAAGTACACAAAACTATAACAAAATACCTGACCATATACTAAATTTGTCAGAAAATCAATTTAAAGATACTATTAAAAACACATTATGTCGGAAAGCCTATTATAAGTTAGATGACTATACTAATGACAAAGATGTATGGAGCTCTGATATTTCAGTGAAGCCTAAGAAATTGGCACACATTGCGGTCACGAACCCAGTATTTTGAACAAAAAGAAGGACAAAAGTAAGAATAAAATAAAACGAAGGGAGGGGCGCAAAGTGCGAGTTTCACATGCTTCTTCTTCATTGTGATATAGTTTTATTTTATTTTGTGACACAGATATAATTTAATTTTCTTTGTAATAGACTCGCTTCTGACATTTTAAAAGTTTTCTTGGAATCTATTTGGAAATAAATGATTTGACTTTGACTTTGATTGATCTAGGAATAAGAACTTTAGCGCGAGATTTTACTTCTGATTGAGGTTTTTATTTCGATATTTTTTTTGTAATAGACTCGCTTGTGACTTTCTAAAAGTTTTCTTAGGAATCTATTTGGAAATAAATGATTTGACTTTGACTTTGCTGTCACAATACCAGGGACGCATCACTAACAAGCGGGGGCACACTCACGTTGGTCTCAGAGTCGCGTATGAGGAAGTCGCCGTCGTGGCCGTGCTGGTTGAGCAGCGCGTCGCAGTGCGTGCGCGTGACGGCGCCGTAGTACCAGGCGCGGCCCGCGCAGCCGCCGCCCGGCGCCGTGTTGCGCGGCCCGCCCTCCGACGGCTCGCTGACGAACAGAGAACAAACTCAATAACAGTTACACACACTGATTTACCTTCCAAGCTGGACTGGCAAGGAGAGAAAGACACTGCATTTCCTCCCGGGCATGCTGTAAAACCCAGCTAAGGGATCCGAGGGTTACAGTGTATTGCAATTCAGGCGGTGAGCTGACAACCTGTCACTACAGCAATATTCCTAAAAATATATCTTAAATAACCCTCAAAACTTTGTCAGACATGACTATATGTATGTATTTAATCATTCCGCCACGTCTGACAAGTTTTGTAGGCCATTTTAAACTGAAATGTGTATCGCTATAGTGACAGGTTGTCAGCCCATCGCCAAAATTGCAAACTGGCTTTTACAGCATGCCCGGGAGGAAATGCAGATGGCACATTCTATGTTTTTTTATCACTTCCAGTCCAGCATGGAAGAAAAGAAAGATTGTACATGGTTTAGACAAAATGAAAAATAAATTTTCATGTAATTTAATTTATTTTATACTGTTTTCAATTTGCATGCTATTTGTAATGGCTAAACAGGAGCACTTATACTTTTACAGATAACTGACCTTCTTTCTATGTACCTTGTTCATACATACATACATAAAATCACGCCTTTATCCCTTACGGGGTAGGCAGAGCGTAAAACGCCTCCTAAAAGGCGCTTTCGCCACGTCTGACATAAATTGGGGGCAATTTTAGATTGTAATGTGTATTGCTGTAGTGACAGGTTGTCAGCCCATCGCCTAAATTACAATACACTGTAACCCTCGAATCCCTTTTGCTGACTTATACAGCATGCCCGGGAGGAAGGGCAACTGGAACATTCTATGTTTTTCTTTCTCTCCCAGTCCAGTATGGAAGTTACCTTGTTCAATGGCGAATTAACGATTATCTTATCTTATTACATACATACAAAGTTTAAGCAGTGCGTAAATGGTCGTTTCGCCACATCTGACAAATTTTTTAGGGCTATTTAAGATAGATTTGTAGGTATATTGCTGTAGTGACAATTCGACAGCCTATCGCCTAAATTGAAACATACTGAAACCCTCGGATCCCTTAGCTGGTTTTTGCAGAATGCCCGGAAGGAGATGCAGCTGGCACACTCTATGTTTTTCCCTCGCTCCCAGTCCAGCATGGAAGAATCATCAGTCATATCTTATTACACAGAGCAGATATAGTAGTAAAACTGCCCTATTTGGATTTCTCTAAAGAATGACGTAAAGCCACTAATCGGGGGTAAAGGCGGAGTTTCCTTATAAGTATTTCTAACTGACACTAGATGGCGCTTTTAGCAACATGGAATGTTTTAGAATGAAAATTAAATAAAAATGAAAACAAAGGTTTAGTTCAGATACTTTGTCTCCATCCACAATTCTTCGATTATCACTGTAGCTTTTATATCCAATGAAGCAACACTACATTTTGCACCGTGAAACACGAAAATTAAATTGTTCCGAAAGGCTAAGCGTGCACTCGGATTAGAACTTGTCGCACACTGATGACAACGCCTCTCGCGTGGAGTTACTGAACTATAGATTATTTATGGAAAATGTATGTTTTTTTTATAGAAATTATGTATGGAAAAGCCGTTTTTTTTTCACTTCCTGAAAAAAAATCTTTGTGAAAGTTGTTCAGTACCATTGACTGAGCCGCCCCTATCAATTTGCGGGACGCTGTCCCTTACACCTGGTATATGTTTACCTGTTTATCTTCCATACTGGACTGGGAGAGAAAGAAAAACATAGAATGTTCCAGTTGCCCTTCCTCCCGGGCATGCTGTAGAAGTCAGCAAAAGGTATTCGAGGGTTACAGTGTATTGTAATTTAGGCGATGGGCTGACAACCTGTCACTACAGCAATACACATTACAATCTAAAATTGACCTCAATTTATGTTAGACGTGGCGAAAGCGCCTTTTAGGAGGCGTTTTAAGCTCTGCCTACCCCGTAAGGGATAAAGGCGTGATTTTATACATACATACATATAATCACGCCTCTTTCCCGGAGGGGTAGGCAGAGACCACATCTTTCCACTTGCTACGATCCTTACATACTTCTTTTGCTTCATACACATTCATTAATCTTTTCATACATGCTCGTCGGTTTAGGGTACTCTTGACCTGACCTTTCTTTAGGGAGTCGTGATTTTATGTATGTATGTATGTTTCCTTCCATGCTGGCCTGGGAGCGAGAGAAAAACATAGAATGTGCCAGCTGCATTTCCTCCCGGGTATGCTGTAAAAACCAGCTAATGGATCCGAGGGTTTCAGTATATTGTAATTTAGGCGATGGGCTGACAACCTGTCAGTACAGCAATATACTTACAAATCTATCTTAAATAACCCTCAAAACTTTGTCAGACGTGGCGGAACGACCTTTGTTTGGGTCGTTTACGCTCTGCCTACCCCATTAGGGATAAAGGCGTGATTATATGTATGTATGTATGTATGTTTACCTGTAGGGCTGGGTGAGGTAGTCGGCGAGCTCCTGCAGGTAGTTGCGCGGCACCAGGCCCACGCTGCCGCGCGAGTCGCGCGCGCGGTACCACTCGGGGTCGGCAGGCGGCCGCTCGATGATCTCCAGACGGTCGCCCTTCTCGAACGACAGCTCTTGCTCGTTGTTCGATGTGAACGAGTATAGTGCTACCTGTTTGGGAAGAAATTAAATGGAACTTGTTAATTGGATTCTTCCATGCTGGCCTGGGAGCAAGAAAAAAACATAGAATGTTCCAGCTGCAATTCCTCCCGAGCATGCTGTAAAAACCAGCCAAGGGATCCGAGGGTTTCAGTATATTGTAATTTAGGCGACAGGCTGACAACCTGTCACTACAGCAATATACCTACAAATCTATCTTAATTAACCCTCAAAACTTTGTCAGACGTGGCGAAACGACCTTTGTTTGGGTCATTTACGCTCTGCCCACCCCATTAGGAATTAAGGCGTGATTATATGTATGTATGTTAATTGGACATATACATATATAGAGCCCGATGGTGTAGTGGATAGGGCCGCTGCCTCCAGGAGCCGTATTTTTGAACCGCTCGAATCGAATTCGCATACGAAAGATTGACATTCGCATGCCAAATAGTATGGAAATCGCATGCGAAAGTTACTCTTCTTCTTACTTCGTATGCGCATTAGAGTTCGAGTGATTCAAAAATACGGCCCCTGAGCGGGAGGTCGTGGTTCGAACCCCACCACGTAGCAATGTGTTTTTCGATTTTCGAATTTCATATGTATGTTTATTCGGCGCTTTTTCCGTGCTTCGGAAGGCACGCTAAGCCGTTGGTCCCGGTTAATATCGTTTAACACCTTAGATATTAGTCGTTAAGCCATATCAGAGGCCAGTGCTAAGCATTGGCAGCTTGAAAACTCTGACCTAATCTAGGATTGGGTCTGGTTTCCCTTCTGGATTGCGGAGGTCAAATGGCAGTCGCTTTGTGTAAAAACCAGTACCCTCGTTCAATCACCTACATTAGGTAGCCAACCCCGAGAATACGGGATACGGCTAGGAAGATGATGATGTTAATTGGACATATACATGGGACTATGGTCTGGTGCCTTATCAATCAAATCACTTGAAGGTAACACACTGATGAAAAAGCAACGTACTTCGCATTTCAAATAGTACGGAAATCTCAATCGAAAGTTCTTCTTTAAAATACGCCTCCTAAACCTCGATACTCAATCGGATTCGAATTCTATGAAGACACACAAAGTTTCTACTACCAATATATAACTTTCTGAGATTTAATCTTTTTTTTTGTTGAATGCTGTTTAATAAAATAAATAGTCTGACAAGTCAAATCAAATAGTCTGTATTTCAATGAACAATACAATAATTTTAATTAAATGTAAATTTGGTTAAAATGTATTTGAATATAATTTGAATTCCAATAATAATAAATATTAATTAAAATAACAATAATCTCACATTTCATATCATTTCAGTCTGACAAGTATTTATTAGCTTCTATGTTTCAGATATTATGTAAGGTTTTGATAATTTTCTTTGAAAGTAGACACACAAAGTTTACAATTAAAATAAATTCTTTCCTTTCGGCGTTAACAATCCTACAAGCGAAGCCAATGAAAAAAAACAGGAAATCATTATTTCAGCCAACTGCTCCATACATAACTGGACAGTGCCCCAAATCAATTAAGTTCTAATTAGACACATCTGTCCGTGAATGATGCGAATGGAGTAATGAGCTTGCGGTCAATGTTATGATATGAAATATGAGTCAAGTATATATTAGAATTCTTGTAACAAAAAACAACATTTTGTAGCAAAATTATGAAATATTTTCCGAATTATAAGTTTACTATTATAGATCGTTGATGTTCTGTCTACCCCGTGAGGGTTGCAGCCGTGACTAAATGCCCTTGAAAATTTGTTGGACGCGGCATTAGACGAAAACGACCTTTGCTAATTTTAACAGATCTGCCTACCCCGCAGACGAAAGTATCAATAAAAACTACTGTTTTAGGCGATGCTATGTCCAAGTTTTTGGCCCTGGTTGTCTGTTTATAATAGGTTCATAGCACACAGCGCTCTTAAATCTATATTCAAGACCTTTACTTAGTATCTCGTATAATATAAGGTTTCTACCTATGTTTCAAAAATGAATGATGTGATTGGATTTGAAAATAACAAAAATCAGAACACGCCAGGTATAACTTACCACAATATCAAGCACATTCTCCGCCATCGCATACGTGTGCACCGGGTCCTCCGCGTCGCCCTCCTCACTCGTGTAGTTCGACGGGAACCTGCACGAGGAAAACCATGTCAGAGGTTTATTATATCTCATATAGGTTTAGAAATGTTTTTATACCTAATAAAACTTCCATACTGGACTGGGAGAGAAAGAAAAACACAGAATGTTCCAGTTGCCCTTCCTCTCGGGCATGCTGTAGAAGTCAGCAAAAGGGAAAAAAAAGGGATTCGAGGGTTACAGTGTATTGTAATTTAGGCGATGGGCTGACAACCTGTCACTACAGCAATACACATTACAATCTAAAATTGCCCTCAATTTATGTCAGACGTGGCGAAAGCGCCTTTTAGGAGGCGTTTTACGTTCTGCCTACCCCGTAAGGGATAAAGGCGTGATTTTATGTATGTATGTATTTATACCTAATAAATAAGTGATTGTACCTATGTTAAGATAACTAACTAACTACTGAAATAAAGCATTTTTATTTCTTTATTTTTATAAATATGGCGTACTTTGACGTCAAAGTTTATCACGTTGCTTGCTCTCACGAAATAAGAAAATAGAATATTTCATGTTTTACGTGAAATAATATTGTGCACGTCGTATCCGCGTATCGTTCCTTGCCATTTCACTTTTGTAGGTCTGCTGTAAGAAATTGCTTTTTAGAGATAAGCAGTGCCAATAATAAATAAATAGATATACATACAACTTTACAGAATTTTAATTTTATGATTATTTTGATTGTGGCCTTTGAAAATCATTTATCCTATATAATAATATCTTCATTTAGACCTTACCAATACTTCGGAGTACAGACTTCTGCATTACGCTGGGAAACGCTAGACAGAAGAGGACAGACTACGAAACAATCTCCTTCGATAGAATACACACGACAGTGTGGGTATCGAGCGAGTCAATCGACCCGAAACAATAAAATTAAGAAAAACTGCGTCAGTATAAAAACCTTTCAGGGATGTGGAATCAACAGTCAAAACATAGAATGTGCCAGCTGCATTTCCTCCCGGGCATGCTGTAAAAACCAGCTAAGGGATCCGAAGGTTTCAGTATATTTCAGTAATTTAAGCGATGGGCTGACAACCTGTTACTATAGCAATATATACCTAAAATTCTATCTTAAATAACCCTCAAAACTTTGTCAGACGTGGCGGAACGACCTTTGTTTAGGTCATTCACGCTCTGCCTACCCCATTAGGGATAAAGACGTGATTATATGTATGTATGTATCAACAGTCATGAAAACATACTGTACTGTATAGCAAGAACATTTCCAGATAAATAAACACACTATGACGAATTTGATGTCATAGTTTAGGAAATTCCTGTTTCGTATTATTCATATATGTTTTTTTTTATATTATGTATCCTTATTATTTCACATGTTTAAGGTAAATAAACATAAATAAGGAGAATCTACTTAAGGAAAATCAGTTCACTGAACTAATATTTTGTCTTAAAAGTCGTAAAGTCAGTACACAACAGTAAGTAAAGGAATTATTCGAAAGAAACTATGTTTTAAGCTTGGGACTTGAGCTATGTATGAAGCTAATAAAATAACGAATATGAATATAAATAAATATTCTAATGCAGTTCTCACACATTAAGCAGAATCTTTTAGAGATGGCTCTGAAAGAGTGGGCGATTTGACGAGCTATAATGGACGAGCTAAACCTTGACCAAAATTGTTGCTGTCCATTTCTATTCTCCCATGATAGAAAATGACATCGATTTTAGTAAAGATTTTACGCGCATACGAATTGCCCCCAATAATCTGCCCTATTATGCAACAAAGCACTGGAGTCGTATTTTTGAATCACTCGAATCGATTTCGCATACGAAAAACTAACATTCGCATGGTAAATTGTATGAAAATCGCATGCGAAAAGTGCTCTTTCGTAAGTGCTCTTTTTAATCACTCGAACTCCAATGCGCATACGAAAGCCACTTTTCGCATGCGCATTGGAGTTCGAGTGATTAAAAAATACGGCTCCTGGACAATGTACCAACCGTCTAAAGATAAAAAAACATCAGGGATGTCTTACCAGCCAGTATGTGCCTGGTACTGCCCCCGCCACCAGCCATCATTGCTCTTCTCTAGTATGAGGATCCTGGTTCCTTTAGTCAGAGAGAGTTCATCGGGCTGCTGCGCTTGGTAGTTGTACTTGACGACGGCCGTGCCGAGCGCCTCGGTGGGGTCGACGCGGCGCGCTCCGGGGGAGTCCGGGCCTCCGCCCCCTCGTACGGGCGAGCTGTTTGAAGGAAGGGTCTTCGAGCCGGACCCTTTCTTTACTTTCTTTTTAATACTGAAAGGAAAAGTTGTAATCACTACATAGTATAAAACAAAGTCGCTTTCTCTGTCCCTATATCCCTATGTATTAGATCTTTACAACTACGCAACAGATTAAATATATAAATCTTTAAAACTACTTCCTTTAATGGATAGAGTGATTCAAGAGGAACGTTTATATGTATAATACATGCATAATATAGTAGAGAAACACTGATGATTTCCGTGCGAAGCCGGGGCGGGTCGCTAGTTGATAATATACTTTTCTTTCGTACTGTAATAATAAGTCATTGATTCAAATAAGAATAAGTACTTTTTCCCTAGCTTTAAAACAGTGAAATAAAGATTTCTCCTTTTCTCTGACAGTTTTTAGCCAAAGCAACTTTAATCACCTATAGTGGTAAAGATCCATAATTAATAAATTACAAATAAGTACCAGTATTGAGATGAATCCTGAATTTGATTCCATTGCAAAATCAGAATGGACTTCATAACACTTTAAACTTAGATATTTAATTTCTCATACACAAAGTAATATAAAGCAAATAATAAAGAGACTATTATTTACTGCATGCACTATGTGTATGTTTCTTTATATTTTCTTTTTCAATAACAAAGTTATTATGTAAGATTGACCACTTTAGTCTAATTGCACTAGACAAATGAACTTGAATTTTTAGAATATGAATTATCAGGTTGGAAATCAAATAATTAAAACAAGAATTCAGAAAGGCCACGGTTAAATTATGAAACTATATTAAAATGTAACATTGAAGTAACGCAAACAATTACATAAATTTAATAAATATTTATGAGTATCTTATTGCATTGCAGTCTCACCTGCAGCCTAATGAAATTACATACATACATAATCAGATAATCACGCTTGATCTTGATCTCTACTGGGCTAAGCAGAACATAAACAATCTAAACAAAGCTTGTTCTGCCACATCTGACAAAGTTTTAAAGGTTATTTAAGATAGATATCTAGGTATATTGCTGTAGTGACAGGTTGTCAGCCCATCACCTAAATTGCAATATACAGAAACCCTCAGATCCCTTAGCTGGTTTTTACAGCATGCCCAAGAGGAAATGCAGTTGGCATATTATGTTTTTCTCTTGCTCCTAAACCAGTATGGAAGTTAATGAAATTTCCTGCGGATATTGGATATTTTCCTGAGGTAAAAAGTAGCCTATGTTCCTCATGGTGAACATAGCATTTTTGAAACCAATCCAATAGTTTTTGAGTTTATTCATTACAAACATACAAAATTACAAATCTTTTCTCTCTTTATGCTTCCATGCTGGCCTGGGAGCCCGATAAAAACAAAGAATGTGCCAGCTGCATTTCCTTCCAGGCATGCTATAAGAACCAGGTTTCTGTATATTGCAGTTTAATAAGGGCTGACAACATGTCACTACAGCAATATACCTACAAGTCTATCTTTAATAATCCTCAAAACTTTGTCAAAAGTGGCAGAAGAACCTTTGTTTAGGTTGTTTACGTTCTGCCTACCCCGTTAGGGATACAGGTATGATTATATGTATGTATAGTTATAAAGAAGTTTAGATTATATATTCCTTGCATACCTGTCAAACAAAGAAGGTTTCTCCTTCTTCACATAATTACTAGGTACATAGCCAGACTGGCTACGAGCATTCTGGACTCTCCACCAATGTTTGGAGTCATCGAGGAGTAGGTAGCGCTCGTTCTTGCGAAGATCCAACTCTTGGGCTCCTTGTGCTGCATAGTCATACTTGGCTACTACATAGCAGACGTCATCCTGAAAAGATATTATTTGATATAAAGATTTTGTCATCAAGTTATATTAATATCTGACTTACAGAATATAAAAGTAAATATTGCAGCCTAGAATACAGCCAATAACTAGGTTTTTTATTGTTTGTATTGCTATTTTAGAGAGTAAAATGCATTTTTCTAATTGGAAAACATACTTTCCTAAATCACATTTTGTATCAGATATTTAACTCTTTCAGTTTTTCTGTGATTCGAAACTGATTAGTTTTCTTATAGTTAAAACTTTTTCTATAGTTAAAAGTAGCTTCAGTTAGTAAGTCTTGGTTGATGTAGTTTTCTTTATAACAGAGAGAGTTGGAGTTTTTACACTAGAGACAAGTACTAATTAACAAATCTTTTTTGTTTACTAAGATATTGCATGCACATTCTAATGTACAATTGTAACATTATGTTGAATTTATATTTGAAACACAACATAACAAACATGTTATTTTGAGTAGGCTGTGTTGATAAAAATTAGTTCTGGCCTTGACATGCTTATTTGAGCATGTTTATTGTAAGTAAGAGTTGTACAAAGTATTGATGGCTTTGGAACTTAAGTTATCCATCAGAACTATACATAGAATTGATGTTTACTGCTTACAGTGAGAACCAGTAAGGTCTAGTAGATGTTGTTACGTGTTTATAAAGATGAAATGACGAGATATGATTGATGGAATGAGTAAGAAGTATGAGGCATACCTGAGTGTTCTTTCCATGCCTGGAGTTCGACATAGCGGGCGCCGGCAGCGGCTTGCTGGCCCACACCGAGTCTGCGGCGCGCACCGACCTCGTCTCCAACATGTCCTGGCGCCCTGGTAGCACCACCGACGGCCTCGGCGCCTTCACTGACACATCGTCACCGCACTGCACCACTGCCACAACCTCGCCGCGACCCAGCGCACCACGACAGATCGATTACCCAACACTGCACCAAAAAACCCCCTATTGTTTACCACGGGGCGTGCGAATACCGATCGAAAGCCACCGATCGTCGAGAGAAGTCTACCAAACTGGAGACACTTTACAGACCACAGGCGAGGAATACAACACGGACCCAGTTTTTTCACTATTTTCCTATCCTAAATATAAAGTTTTTGGTACAGTTTCTTCACAGTATCTTAGAAATAATTGGATTTTTTACAAAAAAATCACATATTCTCGGTGGGGCTGCTACGAATCAATAGACAAGCGACATTTTTTTTGCAGAGATTCATCAATTTCGTCTGTCATAGACATTTTTATTTGCATATTTATTATAAACTAATTAAACTAATAACTATCTTTTGTGCCTAGTAATTAAGAAGAAAAACAATTTATTGGAGTTTTATTATCATTTTCATGAATTAATTGGGCGATTAAGAACAATTGACTTTATGATTCTGGAATGAAATATGCGTGAAAAGGAATGTCCGTAATAATGTTGCCATTTTGAAGTAAAAATATATATTTTTGTAGACTAGTTGAACGAAAGGGTAGATCCGGCCTTGGAGTCAAGGAAGGTGTCATTTAGTTGCAACTTGCAAGTAAGTATTCCTTGTATTCGTATAAATAAAGTAATTTTTCGTTGTTAACCTACATCATCAACTTTTTCCCATGTTAAAGATGAAACATATTTTAAGTTAGCAAGCACGACTCATAAGTTCATAACGGAAATAGAATTGGAATATAACGCGAATGGTGCGAGCTTGACTGTTAACGGAAATAAACAGGTTACGCGAAACATAAGCAGTGCCTGTTGTGTCTGAATTCCTCGTGTAAATAAACTGTGAAATATATGAATATTAAATAAAGAATTAAATAAAACATGATGCACAAGTAAATTCACAGAAGAATAAAAACGTAACGCGAATGAAGTGAGCTCGACTTTTCGGCTATACAAATAAACAAACATGCAAAAAAATGAAATCAAGTTTGACTTAAATAGATAAACATGCACAAGAGTGAAACATACTGCAAGGCGAGCGAAGATAAACTCTACTCTTTACTAAAACAAACAGATAAACACGCAGAAGACTGAAAATGTAACGCGAGCGAAGCGAGCTTAAATAAATAGATAAACACGTAAAAGAACGAAAAAAACTGCAAGGCGAACGCAGAAAGCTTTACTTTTCATAAAACTAAACAGATAAACACGCCAAAGAATTAAAATGTAACGGGAGCGAAGCAACCTGTTCTTTTCACAAAAATAAATAGATATATCTATAAGTAGTAGTTTTTGTATGAATTAATTGGTATCACTATAAAAAAACCTACAATTTTTCGTGACGTTTGCTTCGTGTTGGATTATTGACGAATTTTGCATCGTTATAGTTTTTATAATAAATGGGCCAAAAGTATTGAAAAAGCGGCAGTTTGTGATGTGAAAATGTCCGACTCGGAAGCCAGTAACTATTCGGGGACCGGTTCAGAGGCGGGCAGCGTGGTTTCGCGGCGGTCTCGGCGGAGCGCCGCGTCTAACCACTCCGTGCGGTCTCGGTCCGTGTCCCGGTCGCGCTCGCGGTCCCGCTCGGGCAGCCGCAGCCCGTCCCGGAGCCCCTCGAGGAGCCGCTCCAGGTCCAAGTCGAAATCCCGCTCTCAATCACGGTCTAGGTAAGAATCATAGTGTAAACATTTGCAGTGATGCTAAACAACCTTTACTGGCATGTTGCACAATAACTTTGAAGATTCTCTTACTAGACACATTGTCTTTTCACTCCCTTCGCATAGGGCATAATAAATTCGTAAGTCTGTATCACTATGAACCTAAGGTACACCAATATTACAGCAATGCTTCATCACTTTATCTTTACAGAAGCCGTTCTGCAGGGTCTGTCAAGAGAGGAAACCGCGATGATGAAGCTAAGGAAGCATCTGGAGATGAGGATGTTGAGGTAATTAACAAGAGGGGTAACAAATTGCACCTGACTAAGTAAAACCCATGTTTAAGCCTGCTAGATGGAACCCATCCAACCAATAAGTTCATTATCAATCATTTATTTGCATTCCACAATGGTTATTCACAGTCCCCACAAAGTTTTACCTTGCAGAAGTATGAAAAACATGTAACATGATTAAATGCCTAAAAATATACTGAACAGGTTTCATAAGTCTGAACCTCTTTTATTTTACAAAATAGCTTACTTAATGAGGTTTCCCACGGGAATCAGATATTTTATTGCAGTAACATATGCTACCAGGGAATTACTCAGGTAGCCTATGTTACCTGACTAACAACAGGAGGAGAACGTAGCTTTCCAATGTAGTTTTTTTATTTTATTTGGTTTTTGAATTTATTCTTTACAAAAATACAAATCTTTTCTCTTTATATCATTACACTGACAAGAGTGAAACTCTTTAGAAAATCATCATCATCCTCTTAATAATATTAGTATAGAAGTATATAGATAAAGGGTTTCAATGCCTTCCAACTATGGATATTCTTATAGAAGCTTGTCATTTCTGACACTCATATATCTACTCATATTTTGGACTGGATTCTACTGCCAACTATGAGTATACCCATAGCTACCATATTGTATGGTTCCTGTGGCGTAGAAAAAAAATGCATTGAGTATACTCTATGAGAAAATGTTAAAGTACACACAATTATTTCCAGGATGAGCAAGAGCCAGAAGGCGAGGACCTGGTGGACTCTGAGGAATATGATGAAGATGAGGATGAAGATGCTCGGCATAGGAAGAAAAGGAAGAAGGACAGCAGATATGGAGGGTTCATTATTGATGAAGCTGAGGTATGTATTTGGGAGTCCTTTATTTCCAATGTTGTGACTCAATTTAAGCACCTTCATGTGAAAATTTCAGCATCCAGTGGAAATGCCAATGAATTTGTTGTGGCCATATTTTATTGTCTTCATATAAGACAAAATTATCTCACACAAACTGTGCACAATATCCAACGGATGCGCCCTTATGTTAGATCAAAACAAATGTAAAATCTTTTGATTAAGGCGTAGACACAAAACTGCGATGTTATTTCGCATCGTAAAAATATTCGTGTTCGTACGACGCATCGCAAAAACTTGCGAATTGATTTGCGCATTCCTGCTATGTTACTTTACATTTCTTATAATGCCTGTTGTGGGCTCCTAAAATTATGGAATGAAAAGCAGTCGCCTTTGCATGGCGGCAATTCGTGTCGCAATTTTCTGCATTGTGAATGTGCATGACGCTTATTCGCAGTTTTATGTACAAACTCTAAAACTCACCTTATTCCGTAGGTCGACGACGAAGTGGATGAAGATGACGAATGGGAAGAAGGTGCGCAAGAGATGGGCATAGTCGGCAATGAGGTCGACGAGATCGGGCCCACAGCCAGGGAAATTGAAGGACGTAGGAGAGGCACGAGCCTCTGGGACTCACAGAAAGAAGAGGAAATAGAGGAATACCTCAGGAATAAGTATGCTGACGAATCCGCAGCGCTTAGGCACTTCGGCGAGGGTGGCGAAGAAATGTCCGACGAAATCACGCAACAGACTCTTTTACCAGGCATTAAGGACCCCAATCTATGGATGGTCAAGTGCCGCATTGGAGAAGAAAAGGCAACAGTACTTCTACTCATGAGAAAGTTTATTGCTTATCAATTTTCCGAAGAACCATTCCAAATTAAATCTGTAGTGGCGCCTGAGGGTGTCAAAGGGTATATTTACATTGAAGCCTTCAAACAGACCCATGTGAAAGCTCTCATCAACAATGTTGGGACCCTCAGAATGGGTATTTGGAAGCAAGACATGGTGCCAATCAAAGAAATGACTGATGTTTTGAGAGTTGTAAAAGAACAGTCAGGCTTGAAGCCCAAGCAATGGGTGAGATTGAAGAGAGGTTTATACAAAGATGACATAGCACAGGTGGATTATGTAGATCTGGCACAAAATCAAGTCCATCTGAAGCTACTGCCCAGAATAGACTACACAAGACTAAGAGGAGCTTTGAGGACTGTTCAAAGTGAGAGTGACGCGGCGAAGAGGAAGAAGAAGCGACGCCCGGCTGCGAAACCCTTCGACCCTGAAGCCATCAGAGCGATTGGTGGTGAGGTCACTTCCGATGGTGACTTCTTGATCTTTGAGGGAAACAGATATTCTAGAAAAGGATTTCTGTACAAGAATTTCACGATGTCAGCTATTCTGGCTGAAGGTGTAAAACCAACATTGACCGAACTGGAAAGATTTGAGGAGCAACCTGAGGGCATTGACATCGAACTAGCGGCGCCGGCTAAAGACGATCCCACCAGTCTGCATTCCTTCTCAATGGGAGACAATGTGGAAGTATGTTCTGGTGATCTGGCGAATCTCCAAGCGAGAATCATCGCTATAGACGGATCAATGATCACTGTCATGCCAAAACACGACGCTTTGAAAGATCCTCTAGTGTTCAAACCTAATGAATTGAGGAAGTATTTCAAGCAAGGAGATCACGTCAAGGTGTTAGCTGGAAGATACGAAGGCGATACCGGTTTGATCGTAAGAGTCGAACCTCATAGAGTAGTTTTAGTATCAGATTTAACCATGCATGAGCTTGAAGTGTTACCGAGAGATCTTCAACTGTGCTCCGACATGGCTACTGGTGTGGATTCGTTAGGTCAGTTCCAGTGGGGCGACATGGTACAACTAGACCCTCAGACCGTTGGGGTCATCGTCAGGTTAGAAAAGGAAAACTTCCACGTTTTAGGAATGCAAGGAAAGGTCATAGAGTGCAAGCCGCAAGCGCTGCAAAAACGACGCGAGAATCGCTTCACGATGGCCCTCGACTCCGAACAAAACACTATACAGAAGAAAGACATCGTGAAAGTCATCGACGGACCTCACGCGGGACGCAACGGGGAGATCAAACACTTGTACAGAAACTTCGCGTTCCTACAGTCCAGGATGTACTTGGATAACGGAGGTATCTTCGTGTGCAAGACGAGGCATCTACAACTGGCTGGTGGCAACAAAAACCCATCGACGAATAATAATCTGTCGCTGGGTTTCATGTCGCCGAGGATTCAGTCCCCGATGCATCCGGGCTCGGAGCGCGGGGGGGGCACGCCGCGCGGGCGGGGGGGCGGCCGGGGCGGCGGCGGGAGGGGAGGGGGAGCTACCAGGGACAGGGAGCTCATCGGGAACACCATCAAGATCACCGGCGGGCCTTACAAGGGCAACGTGGGTATCGTCAAGGACGCAACAGGCAGCACAGCTCGAGTGGAGCTACACTCTACGTGTCAGACGATTTCCGTGGACAGGAGTCATATCGCGCAGGTGGGCGCGCCCGGCTCGAAAGAAGGGTCTACTTCGTTCTACAGCCGTACCCCCGGACGCACGCCGACCCTCGGGGCGCAGACTCCGACCTACAGGGACACGGGCATCAAGACGCCCATGCACGGCTCCCAGACGCCTATATACGACATCGGCAACCGCACGCCGCATTACGGCTCCGCTACTCCTTCACACGACGGGAGTCGAACCCCGGCGCACGGCGCGTGGGACCCCACCGCCGCCAACACGCCCGCCCGGCCCAACGACTTCGAGTACAACCTCGACGAGGGCTCGCCCAGCCCCGGGTACAACCCGACTACGCCTTACGGGCAAAGCGGGCCGTTCACTCCTCAAACTCCGGGCACTATGTACGGCTCGGATCACACGTACAGTCCGTATCAACCCAGCCCGAGCCCCTCCGGGTATCCGTCCGGGTACTTGGGCACTCCGAGTCCAGTTGGATACTCGCCTCGATCTCCATACAATCCTTCCACTCCTGGAAGCGCCGCGGATAATATACCAAGCGCCGACTGGCACACGACGGAAGTTGAAGTCAGGATACGCGCGTCTCATGAGGACGACTCGCTCACTGGCCAGACGGGCGTTATTCGAGGCATTTCTGGCGGCATGTGTGCCGTGTATTTACCTGTGGAAGACAGGGTTGTGAATGTCCTAGGTGAGTTGCTGGAACCCGTGGTTCCTCAAAGCAGCGACAAGGTGAAAGTAATCGCAGGCGAAGACCGCGAGGCTGTCGGTCAGCTCATCTCTATAGAGAACCAGGAGGGCGTGGTCAAGTTCGGAACTGACGACATCAAGATTATGCAGCTGAGACATCTTTGCAAGATGAGCGCTGCTTAGGCTGTAACCTAGAACAAATTGACTTAGGATAGAAAATTTATTCAGATTAACTGAATTTTTGTTTGTAAGTTATCTGTAATAACTTCGTATCATCAGCGTGATTCATATTCAGTTTTGGATAAGTAAACTTATGTTTTAAGGTATGGAATAGTTACTTTACTATAATTTCGTTATTTTCATTTATCTTTTTCTGTTTTCATTTCGAATCTATAAACGACTCCTTATTTTCCTTTTTTATTTGTACCAACAACACAGCCAAAATATATTTTTTGAAGTGAATCTTAACGATTAAGTTAATGAGCATATTATATTACTGTAAAATGTTATGTATTTTCAAAAATAAAATCTAATGAAACCAAAATGTTTTATGAATTTCTATTCAGACCTCAAAACAACCAAAAAGGCAGAATATTGCTCCTAACAAGGTAAGGGTGGCTTATTTTAAACAAATAAAATCGATAAATAATGATTTTATTAACATTTATTGAATAAATAATACAAAATTTCTTCAGTTTTAAGAATTTGAAACAAAATACAGTCACAAACTGAGCAAAACTCCTACCGACATCATAGGATGTTCATACAATTTGTAATTTTAATTACATTATACGATTATACATCGAAAAATATGTTGCTACTTATTACAGTAACATACACAAATATTTCATATTAATACATCAATGGAATTTATATTATTTGGGTAACATCACCTAGGCTACACTTAGGTAAAATTCTGGTATCTCGGAGTTGAAAAAATATACTATATGGTAAATGCTCAGTGAAATGCGCCCAAGTATCAATAAAATGCTGCACGTTGGAATATGGAAGTTTCACTATTATAGTGGCCATGACATGATCTATTAATAAAACTAATTAACAAATTTCATCATCAGACTCAAATGTACATCAACGCCGGTATGTACACCGCGCCAACATCATTCAAGCTAAAAACAATACAAAAACGTATCATTTGACAAACGATTATGCTCCGACATCACACAACAACCGCTCACTGAGATACACAACTAAAAACGAATTATTGCGAAATTATTATTACAAACAAACAGCGGCAAAATATCCCCACCCCTAAGTACTATTACACAATCTTAACTAACGAGTTCAATGTATCCGCGCGCCCGAGGGAGCGGGACGGACGATCGTGCGTCCCGCTCGCACATACGCGCTGATCATACATTTACATACAGAGCTACAGTAGAGGCTAACACAGACTCAACTATTGTAAGGAAGTCCGCGTACGGCCGACAAAATAGTTGTCCGACAGTCGGGTCTCTTTATTCCACACTGAGTGCAAGAGAGAGACGCGACTGTCAGGAAACTATTTATCGTCCGTGCGCGCAATCTCTAAGGCGACCCACAATGACATTCGCCTATTGAGAGGAATCGTGCGCTGTTTGTTTCCCGTAACGCTATCGATATCTCTTTCTATCGCATTCGAGTGAACAAGTTGACAATACCGTTACCCGCCTGTGTTAGCTTTTAGGAATTGCACCACCCAGACACACATTGCATTAATTTCACATGCGTTTTCACATCAGATCTATATTACGTGGTATAATCTACAGTTGAATCTCAGAAGCAACTCGGTGGCTGGTTGTTACACCCTGTACAACACGCATCCGTCTCCAAAACACACAATTTTGCACAACTACGATATTTTAGAAGAAAATATTTACAAGACTTACAAGATACAGAAACTCAGAACCGACAGTTCTTCTAAAACGATCGAATTTATTATGATTTTTCAATATCCAGTGCTATTATAAACTCTTCGGCTATTACGAGTAAATCTTTTTTGGCATACGATGTATTTTTTTTACAATTTCTATAAAATACGTTTTACCATGTGATGTGCTCGATATACAAATATTTCTATAAAAACAAATTCAGGCCTAATCTCTTCGATAAATAATAATTTACAAGGTAAAGTCTACACTACACAATCTGTACACCGCGCGTATAGTCATGCGCCCGATACGCGATATACTCAACGAATGGCGGGAGCTCGGAAACAGGGGGCTCATCGAGCTATAACACAGACAAATATAGAAGATACCTAAATGGCAACGTTTTTAGTTTGTTTCGTGTTAACTGGAAACAAAACTGTCGCCCGACGGTCGGATCTCTCTCTCGCACTCACAGTGCGGAAAAGAGAGATTCGACCATCCGGTAACAATTTAGTAGCCAGTGCGCGCTCGCCCATAGTAAGTACAAGCAACTTGGATACAAGAATCTTGCCACAATGGGTTCCACTTCTATTATTTGAGGTCGATTCCCTCTGTGCTTTTCTTTCCACATGTATCGACTTCACTGGGCCCTTTATGTGCTCGCTCCCGCTATTCTGTCGCTACAATTATTAATTTCCACACTTCCCTCACACGCAACGAATCTCTAAGCACGTCCTGCGTGCGCTAACCCCGAATACAATTACTATCAATATAAGAACGTTTAAATTAAGAAGTAATAATTGTTCTAGTGATCTCATATTGAAGTTAATGTATTACCGTCGCGTATGAGGAGATCCCACAGAACCACAATAATTAGAAGTGGCAAGTGTTCGCTTCAGACAGTAGGTACAGTAGTTGGATGGTATTGTACGTTTTTATTATGGCTGTAATTTATTTGAACTTAATATAATTCAGAGTAAAATTAAGAATTTGCAATGTTACGTTGTTTTTTTACAATAAATAGAAAAATAATGATTTAGTAAAAAACTATAAGATAATCATAAAATAATCAAGCAAAATCTACTGTAACATTTGTTGCAGAATATAAAAATCAAAATTTTCATGCGATTCGATTCCATAACTAATTTTGACCAAAAGGTCTACGAGTCATTTTATTAAACATTAAGTGAAAAAGATCAATTAAAAGTAGAATCGAGTTGCTCAGAATTTAGACAAAATAACTAAAAATCCTCGATTACAAACCTTCCATCTTATCAGACCTCCTGGACATGCTGTAAAAACCAGCTAAGGGTTTCGAGGGTTTTAGTATATTGCAATTTAGGCGATGTGATGACAACCTGTCACTACAGCAATATACGTCCAAATCTATCTTAAATAACCTTCAACACTTTGTCAGACGTGGCGGAACAACCTTTTTTTTAGGTTGTTTACGCTTTGCCTATTAGGGACAAAGGCGTGATTATATGTACGTATGCATGTTTGTAATTTAGGCGATGGGCTGACAACCTGTCACTATAGCAATACATATTACAATTTAAAATTGCCCTTAATTTTTGTCAGACGTGGCGAAAGCGCCTTTTACGAGGCTTTAAACGCTCTGGCTACCCCGTAAGGGATAAAGGCGTGATTAATGTATGAAATTACTTCAATTCAAAACATCTTTCAACCATAAAAACTCGCACAATACCATCTCTTATCCCCCCCCCTACGTGCTGCCCCCCCCCCACGTGCAACCCCCCCACCCCCACCTACGTGCTCCCCCCTCCCCCCCTACGTGCCCCCTCCCCCCTACGTGCGGCATCACGAGGCGTACATGCGCTTGATGTCCTCCTTGTACCGCTCCTGTATGTCTTTCCGCTTGATCTTGAAGGCGGCCGTGACCAGCCCCATGTCGGGCGACCACACCTCGGAGCACAGTTTCACGGCGGCCGGCATCTCGAACTTCTCCAGACCGCCTGGAGACAGAGAAATACGTCGATTAGTATCAAAAATATGAGTACAGTTCTCGGTTTTATTAGGATGATGTTGGTTGATCATCAGATTGTCTGTTAAGAATAAATATTATTATATGTACGAAACATTACTCATACTATAAAACAAAGTCGCTTTCTCTGTCCCTATATCCCTATGTATGCATGATGCGGTTTCTTTTAATGGATGGAGTGATTCAAGAGGAAGGTTTATATGTATAATACATGCATAATATAGTAGAGAAACACTGATAAATTCCGTGCGAAGCCGGGGCGGGTCGCTAGTAAAAGTATAAAATACAAGGACTCCAGGATTTGAACCTGCGACCAGATGTTCTTTCTACAAATCTAACTAAACATTTTTGAATAACATAAGTGCTTGGTTTTATAATCTCTGTTGCTTTTGTCATTCTGGCGCAGACGGTAGGATACTATTAAGCCTGCTATACACATGCCACTGGCATAAGCCGCAGAAACCAGCAGTCCACACGAAACTCAACTTTAATATTTTATCTTCCATGCTGGACTGGGAGCGATAGAAAAACATAGAATGTGCCAGCTGCATCTCCTCCCGGGCATGCTGTAAAAACCAGCTAAGGGATTCGAGGGTTTCAGTGTATTGTTACTCAGGCGATGGGCTGACAACCTGTCACTACAGCAATACACAGATCTATCTAAAATTACCCTCAATACTAGTCAGACGTTGCGCAACGACCTTTGTTTGGGTCGTTGGCTCTCTGCCTACCCCATTAGGGATAAAGGCGTGATTATATGTCTATGTCATGTCTGCATGTTTCTTCCATGCTGGACTGGGAGAGATAGAAAAACATAGAATGTTCCAGCTGCCCTTCCTCCCGGGCATGCTGTAGAAGTCGGAAAAAGGGATTCGAGGGTTACAGTATATTGTAATTTAGGCGATGGGCTGACAACCTCTCACTACAGCAATATACGTTCCAATCTATAATTTCCCTCAATTTTTGTCAGACGTGGCGAAAGCGCCTTTCACGAGGAGTTTTACGCTCTGCCTACCCCGTAAGGGATAAAGGCGTGATTATATAATACAAATACAAATTTATTTATTTTCTCCCACAAGCTACATAATATCAATAGTGTACAAATTTAAATATAAATAGAGAAAGCTGAAGCAGGAGACTGGCGTCCAAGCTAGGTAAAAACCTGTGTTATGGATCGCCAGGCTTCCACCCCACCAGTAATACATTTAGTACATGTACTTACATAAGTATTCAAATATTATAGCTACATGTCTATGTCATGTCTGTCTGACTTTAAAAATGATTAAAACTCACATTTCCTGCCGTGCTCGGCCAGCTCCTTCACCACCGCCTTCTCGACGTCCGCGTTCTGGCACAGCTGGTCGAAGTCCACGTCGGGCAGGCCGATGCGCGCAGCCAGCTCGGCCAGGTGCTGGGGGTTCGGCACCAGCAGCGCCACCGTGTACATCTTGGTGGGGTCCCCGTACACGCAGATGTTCTCCACGATGGGGCAGGTCTTGAGCTCGGCCTCCACTTTCCCGAGGGACACGTACTCGCCGGCTTGCAGTTTAACCAAGTCCTTCTTGCGGTCTGGAACGAGAAATACACTGTTAGACTTATGTTTCTTGTTGTTTAGGGAATAACTTTTAAGGAGAAATACACTGTTAGACTTATGTTTCTAGTTGTTCAGGGAATAACTAAGACTTATGTTTCTTGTTGTTTAGGGAATAACTTGGAAGGAGAAATACACTGTTAGACTTATGTTTCTTGTTGTTTAGGGAATAACTTTTAAGGAGAAATACACTGTTAGACTTATGTTTCTAGTTGTTCAGGGAATAACTAAGACTTATGTTTCTTGTTGTTTAGGGAATAACTTGGAAGGAGAAATACACTGTTAGACTTATGTTTCTTGTTGTTTAGGGAATAACTTGGAAGGAGAAATACACTGTTAGACTTATGTTCCTTGTTGTTTAGGGAATAATTTGGAAGGAGAAATACACTGTGAGTCTTATGTTTCTAGTTGTTCAGGGAATAACTAAGACTTATGTTTCTTGTTGTTTAGGGAATAACTTGGAAGGAGAAATACACTGTTAGACTTATGTTTCTAGTTGTTCAGGGAATAACTAAGACTTATGTTTCTTGTTGTTTAGGGAATAACTTGGAAGGAGAAATACACTGTTAGACTTATGTTTCTAGTTGTTCAGGGAATAACTAAGACTTATGTTTCTAGTTGTTCAGGGAATAACTAAGACTTATGTTTCTTGTTGTTTAGGGAATAACTTGGAAGGAGAAATACACTGTTAGACTTATGTTTCTTGTTGTTTAGGGAATAACTTGGAAGGAGAAATACACTGTTAGACTTATGTTTCTAGTTGTTCAGGGAATAACTAAGACTTATGTTTCTAGTTGTTCAGGGAATAACTAAGACTTATGTTTCTTGTTGTTTAGGGAATAACTTGGAAGGAGAAATACACTGTTAGACTTATGTTCCTTGTTGTTTAGGGAATAACTTGGAAGGAGAAATACACTGTTAGACTTATGTTCCTTGTTGTTTAGGGAATAACTTGGAAGGAGAAATACACTGTTAGACTTATGTTTCTAGTTGTTCAGGGAATAACTAAGACTTATGTTTCTTGTTGTTTAGGGAATAACTTGGAAGGAGAAATACACTGTTAGACTTATGTTCCTTGTTGTTTAGGGAATAACTTGGAAGGAGAAATACACTGTTAGACTTATGTTCCTTGTTGTTTAGGGAATAACTTGGAAGGAGAAATACACTGTTAGACTTATGTTTCTATTTGTTCAGGGAATAACTAGGCAGCCAGAACTGTATCGAATCTAAGAGTAATGTATTGACGGATGATCTTTATTGATGACGAACGATGGAATGGGACCTCCGTAATCCATACCCATGGTTTTGAAATACATTAAACCTAAATACTCTATGAGTATTTGACAGCTTCCAACAAACAGATCGAGGTTGCTCAGTCAACAAAACTGAACAACCTTCACCATTATTTTTCATAATAGAATTCCCCATACGTGAAGTCAAGAAAAAACGCATTCCTAATCAGACAATTTATATGGGGAACAAAAAAAAAACTCCTGATAAAATTAAAAAGTCGGTTGTCTGTAAATTCGGTTTACTGACGATAGTTGAACGTGACAACTTCATAAGAAAATACTGATAGAGACAGATGTCGAACGCTGTCGAACGCGGAGACCGATTGTGCCTCCTTGTCGCTCGTTCCGCTCTCTCGCTTGCACTTCAAGCCTTAAATGGGAGGCCTCAGAGCGAGGTAACGCCGCATGAGTCATGTTTTTGTCGTGCGTGCAGCCGGCGACATCGAATTATAAGACGTTGTCACGTCAAAACTTGTACAATAGTCTACTCTTCTCTTCTCAGCGAGTGGATTCTCGAGTCGAATGACCTGATGAACCCTGGTGTCAGAGTTTTTTAAACCGCCTAGTAGCACAGCTAATAGGCCTCTCACATGGTTTGAGTAACGACCACTATCAAAAACAGCGACCGGGACCGACGGCTTAACGTGCCCTCCAAAGCACGGAATCTTTTTTCTTTTCGGACAATCAGGTGATTCAGCCTGCAATGTCCTAACGAACTGGGGAAACATTCACAAAGTGATAAATTCTCAAATATCAACTTTCTGTTTCCCCCCTGGGAATCGAACCCAGGACCTTTGGATCAGGAGTCCATGGCACTAGCCACTAGACCACGGAGGCAGTTAATAGTCTACTGACCGATGATCTTGATGCACCCATCGTGGTGCAGCTCGCCGATGTCCCCGGAGCGGAACCAGCGCCGGCCGCTGATCTCCACGAACTCCTCGCGGGTCTTCTCCGGGTTCTTGTAGTACCCCTCCGCTACGTTCTCGCCGCCAATCACGATTTCGCCCTGGAATGGAAATTTTTGTTAGGAATTTGTTGTTTTTCATTCCCGACATTTTACAAATACAAAATACAAATAATTTATTCATCAAAAAGTCTCACATGAAGCAGTTACAATAGTTCCCACACTAGGCACAGCCTGTATCGTGGGCAACTATACAGTAGCAAACATAAGTAGTTATGACAGACCAGAGTTAGAATAACAGATTATTACAAAAAAGGAAAAACAGTTACTATAATAGAATAAAATTAAAATAAGATAGCATTAAAAATAGCATTATTAAGTATAACAGTAATCATTGGGTATTCAAATAAGTTCGAATTAAATATATAAGAAAAAATATGTGTAAGTTTGAGTACATGTGTGTGTTTGTGTCTGTATGTGTTGTTGAGAATTTTTAGTAATTAGATCAGCTGTCCTAGCAAAGCAAATTTTCTCTTTGTGGACCTTTAAATTATAGTCAATGCTATTCGGATTGACTAATGCTTCTGCTACACAACAACGCATAGTTAATTAATCATTATCAACTCCCTAGCCTTATCCCGTATCTTACGGGGTCGGCTACCTAATGTATGCGAAAGTGGTCGCAGTCCCGGTATCTTTGATAGTAGTCAAGTGGTCGTTACATAAACTATGATATTGGGAAACATATTCAGACAAAAGGGACCGGTATTTCATTGTCTGAGTAACACAATAACAAGAAGATGGACCTATGCCACAGGTACACAGATGTGGACAGTATTTAAAAAAACGAGTAAAAGAGTACTATCTTTCTCTTCGAAATTAATTTGTTATTGTCATTTTTTTTATAAATTTACTAGTTATGTGCTTTTTATATTAATTATGTATACATACATACATAAAATCACGCCTTTATCCCTAATGGGGTAGGCAGAGCGCAAACGACCTAAACTAAGGTCATTCCGCCACGTCTGACAAAGTTTTGAGGGTTATTCAAGATAGATTTGTAGGTATATTGCTGTAGTGACAGGTTGTCAGCCCATCGCCTAAATCACAATATACCGAAACCCTCGGATCCCTTAGCTGGTTTTTACAGCATGCTCGGAAGGAAATGCAGCCGGCACATTCTATGTTTTTCTCTTGCTCCCAGGCCGGCATGGAAGAATTAATTATGTATTATTATATTATATGTTATTTATTTATAACTATATGTATTTATTTATTATTTATGTGGGTGTATGTATTATTATATGTATTTATTGTATTTTATGATAGTAGGGTTTGAATTGTACACGCCTAATCTGCCTCACTTATGCACTCTCACTACCGTAGGTCAGCTGGAAGAGATTTATTTTTAGAGATAAGCTGTACCTGTTGTGCTATTGTTTTTTTATGTGTCCTCTTTATGATCATGTGTGCAATAAATTGTTAAATAATAATACACAAGTGTGGATAGTCTTCCATGCTGGACTGGGAGCGAGAGAAAAACATAGAATGTGCCAGCTGCATTTCCTCCCGGGCATGCTGTAAAAGCCGGCTAAGGGATCCGAGGGTTTCAGTATATTGTAATTTAGGCGATGGGCTGACAACCTATCACTACAGCAATATACCTAGAATTCTATCTTAAATAACCCTCAAAACTTTGTCAGACGTGGCGGGACGACCTTTTTTTAGGTCGTTTACGCTCTGCCTACCCCATTAGGGATACAGGCGTGAATATATGTATGTATGTATGTATGGATAGTCTGTAACTGACCTGCGGGAACGGTTTGTTGGTGACGCGGTAGTTGCCCTCTTCCCAGTTGACAAGTTTCATGTCGGTGCCCGTGCAGGGCGCGCCCACGCGACCCGTCGACCTGTAATACAATACAATATCATTTTTTAATACTTTTTTTTTAAACACATGCACTGTATCCGGAAAAATAAATTTTGCCTCTTGGTCAACCTGTAAGAGTTAAAAGTTATAAGAGTTTATACATAAGCTAACATTTGTAAACTAAACTTTAAGTTTGTTTATTTATTGTAAACTCTTTGTACACAATAAAGAATAATAAGATTAATAAGTCACAAAGAATAAAACACTGAAAGAAAACTCACCTATCATGAGGATCCATAACAGTAGCCGAAGAGGTGGTTTCAGTAAGTCCATAACCGGCAACTACGTCACAGCACAGGCAGATGCGGACTTGAGTGTGGGTATCAGGTGACAGAGGGGCTCCACCGGAAATCATGAGACGAACTTTGCCGCCGAGTAGAGCGGTCACTTTGGTGAACATCTGGAACGGACATATACATGTCATAAAATGGTCTGGTTAACGTATGTATTCTATCGTATTTATTATTGTATTTATTAAATGAAAGAATAATATGTCAGAACGATGCTCAGCTATAATATTCCGGAAAAGACGGCAATAATTACGCCCTTTGGGTTGTACGAATTTAGTTGCATGCCTTTTGGATTTCGTAACGCAAGGTCGACATTTCATATAAAAATGCTTTTCATATTATATCGACGGCTTCCTGTTGTTTCAGAAGACGAAGTGTTTCACAAGCAAGTCCTTGTATAGTAACGAGCTAGCTGATACAGTAAGATTACATATTTTGTGTTTTGTGTACAATAAATGGTAAAAAAATTAAGCTGCTAAAAGGGCATCTACATGTTGGCTTCCGCCCCAAGCACGCCTATCAAAAGTCCCAAACTATAGTCCCGAGATGAAGCAAGACACTGAAGAGAACACATAATAGTAATATAATGTACTCACAACTTTGTTAAGTATGGGCGTGTCGTATCCTCTTCTCATCCAGGCCTGCTTGTACGTGTAGGCCCACTTGAAGAAGGCGCTCGCGAACTCCCCACTGCGGGACACCTTGTCTGTGATGCCCTTGCTGATGCGGTCCATGATTAGCTGCAACCACACATATATTCGTTTAAACTTCTATATTGTAGTAAGTTTTACTTCAGACTTTTCGCCGATCGATAGGCGGGGGAATTTGTATTCTCTTTAAAGATTCCACGATTGGACAACTTTTGTAGTTACCTCGCAAACTATATAAGTTTGCTGATCATCTAATCTTTACAAGACTTAAAATTCTCTGCAGTTACTCTGCCTATGGCATTTCGTCATCTCTGTCACTGTCATCCCAGTCACTGTGCCATTCTTGTCACTCTATCATCCCTGTAACTCTGTCATTCCAGTCACTCTGATAGAATAGAATAGAAACCGTTTATTAAGGGTACACAGCACAATACAACAACATGAAAAGTAAACAACTATAAAAAAAGCTGAGTAGTTACAAGTTATCGCAAGTGTACCGCACCCCTAAATAGGCCCTAACTCAGCATATGCTGTGGTGCAGAACGCACCGCAGCGCTGTTATTCTGTTAGCACCTTTAGTAGTGTGAGTGCGCAAATCTATTCGAGACAATTAAAAAAATGCCCTCTGCCATCCCTGTCACTCTGTCATCTCTGTCTGCACTTACCGGCACAGCAGTGATGCAAGTGGGCTGCAGCACGGTGGCGTCGCCCGCACTGCCCTTCATGATCTTGGAGGAAGAGTCCAGCATGGTTAGAGGTGTGGAGTATCCGATAGGAACTCCTCCGATGATGCAGAGACTCTCGGCTAACAGCTCGAACACGTGCGCCAGAGGAAGGAAGCCCATCAGCTTGTCGCCCTCGAAGATCGGCATGGCATCCGCGAACGACTGGAAAAGGATGAGAAAATTAGTTATGTAAATGTGATCTCACAGCATATCAATGTGCCTATATATTTTTTGTGAACTTATTGTCCGAATTTTACCACACTGAAAGCCTTGCCTATGTCTTCTGGCTTTTGCAATTAGCTCGAAAAGATAATCAGTTATCCAATACATTGTATTGTATGTATTAAATGAAAGAATAACATATCAGAACAGTGCTTAGTTTATTCAGGTATAGGTAATATTCCTGAAAAATAAGAAAAAAAACGGCACTAATTACGCCCAACGGGTTGTCCGAAATTTGGTGTATGTCTTTTGGATTACATAACGCAAATCAAGCGTTTCATAGAAGGATCCTTTTCATATCTCAGAACGTGATTCATTGAAAGATGAATTTAAAATTCCTCGGTTACAGATTGAATTCCGACATAACTCAAACGACTCAATCAATATCGAATTTCAACCAACCAAGACGGTAGTTCTAATTAGATTATAATTATAATGCTGTTGTGGGTAGTTGATATTAATGTACCTTCAATGTGGCGACCATGTTGCGGTGTGATAGAATGACTCCTTTGGGAACGCCAGTAGATCCACTCGTGTACATGATGATGGCCGTGTCATTGGGGCTTGGTGGGACTGATTCTATTTTGGAGGTCTTTCCTTTGGCGATGACTTCCTTGTAGCCGATGATGCGGACGTCGTTGTACCCGGACCGGTCTGTGTTCTTCAGCTGGTCCTCCATGAAGATAATCGTGTCAACCTGCCGAACAAATATTTACGTTATGGAAACAAATATTAAAATACGCTTTCGTGGTATTGCTTACTAAAACACTGGCAAAACTACATGCCCGGCGTGCCTGTTTGGGCCCTGCCCCCATGATAAAGGAAGCCCTTCATGTGCCGAAGTACCTACAGATTTTATAGTTAACCAAGCGAAGTCATAAGCTAAAAACATTGTTTCATAGTAGATCTTGTGATTTGGAGACCGGATTCAAATGAAAATGATCATATTTGGATGTAATATTATAAGCCATGTGTCGTGAATACTTCGATACCGCATAAGGACGCGAGTTTCTTCTTATAAGGAGTGCAAGAGTGCAGAAAGTCAAGTTATTTTACCTTGGGCGTCTTGTTGAGGATCTTGCGGAACTTGGGCAGCAAATCGTGTGTGGTGATGACGGTGGACACTTCTGTCTCGTTCAGCCCGTGAATGATCGCCTCGTCGCCCAATGTTGCGTAGATTGTGACAACTGTGGAGAGGAAAAAATAAATAAGTTATTTTTTTTTAAATAGGTTGATAGATAAGGGCATTCTTAACCTAGGAATACAGTCTCCGTCAAGTTTGGAAAACAAGAGTCCCTTGACTTAGAAGGAACAGATTTCTTGACTTTTGAAAAGCAGTCGCCTTCTTCTTCTATCGAGTCGAAGGCAAATTTCTCTAAACATTAAGAGGAAATATCTCGTAGAAACAGACGAGCAATTTCTTGAGACTCTGCAGGACGAATTTTACTTGACTTTGGAGAAGGTATCTCCCTACAGTCTGGCAGCCCAGCTCACCGGGAATGTTCTGTTTGAAGCAGCCGTGCGCCGCGAGCATCCACTCGGCCCTCGTCTCGGCGAACATGGCCACGCTCTTGCCGGTCTGGCAGCCCAGCTCCCGGATGCCGGCCGCGAAGTAACGCGCCTCCTTCTCCACGTCGATGTAGTTGCGCCATGTGTAATCGCCCATCTTGTACTGGAAATAAAGAAAAAACGTAAGTGAATTGTTTTTGATAGAATCGTGGAACATTATTGGATATGTTTTTTTATTTATTTTTTGCTTTCATGCTGGCCTGGAAGCGAGAAAAAAACATGGAATGTGCCAGTTGCATTTCCTCCCGGGCATGCTGTAAAAACCAAGTGATCGGAGGGTTTTAGTATTGTAATTTAGGCGATGGGCTGACAGCCTCTCACTAAAGCAATATACTTACAAATATATCTTAAATAACCCTCAAAACTTTGTCAGACGTGGCCGATCGACCTTTATTTAGGTCGTTTCCGCTCACCCTACCCCATTAGGGATAAAGGCGTGATTATATTTATTTTTTCCATCGACACGAAAAGAAGAAGATTTGACTTTAAGTGGGACAGTATATTACATATTTTTCATATGGGACAGCAAAGAATACCGTTAAAAGTCGATATGTTAAGGCTTTCCTATCTATGTGGGTGTGGGTGGACAACTGATTATTAACTTCAAGTGTGTTATGACTGCTTCTACTAATGAACATGTTTGTAAAAACTGTCGCAAGCCCCTTAAGAGATCTCTCCGCGAGCGGTGGCGCCCTCACACGTTAAAAAATCGTGAAATATAGACATTTTCAAAACTTTTCCCTGTCACTTCCTTACATTTAGACCTAAGGATTTTTAAGAAGTAATGAATTGAAAAGCAAATTGTACCGGGCAGTTACTATCGAAATTATTGCTAAAAACGGTAATATTTGGAGGAAATTTTGATAGTAACTCCAGGGTAATATTTTCTCCTCAATTTATTACTTCTAAAAATCCTTAGATCTGAATCTAAGGAAGTGACAGATAAAAGTTTGAAAATGACAATATTTTGCGAGTTACATTTTTTTTAACGAGTGATGGCGCCACCGCTTGCGGAGAGACTTTTTAATATTGCGATAGATTTTGCCGTCGCTAAAGTATCACAGTAACGGTCGAGTTTTGCTTTTCCCCCTTTATAGTAGTACGTACTGCCGATAGAGACTGTTCTCAAACTGTACCTTCTTGAAGACGCGCCCGTTGGGCTGCGGCTCGTCCTCCTCGGAGAGCACGGTGCGCGTGCCGAGGCAGGGCCGCGTGGTCCAGCGCGCCGCGGCCGCGCGCAGCATGCTCTCCATGGTGGTGACTCCGTCGCGCACCAGCCGCACGTGCAGGTCGCATGGTGACGACACGGACCGAACTGTTATGCTGTTGTTGCTTGACTCGATTATTCGGGCCTGGGAGACAAATAAACGCATTAGGAAATTCAAATTCTTTATTATGTCTTCATGTTCATCATCATCATACCCTTGCCCTTATCCCATTATTTGGGGTCGGCGCAGTATGTTTTCTTCTTCCATTCATCCCTGTCAGCCGTCGGTTCGACATTAACACCTGTTTTCAACATATCATCTTTCACACAGTCCATCTATCTTTTCTTCGGTCGTCCTCTCCCAACATATCCGTCCACATTCAAATTCAATACCCTTTTACCTATGCCTTCATGTTCAATGATAAAAATTCTTAAAAATAGGTCAGTTGAGGTACATGAACCCTGTTAGGGTATTGGAAAGCGATCTTTCCACGTTGCATCTTCTGGGTGAGCTTGCTCCATCGTCGACACTGTCACGGTCATCCCTGACCTAGAGTCAAGAGCAAACCCGTTTCTAATATTAAAAATAAGAACCTGCCTTGAATACGGGAATTTACGAAGGAAAAATGTTGTTCTCCGATAAACCTTTCTAGCTTTTAGGAAACATGTGAGTAAGGTCCCAGCGTATCATATTATGTTCTAATATGACACCGACCTTTGTTCGTTGGTTTCCTCTTTTCAACTATTTCACTCACTCATCCATTTGAATTAACTTCCATGCTGGCCTAGGAGCTAAAGAAAAACGTAGAATGTGCCAGCTGCTTTTCCTCCCGGGCATGCTGTAAAAAACAGCTAAGGGATCCGAGGGTTTCAGTATATATAGTTGCTATTTAGGCGATGGGCTGACATCCTGTCACTACAGCAATATACCTACAAATCTATCTTAAATAACCCTCAAAACTCTGACGAGGCGGAGTAACCTTTATTTAGGTCGTTTACGCTCTGCCTACCCCATTAGGGATAAAGGCGTGATAACATGTATATATGTATCTATTTTATTTTAGCCTAAGCTAAAGACCCGGCCTGGAGTACTGTGTGTATTTTCTACCAAATCAAACAAGTAGCCAGTGTCAGATATAGGCTCTTTATATTCATTTTATTTCACGAAAAAGGTATTTACAGAATATATATGTTATATTCTCGCCAAAATGGGAAAGCAGTTTGTTGGCAAGGTAGTCTTCCTTGTCACGGTTTGATACTCGGCTCTTCGCATCCAGTTCCATTCAGCTACCTATCGCTGGTCATCGCTCTACCTGGCAACTCGACGGTCTTACCTTAATCCGCCTGGAGAGCGACCGCTTGGACCAGGGCCGCTGGATCACCAGGTGGATGGGGAAGGTGATGATGTCGAACACCAACGTCACCGCGCGGATCGCTTTCAGCGCCGCCGAAACCCAAAATGACGCCGGCCTGCAGCAATGAAACATAATACATTGATACTGTTGAATGAAAAAGAGGTGGTTTAAGAAAATGATCGTCTATCTCCTTCAACAGCGCATTGCCCAAACTATTTTACACGTAATGAAAATTGAATGTCCATATCTTTACGGTTTCACATCGATCGCACAATATGATTTTCTCCCATTTGCTCGGAAACAGCATCATTATTTAAAAAAAAAAACCTACATGCACTCTTTTCGGTCCTCATCTTTTCAATTTCGCCAGAAATTTCTCCAAACGACAACAATGAAATTAACGACCGCTTCACGAACCTAAACCATACTAGTGTGTCCTTAAAGACGGACACACTAGTATGGTTTAGGTGATTTTAGTTAACATTATTGATTATTTTAAGGCTAAATGCGCATACAACTTTTTAAACTTATAAAATTGAATAAATGAATGAAATGCAAATCTTAAATGTCAAAATATTATGGAGGAATCGCATGTTTGGTGTTTGTTTTTAAGTGTATGTTATGTTTTCACGCAAAATGAGAGGAAAGTATTATACTTATGTAAAGTGTAAATTATATTTATGTAAAGTGCGGATTTATTAATGAACTATGTTCCTACCTCTTACAGTCAGGGCCCTGCTTACTACTATATCTAAGTATATGTATTATGTTTAACTCTCGCTACACTACACTCTCAGCCGAAATAGCAATTCAAAGTCTCGTTTGCATTGGAAGGCCTCGAATACCAAATTTACTCGACCTTAAATTACTTTTTTTTTCGGCCTCGGAGTAATATACTATTGAAGAGAAAGTTTCTGTAGCGAAAGCAAACTCCCATATAATTTATAAATCAATGGAGCAATCAATGTATCAAGCCTAATCAATCCCTTGAATAGATTGTAAAGAGCTTAACAAGTCAGTCTACTCATACAAGAGACTAACCTCAATACCACAACGTATTCGATCATGCATCTCTTGTTCTGCACAGAATTATTTATTAAATAGAATACCCACAAGGAACTCTAGTCATCCCAGTATGAGTCTAGAGATCTAACTCCGTGATTCATGAGTTTTCCAGAAACCGTCGTCAAAATTTATTAACTAGAAACGCTTCCTCGTGTATTCATCCAAATACGAATAAATCGGCTGATGTCACTGCAGTGCAGTTCCACGATGACTGAATAAAAATAGATAAGATTAGAATAAGATGACGACCTTTTGTAATTAAACGATAAACAAGTGTTATTCATAGTGAATATTTGTAGCGGTTTACTTGTTTAGGTTGAGAGAAGGCTTATGCCTCAACGTTTCCACCATATACGATGGTCTTCCTCAGGCGTTCGGAGTTGACACACCACCGCAAGACAGGTGTGATCTCCGACACGATATATTTAAGCATAAGCCGTCTTGCAGCAAAAACAAGAAAGCCGTTACAAACATTCACTATGACCTTTTGTAACTGATGAAAAATTATAACTGTCGTAAGTAATAATCACAAAGCTTAAATAAAAAACGAAAGAAAGCCCCAAGGTCACATCACCATGTATGTCTCCTCATGAGACGTCCTGACTCAACTTGCAGATGAGGCGTATAATGTGACCACGCGACGAATACCATATGAGACAGGGCAATGACCCCTTGTTTTGATGGCAGATTCGCACACAGACTCCCACATGCTTGAAGCCTGGTAGGAACTATAAATTCAAGTCCTGTAGTACTTATAGCGTGCGAAATTCGTATTTTAAACGGCGATTGTAATGACTATTTTAATCTAGAACTGGTTTACCCTAGAAATAATTACTTAACACGTTTATTATGGAGGATGATATTGGTCCCTATACAAACCATGTCAGAGGCTTGTCAGTTGTGCTATTAGGCAGTTTAAAACACTGACGCTAGGGACTCGAGTCTCGACACCCATACGACAAAAAAAGAGGGTGGCATAAGGACTATAATTTTATTAATTTCATAAACTTTGAAACAAATTATAATAAACTTGAAGCATAGAAACCAGGGCAAGTAAAAGACGTGGATACATACATACATACATATAATCACGCCTTTATCTCTAATGGGGTAGGCAGAGCGTAAACGACCTAAACAAAGGTCGTTCCGCCACGTCTGACAACGTTTTGAGGGTTATTTTAAGATAGATTTGTAGGTTTGCTGTAGTGACAGGTTGTCAGCCCATCGCCTAAATTACAATATACTGAAACCCTCGGATCCCTTAGCTGGTTTTTACAGCATGCCCGGGAGGATATGCAGCTGGCCCATTCTATGATTTTCTCTCGCTCCCAGGCCAGCATGGAAGAAAAACACGTGGATAGGTGAAATAAAGTTCAGAATAGAATACAGTTAAACTAAATACAGTTCCAGTTGAACTTTATTGAACAGTTTCCATTTGGGTCATTGCCATCTCCATTGTTACTTTGTTTTGTTCTTTGATTCAACTGTTCCTACTGAATGGTGCTAAACTATTTAGTTCGTAGTAGATCCATAATATTCCATTGCACGTATATATCGAGAGACTAGAGAGAGTCAAAGGGCAAAGGCTGTTTTCCCTACGTCTTATACAGGAGGAGCATCTTGGAAGGATTGGTTATGGCTGTAGTTATTAATGCCATTCTTTACTGCCTGCAATACATCAAAACGCTAGGGCCCCGGGATAACAAGAAATTGTTACATTCTACGTTAAATTATCCCTTCTGCCTCCGTGGTCTAGTGGTTAGTGCCATGGACTCCCGATCCGGAGGTCCTGGGTTCAATTCCCATTGGGGAAACACAAAGTTGATATTTGAGGATTTATCACTTTGTGAATTTTTCCCCAGTTTGGTTAGGATATTGCAGCGGATATTGCTGAATTACCCGATTGTCCGAAAAGAAAAAAACTCCGTGCTTCGGAGGGCACGTTAAACCGTCGGTCCCGGTCGCTGTCTTTGATAGTGGTTGTTACTCAAACCATGTCAGAGGCCTGATAGTTGTGCTACTAGGCGGTTTAAAAACTCTGACACCAGGGTTCATCGGGTCCATAGACTCGATACCCACTCGACAGAAGAAGAAGATAAACATTCTAGGCTGTATCCATATTATTTGCTGCACCAATAACGAATTTTGCTGCCATCACAGTTTCATTATCGACTCATCATGCAGCCGTCTACCTAAATTGGCAATCAGGTGCTATGCAAACTCAGGTGCCTTACAATATTTAGTAAACAATTTACTCACACGGGAAAACGTTAACTTCGCAAAATGTCCCTTTGAAAATTCTGTCTTTTCAGTAGCTGCCCGTGCCCACCATTTGAACTAAACATACATACATACATACATAAAATCACGCCTTTATCCCTTACGGGGTAGGCAGAGCGTAAAACGCCTCGTAACAGGCCCTTTCGCCACGTCTGACAAAAATTGAGGGCAAATTTTAGATTTTAATGATTTGTATTGCTGTAGTGACAGGTTGTCAGCCCATCGCCTAAATTACAATACACTGTAACCCTCGAATCCCTTTTGCTGACTTCTACAGCATGCCCGGGAGGAAGGGCAGCTGGAACATTCTATGTTTTTCTATCTCTCCCAGTCCAGCATGGAAGAACTAAAACTATCAAAAAAGGTACATTTTGCGAAGTAACGGGTAATACTATAAGTAATACGAGTAGTATAGTAGAATGTGTGTGTAAATAATCTATTTCCGTTTACCATTGTTGGTTCTTTGATAGCTAGTTACAGCAAGTATCAAGAGCAGCCTTGGACTTTGCCGAGATAAGGCCTTGGGAAGTACAGAATTTGCAAAAAAGATAATCATTGCAACATGCGAACAGTCACTCTTCACTACAAAAATTTACTAACATAGGATAACGATTCTGAAAAGTTCTCCTTTTTTTGTCTTTTAATTAGAAATGGGTTTGCCGTGACAGAGTCGATGGAGTGAGCTCACCCAGAAGATGCCTGTTATGGCACTGGCAATCTCACGCACCGACAGAACACAGCAAGCTTTTTGGCGCCGGATTGCGGTGAGAGGGTCTCTGTCTAAACAGCAGAATTTGAGCCATCTATACCTCATTCGTTCTTAACAGATAATTCCCGCCATACTAAAACGTCGATTTGTACGGCGAGAATTATCTCTTAAAAACGAATGGGGTACAGACATGTATTTTCTTAGGTATAAAAGACTGAATCCGAATCTGAATGTTGTACAGCCGAATTTAGGCTCCCTGGCTCAAAATCGGATTCATCAAGCTTTTGTACCTAGGAAAGCATATACATACATATAATCACGCCTTTATCCCTAATGGGGCAGGTACAGCGTAAGCGACATAAACAAAGGTCGTTCCGCCACGTCTGACAAAGATTTGAGAGGGTTATTTAGGATAGATTTGTAAGTATATTGCTGTAGTGACAGGTTGTCAGCCTATCGCCTAAATTACAATATACTGAAACCCTCGGATCCCTTAGCTGGCTTTTATAGCATGCCCGAGAAGAAATGCAGCTGTCACATTCTATGTTTTTCTCTCGCCCCCAATCCAGCACGGAGTAAAACTAGGAAAACACATGTTGTCTAAATGGTTCAAAATCTGATGTATACGTACCTGCTTATTTAAAATAAGAGCATGTATTAATACGCCTATTTCATTTACGCAGAACAGGCTACAGATCAATACTAAATTTAGTTTTTGCCTAGCCTGTAAGGGATAAAAAGTATAGATGTGATTTTAAATACCTTATTTTAAGTAATTAAAATTATCTTATATGCGTAAACCGGCGTGATCCTTATCTACAAGATGTAGAAAGGCTTCATAAGGCTCAAGGCTGTCATGTCCTGCAGTTTGGTGCACGGTACACCTTGTGCTGAATAGCATCTAGATTCTAGCCCTAGTGGAACCTAGATCACCTAGTCTAGACTTATAAGGAGGTGAGGAAGGAAGTTGGATTATTTACTGGTTAATGAAGTTGAGTTGGCTAGTGACCTTAATAGTACGTACGAATTTTGTCTGTAAAATTAAATCGACTCTTTTAACAGACTCTGACCATCGTGTAAAAATAAATAGGTATCATGTCTAAAATGATAAACAGAGCTTCCAGACCAGGCCATGAATATAACTACAATAAGTTTTTAATACTTCATCTTCAAGTTTATTGTAAAGTAACGGTTTACCTACTTTAACAGCCCGCATGGTTTAATTTACCAATCTCTCCTGATTTATGTTAACCAATCAATCAGTGCTGGTATCACTTTTTTGTTTGTATTATTTCTACACCGAAAACTATAAAAATGTTTGTAGAATCACTGCTGTAAATTCTAGTTTCTTCGTAAAGATGACATTACACACATGCTTAGAATACAACCTATACCAATTATGACTATTCGATTCCATACTGTCCTACGATGTATGAAGGTAGTAGATATCAAACTGTGTCCAAGCCATTAATTCTACATACATATTGTCACGCCTTTATCCCTAATGGGGTAGGCAGAGAGTGAGCTACTTGTTTTACGGAAGATAGATTTGTACGTATAATGCTGTAGTGACAGGTTGTCAGCCCATCGCCTGAACTACAAAATACTGAAACCCTCGAATCCCTTATATTGTTTTTACAGCATGCCCGGGAGGAAATGCAGCGGGCACATTCTATGTATTTCTCTCGCTCCCAGGCCAGCATGGAAATAAATAAACAAAACATTGCAATTCGATTCATGTCCTGCCTTCTATATCAGATTGTATCGAAGCCATGAATTGTGAACTTCCCCAATGCCCCAGTGCCCTCCTGTCTCGACAGAACAAATCGTAGTGTAGTACAACAGTACAACCAACAGTACAAATAGTACACAGCTTCCTCGTCCATATCTATGCCAGTGCCAACACAGATAGGTCAGTGTCGCGTCGCAGGGACGACGGGAAATGTTGCCAGAGAGACGAAAAGTTTAAAACTCGATCAAATCTTTATGTTTAGATAACACAGTCAACTTGTATTTCATCCATACGATACGTATCGGGGAACTTACAGATGTACCAGGTGTAAGGGACAGCGTCCCGCAAACTGATAGGGGTTGCTCAGTCAACGACACTGAACAACTTCCAAAAGGAAATTCTTTCAATAAGAGAAAATAAAAATGGCTTCTCAATTCAAAATATTTACCTCGATCAGACAATTTGAATAAGCCAATCTTTATTTTCGCTTCATAACAAAAAAAACTGCTGATAGTTGTTCAGTGTCGTTGACTAAGCAACCCCTATCAGTTTGCGGGACGCTGTCCCTTACACCTGGTATATTTAAATTTCCGTTTTTAAATACGATTTGATATTTGCTCTAGAACTGCTATCTTATCTTAAAGTAACGCCATACCATGCAAATGCAGTCGAATAGCAAAACTTCTGTTGAAATTCTCCCATCGCCTCAAGTCTAAAGCACGAAGTCATTCTTGTTTACAGTTCTTGGCGGTGTTTACATCCTTATCCAACATACAATCTCACATTTCCAACATTTCCCCGCATCTGGCATCCCCGGCATCTGTTGATAGTCGCGCGATCGCGTCCCTGACCCGCAGCGCGCATGCGCCGAAACGCCGTCATAATATTACGCTCATACACAACCCCTGTTCTATCCTTTACTCCAAAACTGAGCCTTAAATGAAGGTCAAGACTACTGTATAGGTTCTTCTTTTGGTGTGAGCTCTTTTCCAATCAACAAACGACCCGATGAATCCTGGTGAAAGAGATTTTAAACTACCAATAGGCCTCTGACATGGTTTGTGGGACTGACGGCATTACGTTCCCTTTAAAGCCCGGAATCGTTTTTCTTATAGATAGTCCGGTGGTTCAGCCTATATTGTTCTAACCTAACCACACTGGGGGAAACGTAGTGATAAATTGACAAATATCAGATTTTGTGTTCCTGCCGAGGCACGATTGCCGACCGAGACCGGACCGAGAGCCCACGGCTCAGACCACTACACTTCCGAGGCAGTATAGAGGTCACCTTGTTAACGCGACTGACCGTACGCAGCTATATCGGATGTGATTGAAGCTGGAACGACTATGTACACAGTCGAGGAAGTAAGGAAAACATTTATGGTCATGTGTGTGAAATATTACTTCCATGCTGGCCCGGAAGTGAGAGAAAAACATAGAATGTGCCAGCTGCTTTTCCTCCGTTGCATGCTGTAAAAACCAGCTAAGGGATCCGAGGGTTTCAATATACTGAATTTAGGCGATGGGTTGACAACCTGTCACTACAGCAATATACCTAGAAATCTATCCTAAATAACCCTGAAACTTTGTCAGACGTGGCGGAACGACCTTTGGATCGTTTACGCTCTGCCTACCCCATTAGTGATAAAGGCGTGATTATATGTATGTATGTGTGAAATGGCTGAGGTTATGGTTTCTTTACAAATCATGAGGTAATGGGGATATTTGGGGAGCTTCCAATTATCTTCATGGATGTAATGTAGACTTGAATAACAAAGAAGAGTTTACGTAAGCACATTTTTTGTTACATCTAAATACCGGGTGTAAGGGACAGCGTCCCGCAATCTGATAGGCTCAGTCAACGACACTGAACAACATCCAGGTAAAAAAAAAATGGTTTTCCATACAAAATGACAACATTGTCTCTGGATATATTCCTCATTTCAAAGTTATCATCGACGATAAAACTTGGGTAGTTAAAAGGTAACAAAGGGAAACAACACAATAATAGACTTTGATTTTGCATACAAAATTGTAATGCGAAAATACCCTCGTAAAAGCGACCAGGTTCCCGCAGCTTGAAGCAATGAATCATCAATCATAATCATGCTGGCAAAGACACGAAAGCTTTTTCTCCTGAGTCCATACTAAGTTCTTTCAGAAAGCTGCCTTTTATAAAAGGACAATAGGGGCGGAAGCTATTATTATACGTAAAATTATGCTTATATTGTTGCAACAACTTCTAGAACTCCTTTGTAACCACTTTACTCCGCATCCTTGACTATTTTAACGAACACTCCTTTATATAGGTCAAGAATTCAAGATACACACATATAATCACGTATTTATCCCTAATCGGGTAGGCAGACCGTAAACGGCGTAAACAAAGGTCGTTCCGCCACGTCTGACAAAGTTTTGAGGGTTATTAAGATAGATTTTTAGGTATATTGCTGTAGTGACAGGTTGTCAGCCTATCGCCAACATTACAATATACTGAAACCCACGGATCCCTTAGCTCTTTTACAGCATGCCCGCGAGGAAAAGCAGCTGGCAAATTCTATGTTTTTCTCTCGCTCCCAGTCCAGCATGGAATTAACACTCAGCACTACTTTATGTAGGTCAAGAATTCAAGATGGCAATACAAAAATCTGGTTGAAGCTTATATAATTGCAAATAACGCAAATCGCTTCATCGACAGGCTAAACTACTGGCTGATTTGTGGATACTGGCTACTAGTTTAGTGAACTTAAATAGCATAGTTTGTGGCTAAATAACTCGATTGCGAGAAATTCGCGCTGATTTTGATTTACTGAGTACATTGAGAGTACGAAACAACACAGATGCGAGACAGAGATAATTCTACGATTCTTCATTCCTAACGATATAAATAACTAAGGTGCTTCCATGCTGGACTGGGAGCGAAAGATAAACATAGAATGTGCCAGCTGCATTTCCTGCCGGGTATGCTGTAAAAACGAGCTAAGGGATTCAAGGCGCTGGGCATATCACTACAGCAATATACCAACAATTCTATTTTAAATTGTCAGACGTGGCGGAACGACATTTGTTTCGGTAGTTTACGCTCTGCCTACCCCATTAGGGATAAAGGCATGATCATATGTATGTATGTATGTACTAAGGTCAAAAATAACACCTCTTTTAAATGTGGAACACTAGATTTAGTAACATATGTGTAGTTGTCACAACTCTTACGAAAGAGTAAAATCTTGCGCAGTTTATTATACCACGTGCATGATACCAGGGTATGATAGTCATCTAGACCACAAGGGATCAGATAGTGTCCACGTGAAGTGTACATTTAAAACTTACAATTAAAATTTTACAACGGCAATTCTAATTAGAATTGACCATTTACCAGCTGATAATCTTACAAACATACATACATATAATTACGCTTTTATCCCTAATGGGTTAGGCAGACCTAAACAAAGATCGTTCCGCCACGCCTGACAAAGTTTTGAGGGTTATTTATATTGCTGTAGTGACAGGTTGTCAGCCATTGCCTGAATTACAATATACTGAAACCCTCGCATCCCATCCCTTAGCTGGTTTTTACAGCATGCCCGGGAGAAATTTCAGTTGGAACATAATATGTTTTTCTCTCGCTCCCAGTCCAGTATGGAAGAAGTAATAATATGATAATCTTGCTGGTCAGCCACGCAATGTATACTCAATTTTGATTGTAATAAACTCTGGTTGTCAGATTCGGGTATGACATCAGCGGTGGCTGTATTCTGCGAATAACTGTGGTTTTCATTTGAACACTGTATTTACGTTTCAATTCCGATAAATACCTACTACACTACAACACACAAAAATCTGCGTGAATTGAAATTATCTTACAAAGAAAATTCCAAACAATAGGATTTAGATAACGAATCAAGAATAGAATCTTATTTGCGTAATTGTTTTGTCCTTATCTGATTAGTTCCATAACCTATTTTAGTAATGGATTTGATTTTGCTAGACTGTCACTGACCAGATAATATAAAAGTAAGTTTCAATAAAGTTTTAATGAGAAACGATGACTGATTTAGCGAATAGCAAAAAGGCTTCCATTGAAATGGCAGAGTTCGTAGTCCTATAGAAAATCCAAAGGTCGTAGGTGAAACTAAGTTCAACGATAGGAATACGACGAAGTACCACCGCTGGTCAAACCGTTCAAATATTTACTAGTAGTGTGAATAATCTTTCTTGCTGGACTGGGAGCGAGAGAACAACTTAGAATGTGCCGGCTGTATTTCCTCCCGGGCATGCTGTAAAAATCAGCTAAGGGATCCGAAGATTTCAGTATATTGCAATTTAGGCGATGGACTGACAACCTTTCACTACAGCAATATACCTACAAATCTATCTTAAATAACCCTCAAAACTTTGTCAGACGTGGCGGAACGACCTTTGTTTAGATCGTTTACGCTCTGCCTACCCCATTAGGGATAAAGGCGTGACTGTATGTATGTGAGAATAGTGGTTAAAAAAACATAACCAATTGTTATAAAACACCGAAGATCGAAGTCCTATTAAATGCAAAGGTCTCAGTTGCAACAAAGATCAACAACAACAAAACAACAGAAGAGACACTCAAGACACCTTTTGTGAGTTGCGAGATGGTGTTTCCACTTCGTAAGGCGAGCGCTTCAACTAGATTTGTTCCATTTGTTCTTTGTTCCGCGATTTGTATAGTCGAGTGCGGCGTATCAACTTTAGAACAAATATTTTTAACTTTTGAAGCAACCCTATCTTCGCCGCGAGGAGAACTAATCTGATCTCAGCAGCTCCTATTGGTCAAAACTAAATGAGAAAGTATGACAAATTTATTCATTTTATGTTTTAGAAAGGAAAAGAAATGCCAGAGGTAGCAGGAGGAAGATCAACAATAATAAAACTAGAGAAGATATACTGAAGACAGAGAGAGATGTTTTCCAACTAGATTTGTTCTTTGTCCCGCGATTTGTATAGCAGAATGCGGCGTATCCACTTTGGAACAGATATTTGAAACAACATTTGCGAAGCTAGCGTCAAATTGCATAACTTTGCCGCTTCATTCGGTGTCGGTATTTATGAATGTGTGCAATTAAATACTAGTGAGGTTATTTGTGAATTCATACGGACATTTAATGCTATATTTGTAGTGCCAAATAATAAAATGGAACATGTTTTCCTTCCAGCGCACACTGTAACATACAGTAAAAACTCCGACACCGGGGTTCATCGGGTCGATAGACTCGATACCCACTCGACAGAAGAAGAAGTAGAGTTACATAATTTATGCGACGGCGGAGTATTTATTTAACTTGCTAAAGCAAAAAGAGGGCAAGATGTAGAATACCACGAATTCCTCCACTACCAGTTTGTCTTAATATCTCCTCAGTCACTAGGTAATCTAGTAAATAAATAATATAAATAAATTCATTTATTTTCTCTCACACAGTTTAGGTTAATGTTAATTCTTCTTTCGAGTGGGTATCGAGTCTATCGACCCGATGAACCCTGGTGTCAGAGTTTTTAAACCGCCTAGTAGCACAACTATCAGGCCTCTGACATGGTTTGAGTAACGACCACTATCAAAGACAGCGACCGGGACCGACGGCTTAACGTGCCCTCCGAAGCATGAAATCTTTTTTTCTTTTCGGACAATCAGGTGATTCAGCCTGCAATGTCCTAACCAAACTGGGGAAAAATACACAAAGTGATAAATTCTCAAATATCAACTTTGTGTTTCCCCCCTGGGAATCGAACCCAGGACCTCCGGATCGGGAGTCCATGGCACTAGCCACTAGACCACGGAGGCAGCAGGTTAATGTTAATGACTACATTGTAATGATTATGTGTAAGAGTCTGGTGCCTGAAAAGGGCAAAAAAAAACCTGTGTTACAGGTCACCAGGCCCTCACTCCCTCGTAAGTTATACTAACATTTGAATACTTAATATTTAAAAAACCAGGAAAGGTAAACAAATTTTATCTTAACAAATACTTTTAAAACTAAATAATGATAGAACCTAATTGTAGGTGGTAGCTAAAAGTACGAATGAAAGTTGTGTATGTGTGTGTTGTAAACAAAACCTTCCTTATTCTACATCGGCTAGTTCTACCTACAGCAGGTGTGCTGAGGGAATTAAAGCGAATTAAAACAAGAACTACAGATCTGAAGCTTCACCTAGTTTGCTACCAAGTTGCGCTTTAATTAGATGCACTTTCATCCAGGAGGTATAACGTATATACTAGTTTTATGTTTATGGAATCACTTGCGTTCCTAAGTTTTTTTATCCGTAGAAAAATATCTAAAAGTCAGACATGTTAACAAACTAAACAATCAGTCAATGGAGAATCTGCAACCTTAGACTCCGAAATGTATTTAAGCAAATTTAAAAAAAACATGACGATTATAATTTTAAATAAGAAAAAACATTGTGATATGCGATTAGATTGAAATTTGATACGACCGACGTGCAATGTTGCCGGCAAATACTGGGTGTAAGGGACAGCGTCCCACAAACTGAAAGTGGTTGCTCAGTCAACGAAACTGAACAACTATCATCACCAGGATTAGTCTTTTCAAAAATTTGGTGTTCCATACAAATTGTCTGATCGAGGTGGTCATTTTGAATGGGACGGTCAAATTTTTATTATCTCCTCAAAGAATTTCTTCAGTTTCCTAATTCCTAATCTCCTTCAGTTTACTAATTTGTTCAGTTTCCCCTATCAGTCAGCGGGACGCTGTCCCTCACACCCGGTATAGTATAAGTGGTACATACATACATACATACATAAATCACGCCTTTATCCCTTACGGGGTAGGCAGAGCGTTTAACGCCTCATAAAAGGCGCTTTCGCCACGTCTGACAAAAATTGGGGCAATTTTATTTTATTGTAATGTGTGTTGCTCTAGTGACAGGTTGTCACCCCATCGCCTAAATTACAATACAGTGTAACCCTCGAGTCCCTTTTGCTGACTTCTACAGCATGCCCGGGAGGAAGGGCAACTGAAACATTCTACGTTTTTCTATCTCTCCCAGTCCAGCATGGAAGATATAATATAAGTGGTGTGTGCGTGTATGATCGTATGAAATTGTTTGTCATTGAAGATAATTATAATAATACTAGCCACGCGAGAGTGCGCAATAGTAGTTCACATCAATGATGAAAATGAGTAAGTAGCATTATGATATGCAAGAGAGTTACATACATACATATAATCACGCCTTTATCCCTAATGGGATAGGCAGAGCGTAAACGACCTAAAAAAAGGTCTGACACGTCTGACAGTTTTGAGAGCTATTTAAGACAGATTTATAGGTATATTGCTGTAGTGATAGTTTGACAGCCATCTTCTAAATTGCAATATACAAAGACCCTCGGGTCCCTTAGCTGGATTTTACAGAATGCCCGGGAGGAAATGTAGCTGGCACATTCTATGTTTTTCACTCGCTCCCAGCATGGAAGAAAGTTTCTTAGATTTAATGCACAGTTCTTCGAAGAATTCCATGCTGGCCGCAGAGAAAATCATCGGATGTGCCAGCTGCATTTCCTCCCGGGCATGTTGTAAAAACCAGCCGAGGGATCCGAGGGTCTCAGTATATCGTAATTTAGGCGATGAGCTGACAACCTGTCACTACAGCAATACACCTACAAATCTATCTTAAATAACCCTCAAAACTTTGTCAGACGTGGCGTAACGACCTTTGTTTAGGTCGTTTACGCTCTGCCTACCCCATTAGGGATAAAGGCGTGATTATACGTATGTATGTTCTTTGAAGAAACGTAAAACACAATCATAAGATCATAACCTCAAACGGATCACTATTAGTGTTGGATCTTTAATACTAAGGTGTAATAAGAAACGCAATAGAAACGATAAGGAAAATAGATCAGCAGTTCATTATGGTAGCTAATACTGACTCTTAAAGATAGAGAAGCATAAAGGTAAGATAACAAGTAATTTAAAAAGTTCATAAAACCCAACTGCGTAGATTATTACTTTGTATTCTACGCAGTTGGGTTTTATGAACTTTAAAACTTTAAATCGTTATAAATCTCATCATCGAATCAATTGTTCAAACCGAAAAATTATGTCATAAAGTTTTTGATTTTCAAATACCTATTCAATGATACCCATCTCGGCATAGTTTGTCTTTTTTTTCCATTTTTACAAAATGGCGTCCAATTGTCGCCATATTGTTTTTTTTTTTTACAAAATCATGTCTTCACTTGCATGGTTACGACAAATCGATTGACGTAAGAATAATTAAAATCGGCCCACGCGTTTGGTCTCCAGAGCGCCACAGAGGATCAAACATACATAGATAGGCTGATAAACACATCACCCTCATTTGCATTAGGCAGTCAGGTAAAAACAACTACAAATGATTTCATGAACTGAAACCATCAAGGTGAAAACAACACCGAAATACCTTAGATAACAAAAGACAAACTGCTGAAGCAAAGATTGATGGTTCAACCTTAAGATTCAGAAAACAGATCTTCAGCATAAATTATCATCTCCCTAGCCTTATCCCGTATCTCACGGGGTCGGCTTCCTAATCTAGGGGATTGAATGAGGGTACTGGTTTTTATACAGAGCGACTGCCATCTGACCTCCGCAACCTAGATGGCAAACCAGACCCAATCCTAGATTAGGTCAGAGTTTTCAAGCCGCCAATGCTTAGCACTGGCCTCTGATATGGCTTAACGACTAATATCGACAGTATTAAACGATATTAACCGGGACCAACGGCTTAACGTGCCTTCCGAAGCACGGAAAAAGCACCGAATAAACGTACATATGAAATTCGAAAACCGAAAAATACATTGGTACGTGGTGGGATTCGAACCACGACCTCCCCGCTCAGGAGGCAGCGGCCCTATCCACTACACCATCGGGCTCTTTTAGCATAAATTATAAGGAACTATATATTTTTTAATTATTAAGTCAACAGGGGCCCGCTTCATACAACTTAAATTTACAATTTACGATGTATACGAGACTTTAGGAAACTATGAATATTAATACACTAACCGACCACGCCATGGAAAGCCTTATTGTATGTATTCAATTTCTTAAAACTAAGAATTGTAAGTCGATGTACATTGCCTAGCCGATAAAACTCAAGGAGATGAATACACTAACGGCACACGCAATGTAATTTACCTCCAGTTGTTTATATTTGATAACGTATGTTGCCATTGCCACTCATCGCCTCGCCTTGACGAACGGACTTTGCCCCGCTATTTCTGTTTACCAGACACACGCATGCTTTTAAATTTATATTGCTTGGTTTTTTATCTCCCCGTACAACGCGGTAAGAAGTATTGTTTTAAATTATAGTAGCAGGTACATACATACATACATATAATCACGCCTTTATCCCTAATGGGGTAGGCAGAGCGCAAACGACCCAAACAAAGGTCGTCCCGCCACGTCTGACAAAGTTTTGAGGGTTATTTAAGATAGAATTCTAGGTATATTATTATTATATAGTAGCAGGTACCTTAAATAAACTATGAATCTACTACGGTGATGGTAAAGTAGTTGGTATGACAGACACCAAACAACTTCAAAATCAAGTCAGCGATTTAGGTGATTCCTATCGGCAAATGGTTGTTTTAAGAGCTTATTTCTCCTAAACGAATCATTGGAAAGTTTAAATAAATATACATCTAAGAAATTGGTCCATGGCCTGCAATTGCCACATTTGAAAATGTCCTATTTCATAAATAAGTATGCTGAAAAAACTGGAAGTAAAGCTGTTTTTATAAGTAAATTTGATCTTTCTTCTAAATTAATAGGAGCTCTATCATGGTTCCTTCGGGAAATTATCCGTATTAGGATTACCTAAAATCGTAACAGCTTTTTTAAATCCGACTTGTAGTTTTTATGGAATTAGCTTTTTTGCACTATTATGACACCGCAACGCTGTAGCGCGCGCTGATTTGAACGGTATTACGGGCGATAGTTGCATATCTTAAAATTTACCTGCTCATCTGCCGGGAGGATACACCTTAAGTACTAGTCATTTAGTTAGTACCTAGAATCTCGTAGATTGATGGTATTTTCTATACATACATATTATACATACATAAAATCACGTATACATACATACATAAAATCACGCCTTTATCCCTTATTTTCTATAATTATTAGTTATTTAATATTTGATTGATTGATTTACTCTTGTCTAAGGGAGTACTATAATCTTTTTACTTTGTGCATTTCTTTCGCTGTCACGCCCTATTACAAAAAAAATGTTTCCTTCTTCTTCGTAATGGGATAATTGTTGTAGACGTAAGACCACTAAATACTACCTTTATTCGACAGGTTTTCTAATAGCTATTACATAATCTGTACTCAAACAAACACGTGCAAGAGAAGACAGGAGAACACACGTGACTCAGTCACACAGGACTAGGTAGTCTGGTAGTGAAAGTCGACATTGAGACCAGTTTCGCATAGACATATATACATAGTCTAACTAAACTGGTCTCTTAGTTAGCTAGAGTTATTTAAGATAGTACTTAAACCCTCGGATCCTTTAGCTGCTTTTTAGGAAATGCAGCTGGCTCATTCTATGATTTTCTCTCGTTCCTAGTCCAGCATGGAAGAATAGACATACATACATACATATTATAAAGCCTTTATCCATAATGGGGTAGGCAGAGCGTAAACGACCTAAACAACGGTCGTTCCGCCACGTCTGACAAAGTTTTGAGGGGTTATTTAAGATAGATTTGAAGGTGTATTGCTGTAGTGACGGGCTGTCAACCCATCGCCTAAATTGCAATAGACAGAAACCTTTGGTTCCCTTAGCTGGTTAATACCGCATGCCTGGGAGAAAATGCAGCTGGGACATTCTGTGTTTTTCTCTCGCTCTCAGTCCAGCATGGAAGACTGAATGGTTGCAATAAAGGTCAACTAGACGCGGATGTATCGGACATGTAACCTTATCTAACAGCCAATTAGATGGCGTCTATACCTACATCAAAACAGCGGATAACCCGCAACCTGCAGAGCAAATAGAAACACCAGATAAGGCCCATCGAAGCTGCAAATCAGAAACAGAATCCAGTTATCTCGCCAATCATAACAAGCTAGCTATGTAAACATATGAGGTATATATAAATCGAAGTTCAGCTTCCGGAAATACATAAATAAATATAATCACGCCTTTATCTTCAATGGGGTAGGTAGACCACAAACGATCTAAACAAAGGTTGTTCCGCCACGTCTGACAAAGTTTTGAGGGTAATTTAAGATACATTTGTACGTATATTGCTGTAGAGACAGGTTGTCACTGTTATCAGCCTGTCGCCTAAAAGAAGAAGAAGACAGCATGCCCGGGAGGAAATGCAGCTGGCTCATTCTATGTTTTTCTCTCGCTCCCAGTCTAGCATGGCAGTAATTGTTTTTCCGAAAATTGTTGTATAAATTATATATTTTACAGTATTTAGGCAATGAGCCTAGTTATTTTTTCATACTGGCCTAGCAGCGAGAGAAAAACATAGAATGTGTCAGTTGCATTTCCTCCCGGGCATGCGGTAAAAACCAGCTAAGGGATCTGAGGGTTTCAGTATATTGTAATTTAGGCGATGGGCTGACAACCTGTCACTACATCAATATACCTACTCTTCATCTCCCTAGCCTTATCCCGTATTTTACGGGTCGGCTATCTAATCTAGGGGATTGAACGAGGGTAATGGTTTTTACATAGAGCGACTGCCATCTGACCTGCGCAACCCAGAAGGGAAACCAGCAATATACCTACTAATCTATCTTAAATAACCCTCAAAACTTTGTCAGACGTGGCGAAATGACCTTTATTTAGGTCGATTACGCTCTGCCTACCCCATTAGGGATAAAGGCGTGACTATATGTATGTATGTGAGAATAGTGGTTGAGAAAAACAAAACCAATTGTTATAAAACACCGAAAATCTAAGTCCTATTAAATCCAAAGGCGTGATTGTATGTATGTATGTATGTAACTGCAAACGGACGGTCTTGCAACAACACAAAACTGGATGCAAGTCGGACACTTTCACCGACCGAGTGCTGCACTTGAGAATGCACTACCAATTCTATTGCTACTTGAATTATCATAAGTGTGAAATTAATACATACATATAATCACGTCTCTTTCCCGGAGGGGTAGGCAGAGACCACACCGAACTAATATAGATTTGTATATAAACTGTATTGATAGTTAAATTATCTTAAATTCCGTTTTTTTATGATTTTTGAGGTAATTCTTCGCTTCCTTATTGACCAAAATAAAATGAATAAGGAATATAGTTTTCGTAACCTAGTTAGAACACGTTTGACAAATCAAGCAAGTTTACAGCGAGTGGAAAATCTTGTAATTATTAGATGTTTATAAATGTGCGAAGGTCGTCAAGATAGTATAAGTGTATAAACTAAATATTTATGTACTTTTAAGCAATTTATAATTACGCGAATTGCTTTGATTAGTACGTTTATATGGACAGGAAACTAAATGTTTATCTGTGCTTAACTAATAAACATACATATATATAATCACGCCTTTATCCCTAATGGGGTAGGCAGAGCGCAAACTACCTAAACAAAGGTCGTTCCGCCACGTCTGATAAAGTTTTGAGGGTTATTTAAGATAGATTTTTTAGGTATATTGCTGTAGTGACAGGTTGTCAGCCCATCGCTTAAATTGCAGCATACTGAAACCCTCGAATCCCTTAGCTAGTTTTTACAGCATACCCGGGAGGAAAGGCAGCTGGCACATTCTATGTTTTTCTCTCCCAGTCCAGCTTTTCCTCAATTACTAAATGGAACTATACCTAAGTATAAGTTGTTTAAATAAAAAGTAGGCACAAAGAGTGTCTAGAAAAAACACCTCATTACAGAATGACCTTAGATACGAACCTAGATGCCATTGATGTCCTAACCTTAGTAAAGGTCAGCAGGCATACGTGATTGAACACTATTCATAGACTTCATAGATACAATCATTATCATCTCCTAGCCAATAAACGAGAAAGCTGTAAGGATGAAGCGCAGATTGGAGAGAAAATTGTTTCATTTGCTGGCTGATCAGCTGATTATCCGGAAAGTAAGATGATCCATGCGGTCGGATGGCAATGTGAAAAGTCGGTACCGCGCCTGATTTTCCTCTGATCGTGTCAGTCAATCTGTCCCATCTGTATTAGAGATCGAAGAAATAGAGAGTGCACTTGTATGTCTCGCAAATACTCGTGCACTAAAATCTACTCTCGCGCAGATGGGCAATCTCTAGAAGCTGCCATCCCTGCAAATCGGTTGGGAGGACTATTATTATTAAATGCAATCATTATCATTTCCTAGCCGATAAACAGGAAAGCTGTAAAGCTGAAGCGAAGGTTGGAGAGAAAATTAGTTTGAAATGTGATTTCCATAGCGAAGTAGTTGAGCTATCGAAGGTCAATCTCAAGACGGTGAATAAAATTTGTCAAGACGCGACCTATTTTGCAGAGACGATTCCAAACGTCGCATTTCTTCGGGATTTGGAATAAGCTTTCGAGCTATAAAGAGTGACTAATAAGTAGGGACAGTTTACAGCAAATTACTACTGCAATAGTCAACGAAACTAAACAACTTTCATGAAGAAAATCTTCCGGGAAAAGAAAATACAAAATTGGATCACCTATTTAAATGATATGATCAAGGTGGCTTTTTTTTAATTTAGAGTTAAAATCTGCGTGAGTTGTTCAGTTTCGTTGACTGAGCAACTCCTATCAGTTTGCAGGAAGCTGCCCGTATTACAACCTTTATAGCTTGTAATAATGCAAAGAAAAAGGCTAGATATACAATTCAAGTGTTAGACTGCGTTCAACGCGTTTTAAGCAAAAAATGCTTCCATCTAGTATAAATCTAGGTCAAGTCAACTAAGGTTTTTAACTAGTCTGCATGTCTAAATCACTACATAGTATAAACAAAGTCGCTTTCTTTGTCCCGATATCCCTATGTATGTTTAAATCTTTAAAACTACGCAACGGATTTTGATGCAGTTTATTTTAATAGATAGAGTGATTCAGAGGAAGGTTTATATGTATAATACATGCATAATATGGCAGAGAAACACTGATAATTTCCGTGCGAAGCCGGGGCGGGTCGCTAGTGCTTTAATAAAACCTTTACCCTGTTATGCGGATTTCCTTCCAACGAACGTTGGTGTATGAGTAAACTAGACATATCTTCGCAAGGTAATTTGATAACCTGCTACAACTAAAACGCCTGCCTAGAAGATACTGTTTTGCAGACTCTGAGTTTCTCAAGGATGCCTATTGGATCATATTTTCTTCTTAAGAGGTCTCACTGCGAGCGGTGGGCGCCCTCACTTGTTAAAAGATCATAACTCGTAAAATAAAGACATTTTCAAAACTTTTCTCTGTCACTTCCTTAGATTTAGACCTAAGGAGTTTCCAGAAGTAATTAATTGAGGAGCAAATAGTACCGGACGGTTCCTATCGAAATTATTGCTAAAAACGGCTACTTTCGGCGGAAATTTCGATAGAAACTCCAGGAAACGATTTGTTCCTCAATTCATTAGTTCTAAAAAATCCTTAGGTTTACATCCAAGAAAGTGACCGAGAAAAGTTTGTATTTTACGAGTTATGATTTTTAACGAGTGAGAGCGTCACCACTCGCGGTGAGGTCTCTTAAATTAGGAACATGAAATATTATAATTAGGATTTATTAAGGTACTTATAATCCCTAATTTCAAAGCCTAAACATTACATAATAATGGTGGTAATTTGCAATACGATACCGAAATGTGTAAATCAATTTATAATCGCGTGATAAGCTATCAAGTGCCACTGATTGTGCAACCATTAAATGAATATAGTTTGTGAATCCTTGTAAATAAACTTCATGATAATAATTATCACAGGCAGACAATGAAACCACTACTAAATAAATACATAAATCATATGACAAATCCATAGTTTTGTTATGATGGCACACCCAAGGAAATAAAAATTAAACTTCCTAATAAAATTCTAAAGTCCAATATACCAGTATTCACTGGTCAACAAAATTTTATGGCACACAGGACGACTATTTCTTTATTCTTCTGTCGTTTGGGTATCGAGTTGATCGACTGATGAACCCGGTGTCGAAGTTTTTAAGCCGCCTAATAAATAGCACAGGTAATGAACCCTGCTGTCAGAGTTTTTAAACCGCGTAATATCACACGTAATACATGATTTGTGTAACGACCACTATCAACGACCGAGATTTAGGTTAGAACTTACTTGTCTCTCCTCATGGTTCCTTCTCAAATTCCTTTCTACACAATCACAGCACTAAATATTAAAATGTATATCAATATATCACAGCAAATGAACATATAATCAATAACAACCACGGTGGCAGACGATCTGTGAATGTGAACGATAGCGTTAAGCAAGTCTATATATCAGGTGAAGCTAATCCGATAGATAGGTTATCAGCTGTGTGTTTAGACGGACACCAAGACGGAAAGCCAAGTGATATTGTATGTTCTGTGGTCAAGTATAGAAATAGATAAGTTGTCGGCGATCCTATAGGTGATTGAAATATGTTTGAAATCTACTTTGAAATCGGTTCAACTTAGTTTGGTTCCGGACGTGTTTTTAATTATACATACATATAGTCACGCCATATCCCGAATGGGGTAGGCAGACCGTAAACGACGAAGTTTTAAGGGTTATTTAAGATATATTTTTAGGTAAATTGCTGTAGTGACAGGCTGTCAGCCCATCGCCTAAATTGGAATATACTGAAACCATCGGATCCCTTAGCCGATTTATGCATGCATGCCCGGAAGAAAATGCAGCTGGCACATTCTATGTTTTTCTCTCGGTCCCAGGCCAGCCTGGAAAACTATTTAAACAAGACTTTTATTATTATGTTCCTTGTTATTAAGTCTAACGCATATCTCTTATATTCTAGATAAAACATACATTAACTTAAGCAGGTCCATGATTTAGCAACTTTAAGTAGCAAGATTCTTGATCATTTTATTGTTTGGACACATCAATTAGATGTTGCTTCATTTTAAAATGAACTAAAAATACCTTTACCCATGCTATTACTATATTTTGGAATCGGTATAATGTTTTTATAATTTGAGTGCGTGTTATGTTTCTTATAAGATCAGAGTACAGTCTCGAAATACCAAATGATAATTGCTGTGGCAATAAAATCAGATCAGTAGGCAAGTTACGAGTACTAAGAAAATAACAGAATATAGTAGGTAAACTAACAAGTATTTTAAAAAAGAATTCAAACAACACGGTTGTAATACATATAAAAACATGTTTTAATGCATTAATTGTTCTAAAAATGTCCTCTTAATTACCTTTATTTTGATACCCTTTTCGATAGGTTCAGTATAAAAAAATGAAGTCTTTTAATTTATCGCCTAAAATACACCACTTAGGATTTTGAAAAATTACACCTACCTAAGAACACTCGGGTGTTTCAGATCAATAGAATGATATCCTAATTGTCGAATTCCATTCAGCCGTTACCAGGATACGAGGAAATAAAGATATATATAACAAAATACGTGCGAAAAACATACCCTTTCTTGACAGTCGGGTAAAAAACGGTTACAGAATTATGCAAAAGAAAGATTGCATCTATTGGTGCATTTAGTTATAAGTACTTTGATTTCGCGAGCTGAGTTAGGATATTTATTTATTATTTACTGGCTGGAAATTTCTACTCCACCTGCCGGACACACTTCGATATCGATATATGTAGTCGTTAAATCCCTGGCACATATCGAAATCATATAATCAATGTATGTCTTTGATAAGATAATAAGTCAAAAACCTTAAAGTCGATAAGTTATATTTATTTCCAAACAGTTCCTTGATCTCTAACCGATTGCTTATCAGAAATAATTTAAATGTCGGTCAAAAATCGGTCAAGTAACTCGGAATATATTCAACATAAATACTCATAACTTTTTGGAATCTTCTTCTGTCGAGTGGGTATCGAGTCTATCGACCCGATGAACCCTTGGTGTCAGAGTTTTTAAACCGCCTAGTAGCACAACTATCAGGCCTCTGACATGGTTTAAGTAACGACTACTATCACACATCTTCCGAAGCACGAAATCTTTTTCTTTTTCGGACAATCAGGTGATTCAGCCTGCAATGTCCTAACCAAACTGAAAAAAAAACTTTATGTTTCCCCCCTGGGTATCGAACCCAGGACCTCCAGATCAGGAATCTATAGCACTAGCCACTAGACCACGGAGGATGTATTTTGGAATGACAATCAATACTTTGTAAAATTTGTTTAAATCAATAATCAGGGATACTTTAGCTCAGTGAAAGAAGCTAGGTAGGCCTGACTGAGTAACCGATCAAGATAAGACTTAAGTTATTGCCTAGAATCAGATAAAGTTCAGTTCGTAACTGCAAAATTAGGTACTTCTACAAAGAATTTGATAGGCCAATCATAGTAATCAGGTTGTGAATAATATTTAAACTTTATGCAGATGATTATTATTACCACAGTGAAGAAGTAAGAAATAATAAATTGTCGTCATTCAAGTGACAATCCCTCTCGTCAATCCGTAAATCTTCCATGCTGGACTGGGAGCGAAAGAAAAACATAGAATGTGCCAGCTGCATTTCCTTCCGGGCATGCTGTAAAAAACAGCTAAGGGATCTGAGGGTTTCAGTATATTGCAATCAAGGCGATGGGCTGACAACCTGTCACTATAGCAATATACGTACAAATCTATCTTAAATAACCCTCTAAACTTTGTCATACGTGGCGGAACGACCTTTATTTAGGTCGTTTGCGCTCTGCCTACCCCGTTAGGGATAAAGGCGTGATTATATGTATGTATGTATGCAATCCGTTAAATCGTGAACTGAACTTGAAGGCGGATACCATAACGCTGATTTTGAACTTAGTATGAAGACGATTTACCATTTCCTACTTCTAATATGCTATATCAGCGACAGTCATAGGTTGTAAATCGCATATGAATACAATCTGTGATACATTGTCATTATTGTTTGCAGCAATATTTACACGAGTTAGGCATTAAACACCGACATTTTCATTTTAGTTTGCTAAGTTAACATTGTAAAGATACATTCTGAAGTATCGAAGTAAAACGTAACATAAAACTTGTTAATATGTCGCTAGCTAAATTAGCACGTGCATGCGTTCGTATGCGCACATTGCGTAGTGCGTACCGCGTACTTTATTATGTATTTTTCTAAATTGTGAAACCGTGGACAACGAACGAGATAATGCGACAAAAAGTCTACGTTGTGGCACGCTGCGCTGGCGCATGTTAGTCATCCTGATAAAAAATAACAAAAGGGATACTAAAATTATTCATTAGTTTATCTTAGAATTAAAATACTCACGTTTCATTCTCGTCTATAAACATTTCTGTACGCTGCAACCTGCAAACAAAACAAAAGTCTATTAAAACAAAAACTTACAATGAACAAAAATATGTAAGTATATATCCGTGATAAAATAGACTAATTATAAACAAGGCAAAGGTTGAGGCCATGTTCATAAATTAACTAGAGAAAATGTAAAATATAAAACCACGACAATTGATGATAATTATATAAAACTTTAACCTCTGAATTGTGTTGAAAGTTCAGATAAGTAAGAATACCTATAATCGTTCTTTAAGTACTACAATATTATTCTAATACAGAATATAGAATGTTTAAAGAGCCTTTTATATAACTTTCCCTCTTAAAGGAACGCTACAGAGACCATACTATGTCTTGGCTGCATAGTATAGTAATATCCTATGCCTACTCAATAGCAGCGTGCCATTCTAAATATAGCACTGTCGACATCTCTCATGAATAGAATAACTGAACTCACTGACGAAGAAGTCATCCAATAAAAAACGAAAGTTCCAACTGCAGCCAAGAATGCTGCATCTACAAAAAGTCACTATCTTCACACTGATCTCGACATATATTCCTGCCTTTTGATTGACCAGTGTATCACAGGTTCAGTGTTCAAACAGCAATGGATGCCAAGCAGCACTACTGAGGATACAGCTGCACGTAAACCGTGCATCAGTACGACGAAGCCACGCCTGAGACGAGCCCCCAAGATATAAATAGCAGCTACCATTTGCTAAGCGCGCATCGTCTGGCGGGAATAGCTACTTATTTGTTTTTAATAAACAAAGTATGCTCAGTTTAAATGGGTCATGGATGAGTGAAAGACTTTGAAGACGAAATGGTGGATCTTCGAGTAGGCCAAAGATCGTTAAACACTTCATAAATTTAGAGTCTAATTCAATATACAGCGCTGCTTAGTTTGACTAGTTCACTTCAAGTTAGACCAATGCAACATCAACGTAAGTATTTAACATCGGAGGCCATATTTATTTTTTGAAAATGCCTAAGATGTTGTACCTACGTAATACCTTCAGTAAAGACACAGGTAAAACTATCAGTATCTTTAAAATATGTATTGGCTGTGTTGTTGTCGTGTTGAAAATAACTCATTCGCATAATGCTACTTTGTTCACGCATGTTAGGAATTTAGGTCTTGCGCCAACTGGATGCTACGGCTTCCGATCTAAATACCGTGTTTTCCCACTAAACTATATTTTGTGATTTAAATAGCGAAATAATTTGACTAAACAGAATGCAATAATGTAAAACTACATGAGACCTGCATTTTAATGTCGTATGCGTTCTGTCACTACAGCAGTATACTTACAAATCTATCTAAAATAACCCTCAAAACTTTGTCAGACGTGGCGGATCGACCTTTTTTTAGGTCGATTACGCTCTGCCTACCCAATTAGGGATAACGGCGTGACTATATGTTCTTCTGACTCAATCAATCCGTGAGTATCATTTCATTAAGGCCTATTCCTATACAGTGTCTCTATACTATTTCCAACTCAGATTTAGAATTAAGGTAAACAAAGTTTCATGTCTTTTTACCGAAAATCTTGATTCTAAAATAAGTTTTAGCTATTAGGTATGACAACATAATGAAATAATTGTAATTTAACTAATTTGCCAACAACCATAATTTATTTTTAAAATGTGTTTTTGAATAAAAATACATGAAACTTTGTTTACATCTAAGTTGGAAATAGTATAGTCGTTATATTATTTATGATAACAACAACAATACTGGTGTGTCTATGAAGATGACGGACGGCAAAGTCATACTGAAGCGGCAGTGGGATCCACAAAAGTTTCACAATGTTTTGCACTTATGTATACAGAACGTAAGAAGAACTCATATCTAATTTGTTTTGGTTGTGACCAAATTGAAGAAAATGAACAGACAGCCACGAGCCCCCACGTCGAGGATAAGGATAGCGCGCCCGAAAATAATCACATGCTTATACATATACATACATACATATAATCACGCCTCCATCCCCAATGGGGTAGGCAGAGCGTAAACTGCGTAAACTACCTAAACAAAGGTCGTTCCGCCACGTCTGACAAAGTTTTGAGGGTTATTTAAGATAGATACATACAATCACGCCCTTATCCCTAATGGGGTAGGCAGAGCGTAAACTACCTAAACAACGGTAGTTCCGCGACGTCTGACAAAGTTTTGAGGGTTATTTAAGATAGATTTGTAGGTATATTGCTGTAGTGACAGATTGTCAGCCCATCGCCCAAATTGCAATATACAGAAACCCTCGGATCCCTTAGCTGGTTTTTACAGCATGCCCGGGAGGAAATGCAGCTGGCACATTCTATGTTTTCTCTCGCTACCAGTCCAGCATGGAAGTAGACATGTTTATAGTTATACTAATGCAAGCTGAGCTGACCGCTGACGCACGTGGAAAATGTAGGCCTTGCACTGCACATGCTTACGCTAGCTAAGTTATGTGATGCACGCTCAATGGAATAAATCTGTTTCCTTCTTGACAAACAGAATATTAGTAATTGAGAATCGAATGCAGCTGCTCTCGACAATAATCACAATCACATCCTTTTACTAAAGCAACTTGACGACCTCAGGACAACAATGAGGAAGGCAATAGACTACTTCAAATTTTATTAATTTTATATTTTGATAGTATTTAAATAGTATTTATGCTTCTTTTTGCTATTAATTAATTATAAATATTTTACCGTGTTAAAAGTACGACTGCACTACAGTTGTACGTTTATTTTAGGTTATAATGTAAACAAACGTCCTGCGATAAAAGTTGAATGTTCTTTTGTAAGCTTTAGGAGGCGATATTAGCCTGAGAAAATATTTTTTTTTTATTGTAATTATTATGCATCTCATAATTATATAATGAGTGTATAGTTATGCTGTAAGTACCATTATTATGAAAATAAAGAATTTTAAAAATGAATGACTTCAAAGATTCTAAAGCTAATATTAATTAAATTTCAAGTTTTACTAATACTACCTAGTATTAATTAATATTATGTTTGCTAACAACTATGGATGTTTTCCGAAATAAAATTATTTTGAATTGGAATTAATATAGCAGTGATGACAATTATGCCATACGATAAATAAATAATTTCTTCCATGCTGGTCTGGGAGCGAGAGAAAAACATAGAATGTGCCAGCTGCATTTCCTCCCGGGTATGCTGTAAAAACCAGCTAAGGGATCCGAGGGTTTCAGTATATTGTAATTTAGGCGATGGGCTGACAACCTGTCACTACAGCAATATACTTACAAATCTATCTTAAATAACCCTCAAAACCTTGTCAGACGTGGCGGAACGACCATTTTTTTTTTTAGATCGTTTACGTTCTGCCTACCCCATTAGGGATAAAGGCGTGACTATATGTATGTATGTATGTAGTAAAAAAAAACAGCATTTTCTTTCTCTTTATGTAAGTATCGTATCAAACCTTCTCTAGCCTCGGCATCAACTGAAAATAGTTCTAAACACTTACACATGTTTATAGTCAGAGAACTGGATGGCTTTATGAAACAAATTGAATTACCGATGTTCATACAAATACACTGACGGCCGCGCGGCTGCCGACGTAGTACGCAATATAATCTCGGCTTCCGGACTTGCTTTGTACTCGATACTGGATTATTTGTAAATAGTATGACTGGAACGATTGACACGAATGATTTGTTAAAAGTAAAGTAGGTATCTGTTTGTAACGAAGTTGTCTGAAGCAAACAGCATAAGGGTTCCAATTGCCATAAACGTTTCGTCTTTAACTCACTCGCGATGTTCAGATTATTATAAAAATCCCGTTCAAGGAAATCAGTAACAGATGCGAGAATTTCTGCAGGATTAACCATTTTCGCTATAAAATACAACACAGACCAGACTTGGCTGTGCCTTCAATATGGAAACAGCAGCAGAATAAGGAAGCAATCGGCTGACATGTTATTACTGACCGTTCGAGCCCGGGTCATTCCCAGCTCGAGTTATGTCGCACTGAAGTTCAGGAGCACTTCGATATTGGTCGCCACTGCAGCAGAAACTGTTTGCTATTTTGATATGCTGTAGTTTAAGTATGAAACTGTTATGAATTTGGAAGTGTCAGAAATGGAAATTGTGTGGTTTTATCTTCAATACCTACTACACTAAAAACATCAACATTATTTTTAGGCTATATTTAGGGTTAAACAAAAAGAATGATAGAACAAACAAAGCCTTTTAAATACCGCAAAATAACAAATCTATTTCCAGAACACAACAAAATCAGAAACGTGACAATTCTTTGAATATTGGGATCAGGGAGTTTTCCTCCATCAGTACCTACCTTAAACAAAATCAATAGGCAAAGCAAATATCTATTACGTAGATGATGTTATCACGGTAGGGCAGGTCAGTAGGCGAAGGGCAGTAAAAAAAGGGTTGATAGTTACTAAAAAAAAAAAAAGTTTGGCTGAAATAATTTTTTTATTCTGATTTAGTATTTTTTTGAGGATCGGCTAATTATTTCCCGATCTTCTTCTTCTTCTTCTGTCGAGTGGGTATCGAGTCTATGGACCCGATGAACCCTGGTGCCAGAGTTTTTAAACCGCCTAGTAGCACAACTATCAGGCGTCTGACATGGTTTTGTGTAACGACCACTATCAAAGACAGCGACCGGGACCGACGGCTTAACGTGCCCTCCGAAGCACGAAATCTTTTTCTTTTCGGACAATCAGGTGATTCAGCCTGCAATGTCCTAACCAAACTGGGGAAAAATTCACAAAGTGATACATTCTCAAATATCAACTTTGTGTTTTCCCCCTGGGAATCGAACCCAGGACCTCCGGATCGGGAGTCCATGGCACTAGCCACTAGACCACGGAGGCAGTTAAATATGTATTAATACCAGATAAAAATGACCTACATCAAAACTTGAGTCGTCGCTTGAATTTTTGAAACTGTTGGTTCAAGTGACCTTGACCACATCCGAGAATTTTTATGTCAATTCTGCATTGCAGATATCTAGAGCAGATAAAAGAAAAGCACCATATTATTATAGACGAGTAAACTATGTTACTCATAGTCACCCGCCTCTACATGAGCAATTAGTCTAATTATTCACATCTCATAAGAATAAGCGATGTCTGACCTACATACATACATACATAAATCACGCCTTTATCCCTTACAGGGTAGGCAGACCGTTTAACGCCTCGTAAAAGGCGCTTTCGCCACGTCCGACAAAAATTGAGGGCAATTTTAGATTGTAATATGTATTGCTATAGTGACAGGTTGTCAGCCCATCGCCTAAATTACAATACACTGTAACCCTCAAGTCCCTTTTGCTGACTTCAACAGCATGCCCGGGAGGAAGGGCAGCTGGAACATTCTATGTTTTTCTATCTCTCCCAGTCCAGCATGGAAGAACGTCTGACCGCTACTTCATAATTGATACGACAATGGTACGGCCGAACACTGAATACTGAGACGTTTTCAAGCGAATATAGACTCTAATTCTTTTGAATAAAGGCTATTAATGCTGCCTTTGGTTAACAGGTGAAGGACAAGGCCAAAGTTATATAGGAGCATAAGGATATCATAACATGATCATGCATGATATATCTCTAAAACGTGGCAACAAATTGTTATACTTTTCAAGATGGAATAATATTCAAGGAACGTGGTCTTGTCACAAAGTAGAATAATATTTAATTTTTTTGGGTAATAATAGTCCTCCCACCGATTTTCGGTGATGGCGGCCATTCTCCCAGAGATCGGTCAACTGCGCAGGACTAGATTTAGTGCCCAAGTGCACTCTCTATTCCTTCAATCTCTTATTCTGATGGGGCAGATAGACGGACACGACCAGAGAAATCGGGCGCAGGACTGCCTAGTTACATGCCCATCCAACAGCATGGATCATCTTACTTTGATCAGCCTGCAATGTCCTAACCTAACTAGAAACAACAACACAAAGTCATTGTCCCCCGCCGGGAATCGAACCCGGGACCTCCCGAGTCGAGAGCCCATGGCTCAGACCCCTACACCACGGAGGTAGCCACTTGGGTATATATTTAGGCAACCGTATAGCGTATGTATGGTTATACACACATACACACACAACCAAGTTAAATATATCATTGTTATAATTAAACAAACATTTGTATCTAAATTTAGTTAAGTTTATTAAAAAAAAACTATGTCTGTTGCCATGAAGGAATCGGAGTCTTCTAACACAGGCAGAATTTTTATGCTTAAAGGGAGACCCCAGCAACCTGAATCCATGTAGTTCTATGTTGTAAAATAAAGATTTTTGTATTTTGTTAAAGAATTGTAAACAATTTCTTGCATTTAGAGCACAACATTCTGTCTAAAGTATTGTAAAAGTATCCTTTATGAAATATGTGTGAAATGTTCACACATACCCATTAGCACGAATATACCAGCTTATGTTTGTAATTAACCTTTGCGAAACTGAGGCATGATCTCAATTTTCAGTGTCATTACGAGAATGTGTCAATGGAGACCTCTCGAGATTTCCAGCCGTGCCAAATGCCTTCAAAAACCAGGTTTACATAACAAAGGTACGAAAAAACAATTCATATCGTGTTTTTGTTTCATTTTGATGGAAAAGGCCAGCGCCCTGTAGTAATCGATACCTGCCGACCCTTCAATTTTAATTTTCAATCGAGAATATTCGGGGCATCGGACGAATACGAGCTTATTTTGTACCTAACCTTTTTGAAGCTGAACAAATATTATCGAAACCTTTACAAGCCAAATGAAAAATAAACATAAACGAAACTCACGTCATATTCAATGGGAGCCAGACGTCCAAATAACATCAAAATAATCAAAGCACTCCTTTCTCTAGAAAACACAATAAACCACAGAACTCGAAAATACTATCCTAGTAAAACTATCTAGTCAGAAGCAAATCACTAATAACAAAACAGGTCGTGTGGCTACAACTGAATCGGCTGCCACAATGAATGGTGCAGTAACTATAGCAATTACGGCGCCACTCCGGCCAAATAGTGATGAAGTCATCCCGCCCGCACGGGACTATACTGGCACGTGATTCTCAAGACCCGTGTAAGGTCAGGACCACATCATTGATCAGGTTCGTGGAGAAAAATAATAAAAATTGAAGGAAATCGTCAACATAAATGTTGACAATAAAACAGAGGAAAAGGAAAGAAAAGATACATACATAAATCACGCCTTTATCCCTTACGGGGTAGGCAGAGCATTTAACGCCTCGTAAAAGGCGCTTTCGCCACGTCTGACAAAAATTGAGGGCAATTTTAGATTGTAATATGTATTGCTTTAGTGACAGGTTGTCAGCCCAGCGCCTAAATTACAATACAGTGTAACCCTCGAGTCCCTTTTGCTGACTTCAACAGCATGCCCGGGAGGAAGGGCAGCTGGAACATTCTATGTTTTTCTATCTCTCCCAGTCCAGCATGGAAGAAAGAAAAGATGTAAGAAAAATATACAATAAATATGTTTATACTGTACAATCTTCGAATACGTATAACAAAGACATTGCAATAAGATGCATCAAAGATAAAATTTATGCAACTTTCGTGGTTATATCAACACATGGCGATCAAACAAAATTACTCGAAGGTCAATGTATTGTTTGAATGGAAGCAGTTTAGAGAAAGAATCGGATACACCAGAGCGAAGTCCAACACTTGTTCGATAAACAAAATACTAGGAACTCCGGCCATGAGTGTAGAGCCGAAATGTCAACAATGCGGACAATGGGGTCCGAAGTCCACTGAAGCAATTGTTGCGACCTGTTGTGGATCTGTTCCACCGGCGATCGTACGAGCAGGAATCGGACGAGGGTATCACAACACGGACTTCGACCTGCTTTGGCGACCGCGTGTTTGCCGCGTGTAAGCCACTTGAGGACAGCGGAAGCGGTGTTGACATAAACAGATCTGTGATGGTTTTCATTAAGACTCTTGCTACTAAGAACTAAAGGCCTCATGCTGGCATTGAAGACAGAGACATCATTATGTTGATTGGAGATGATCGCTCGTAGATTCGCAACGTTTCCTGGTCTGTTGCGTCTATTTAGAGCAGGTAAACAAACTTGTTTTTGATTAGATAATAATCCAAAGAGTATTACTGAGAAGGAAGATCAAAATCATTGATCAGATCATAATCAATGTAGCAATTGTGGCTTGTTGAAATTTGGACCCCAAAATTTAGATAGGCAAGATAAAGACGCATAAAGAAAGCATTTATGCAACGTATAATAATAAATAAATTACTTCCATGCTGGCCTGGCAGCGAGAAAAAAACATAGAATGTGCCAGCTGCATCTCCTCCCGGGCATGCTGTAAAAATCAGTTAAGGGATCCGAGGGTTTCAATATATTGTAATTTAGGCGATGAGCTGACAACCTGTCACTACAGCAATGTACCTACAAATCTATCTTAAATACCCTCTAAATTTGTTAGACGTGGCGGAACGACCTTTGTCGTTTACGCTCTGCCTACCCCATTAGGGAAAAAGGGCGTCATTATATGTATGTATGTAAAATAATAAATAGGATCAATAATTCTAAGATTTTTTATTGTGATGAGATTCTATTTATTACTTATTTTATAAAAGCGCACTAGCATCGAACATTGAACTCAGCCGACTAGAATTGAGCAATCTTTCGATATAAACACCAGACAAGCAATTATCCTATCAATAATAGAACCATTTCAATGACACATTTGTTAAATCGGTGAATGAGTTATATTTAATTGATAACAAATACAATACAAACATGGACTTTGAACTGTTGACTGTTTCGTTCTGTTTATTATACGAAATAGTACAAAAGCATAAGATCCGCTTGATGGGATGCGGGCGTCGTAACCCTCAACACTCACAGCAGAGTCGTTCTTTGCTTACTTGCTTCCATTCAAAGTGCATAATTGTGATAGCAAATTTCATGGCTCCACAAGTTTCAAATTGGGACACAGAAGTGAAAATTAATTTGTCAGTAGAAATAGGCGCACTTTCAAAAGAGGCTTTGTCACAAAACATGTCGTCTTGTTGATCGATACAAGTATTTGGCTATTAATTCTACCCATGAATGGAACATTAACTCCACTATCGATTATATCAAATGTAGGTAAATGGGGCAATCTGTTTTTCATTTAGATTTTATTTCAATTATTCATTAAATTACTATTATTGAACTATATTAATTCGGTATAGTACGCTGTAGGTCACCAATAAAGATTTGATCAAAGAATGTAATTTTACCTAATATATAATTTGGAAATGTTTAGTAATTAATTAATTGACAAGATTATAATAAATTATAAGAAAACTTCCTAAAAGAAATAGAATTCGTTTGTAAGATTTTATTGCGAGTAATAATGAAATTCTGAAATGAAATTTTAGTTCATTTTCTAACATATTAACATCATGTTGATAAAAGTTAAGATAACCAATTATCAGCGATTTCAGACAATAGCAAATACCATATAGCATACGAAAGATTAAGTTTCATATGCTATTTTCATACAATTTAACGTGCGAATGTTAGTCTTTCGTATGCGAATTCGATTCGAGCGGTTTAAAAATACGGCTCCTGAGCACGTGTCGACAACACAAATCTGAATGAAGACGGTAAACCCAAATTCGATAATGATAATGTAATAAACGTTCTTGACACGGAAACCTGTGGACTTCAACCGACCGGCGTGGTTGTCACGACACGAGCTATTGATAAAATAACACACAGTACTAAACACAGTACAGACGAGTTTACTGTTATTGTTCCGCCAGTCAGTGTTGAAAACATAGCAATGTGGTACATGAAATTTGAGGTTAATTATTACGAAGATCTTGCTTAGTTTTTTAAGTTATGGATTACTTACATTTACAAAATATAGATATTTTTAAAAAACCTAAAACATATTGTTAGTATGAATAAAATGTTTCGATGTATTAGATTTTATCCATTCGTTGTTTCAGTACGACGCAACAAAACGATGAGTCAATTCAAGAATATGTACATTACAACGAAATAAATATACATGTGTATATTACACTCTCAGAGATAAACAAACAAAGGACTATAAATATCTAAGGCAATAATATAATCGCGTGATGTTTTAGGAAGTCTAAAGGAAAAAGACACAGCAAATACTGAATCCAAAACAAACCTAGGAAGGAAGTCAAAAACCTCGCAACGCCGACATAAAGCATAAACAATGACGTCATCACACCTATATAGGTACCTAGTCGTTCAACAAAAGCTAAACATTGACGCGGATTGAGTTTTTTTGACTCAGCTGAGATGTGACCTTGACGTTGATAAAACCAAGGTTGAGGATTTGCGTTTGATCGATCGCAACAAAGTTATAAATCAGACGCAAGTTAGATAGGATGTATCAAACTTTAGTATGAGTGGAGAAACTTTAGGAAGAATAGCTATTTGCTAGCACGTTTGGGGATTATATTATTGAGGTAAACAAGGTTCAGTAAATTCAGTAGACGCACAATATTGTATTGGCTTAGAACTTTTCTCGTTTTTACTCTACTGATAGCAAAAAATAATTAGTTACCTAGTATTCTAGGCAGTATTATATTTTAAGGATTTTTAGGATTCACAATGCTATTATTATGTCACATAATATAAAAGGGAAAAAACACAAACAGTAATTCGTTTCTGGCAGGACTCGAATCTGCGTCTCTGCATTCCAGATGCATTGCAGGATTATATTTATTGATAAGATTTAAATATTTTTGATACAGTTATTCATAACTCTTAATTTAGCTAAAATTTGATAGACTGAAATAAATAATAGTCTCCTCTTTCAAAAGTATGTTAAAAGATGGGTTACAAGAACGAAAAAGACATGGAATTTCGTTCAAAGTGAATTCCAAGCAGGTACAAGTAAGGCAGGTGGACTATAATTGCAAAAGGTCATGTGTACAGATGCCAAAAGGCATTCTACAGAACGGTATTTTATACTTTGAGACAGAATGCAGCTGTACGCTTTATACAATTTTATGTATTCTAAAAAAAATAAGTCATGTAATTTTTTTTATTTTTCGTGGTCTGATTAGTTTAACATAAATTAATTTTATACATTTTATAAAAATAGCATACAGCTCCCAAGTTCAATAACAGCGAGACAAGGTTATAAATTGAGAATCATTAATAGCTTCCTTCTAGTGGAAATCGTAATAATTATAAATACGGAAGCTAGGAAGTAGTTAACAATATTCGCAACAATATTTTTTTTCCTGTAACTACATTTTATTAAAAACCTAAGAAACGGGTCGGAAAAGTCACTGGTAAATTGTGTTTAGAATTACACATTTAGAAGACGATATCTAGTAAAATATGGACTCATCTCATAATTGATCTATAAATAACTACTACAGACACGACACATTCGCTTTCAAATACAATTGGTACAGCACTGCACAGCACACGTGTGAATTAATTGCAATCAATTGTAACAGCACATACAAAGAGTTCCCACGCGATAATTGCTGCAAAGTTCCGTACCGCTGCCACGGTCAAGGCTGCAAGGGCAACTGCATCTTTAGTCTGGTATTTAGTTTCACAATGAAGGGTATGTTACGACTAATGCTTTAATAGTTCATAATTCTAGCAAATACTAGTTTTGTTAGAAAATGAGCTAAATGCTACTGATGAAACAGCATTATTTGTAAATTCGTTTGTCTTGTCATCTAGTTTCTCAGAGTACTGTAGCAGCTAATAATCGGAGCTATTACAGTTTTTTGTAAACAGATTTTGGCAAATTGCGGCTAATGAATCAGCATTCTTTGTGATATAAAAACCATACTGCGTTTTGTATTCGGTAATTGGAATCTAAGAACTTAAACGATTGTACCTCAAGGCAGCAACTTCAAACCTATGCTATTAAAGCTTGACACAAATGGCTACGTGACTATATTGCAGAAACTCTTCTTATCAACAACGACCTTTTGACAACACTAAGCCACAAAAAGTTCGAATGAATGAATCGATGATAGTACAACACGTTTGTTTGTCCGAACTATTGTATTATACCTCAAGGCAGTACCTTAAGACCTGCGCTATTAAAGCTTGACACAAATGGCTACGTGACTATATTTCAGAAACTCTCCTTATCAAAAACGACCTTTTGACAACACTAAGCCATATAAAGTGTGAATGAAGACCAAAGTCCCATCTAATCGATGATAGAACAACATGTTTGTTTGTCCGGTCTGTCATCGCATCCTGTCAGGGTTATCGACGGCTAACGAGGTGGTGCGTTGAATATGGGTTGCCTTACTCATATTCGTGCCGGCATTAATCTAGAAGCAAAATCGAATTTATGTAAGTAGGTACTAGGAAAAAAAGGGTGTGTGTATGTATGTAATAATTTAAAGGTACTTGGGCGGCGGATGCTGCATCACTACATAGTATAAAACAAAGTCGCTTTCTCTGTCCCTATATCCCTATGTATGCATATATCTTTAAAACTACGCAACGGATTTTGATGCGGTTTCTTTTAATGGATAGAGTGATTCAAGAGGAAGGTTCACATGTATAATACATGCATAATATAGTAGAGAAACACTGAAAACTTCCGTGCGAAGCCGGGGCAGGTCGCTAGTGTTGAATAAACTGTCAAAAATGGCGTGATCGGAGTAGTTCCTTCTTACGCCATGTTAATTGAAAGCCTTGACGCAGTATGTGGGTAGCAACCCTAACGAGGTGGTAGTAGGGTTATCAAGTAACCTTTTAGGTTTATCTCTAGTGTTTATCTCTCTCACATGCCGCGTTATCGTCGGATGAATGTTTTTTAGCCATTAATTTAATTATTATAGCCTACTTTGTTGGTGTTATACGTGATGTGTCCAGTCGCTAAGGCGACTTTGGATATGGTTCTCATTAAAACACCTCGGCGTAAATATGTAAGTTAATATTTATTATTATGGATTTAAAAAAAATACATGATCAACAGATAACACGTGTAAAGCATTTGCAATAAATCTACATCCTGATGTGTTTTTAGATTTTTATCATTAAGGCAATTAACTCCTTTACTTGTAAAACCTTAGTTTCTGTTCACAGTACTCCCTGTCTGTAATAATGAATAAGACAAAGGTATTTATGGGTCAGGAGTCATATTTGATAACAAGCGTATAAAAAAATATCCAGTGGTCATCCCATGAAGCCCTTTCACATTAGTATACCGGGTGTAAGGGACAGCGCCCCCGCAAACTGATGGTGGTTGCTCAGTCAGTAAAAAAATAACTTTGTTTTTTTTTTTCAGGAGATGAATAAAAAAAAATTACATTCCCATACAAAATTACCACCTCGATCAGAAAATTTGTATGGTAAACAAAATATATTTTTTTCACTTCCTGACAAAAAATCCTGGTGATAGTTGTTCAGTTTCGTTGACCTATTTAGTTTAGTTTGCGGGTTTCAAAGATTATCAACGTCTACTCTTCCTACGAACTGCAGGATCAAACCAAAAATCTATATTATGTGCCGTTTGTATCTTTATTTCTACAACCAAGTAGAAATTACGGTTTTAAATTTTAGTACCAAGATGTCCGTATCATTACCACAAAATGGGTATTGAACGCCCAATCAAGAAACTTTGGGAAAGTTGAATGACCTTTGCCAGTCATTGAACACTATCGAAGGATACACGCGACGACATGGCACGTTTAATTGTTAATTCTTGTATTTTGACGATATATTTTGAAAAAGTTAATTTATATGAATAGGGTTTTGGGTCAATTTATAGGTTATAAAAAAAATGAATAGGCAGTGTTTTTTTTGCAATAGATTTGCTCTACCCATGACAACAGTTTAGGCCTGAAGTGACCAAAACAGAGCCGAATATAAATATAATCACGCCTTTATATCTAATGGGGTAGGCAGAGCGTAAACGACGAAAGCAAAGGTCGTTCCACCACGTCTGACAAAGTTTTGAGGGTTATTTAAGATAGATCTGTAGGTATATTGCTGTAGTGACAGGTTGTTAGCCTATCGCCTAAATTGCAATATACAATTTTCAGCATGCCCGGGAGGAAATGCAGCTGTCACATATTCTACGTTTACTCTCGCTCCCAGTCCATCATGGAAGAAATGGCTATGATGTTGATAGCTGAATATTTGAGTAATCAAGTGTGGATGGAGTCAGACAGATGACATGTTCACATGGCGCATAGTGATTATCCCACTTCTTCTTAGCGAGTGGATTCTCGAGTCAATCGACCCGATGAACCCTGGTGTCAGTTTTTTTTATTCAAACCGCCTTTAGCGATGTATTAGGACCTGCCTCTTACATGGTTTGAGTAACGACCACTATCATAGGCAGCGACTGGGACCGACGGCTTAACGTGCCCTCCGAAGCACGGAATCAGGTGATTTAGCCTACCAAACTAGGGAAAACCTCACAAAGTGATAAATTGACAAATACCAAGTTAGTGTTCCCCCAGGGAACCTGGGAAACTAGGACCACCAGATCGTAAGCCCATGGCTCTGACCACTAAACCACGGAATCAGTTATTATTTTCCCAATGAGTTCCCAGAAATTTGTGGCAAAAGCTGAAAAAGCCGAACAGACAAAGGACATAAAATTTGATTCCACTATTCGTTTATACTGCCCGAATATGAGAGTTCTACGTTAAACTTTGGAAATAAGCGATTCGACAATTTAATAAAATCCTTGCCTATTCTGTGCAAAGCAACTGCCTCTATAATTAAATTGCCTTTGCTACCTAATTCAGAAGAGACTTTATAATGTCCATGGACTCAATTTAATTTTAGACTTTGTTTATAGTTTGCATGACGCAGACTTTGCTAACACATTAAAGGAAAGAAGGATTTGTTTATTTATAATTTCTTCAACCGAAACTGATTGATGAGTGATTACTGATTAGATAGAGTGGGATGCGCATTAGGATCGCATGATATTTCTATTAAAATTAAAATTCTATAAAAATATATACATACATATAATCAGGCCTTTGACGGAGGGGAAGGCAGAGACCACATCTTTCCACATACTACTTTCGCTTCATCAACATTCATTAATCTTTTCTAAAAAATATACATTTAAGAAATTAGTTCATGGCCTGCAATTGCAACATTTAAGAATATTCTAGTTTATAGACAAGTATGCTAAAAAAAAATGTGGAAGTAAAGCTGTTTTTATCAGTAATTCGATATTCCTTCTAAACCTTTAGGAGCGCTTTTACGGTTCCTTCGGGAAAATATCCGTATTATGTTTATCTAAAATCGCAACATAGCTTTTTTTTTATCCGACTCGTAGTTCTTATGGAGTTTACTTTTTTGTGCGTTTTTCGCACTTTTTTGACGTGGCCACGAGCGTACCCGCCACACCGTATTGCGTGCTGATTTGAACGATATTCTAAGGCATTACGGGCGATGGTTGCAAATCTTGAAATCTACCTGCTCATCTGCCGTTGGGATACACCTTGATCTTCTACACCCCATACACCAAACATTTCTAAGGCAAATGGAGTCATCCCATACTGCCAAACTTTTTATTAGCGGAAAAGCCTAAACTAACCTGGCGTTTGACGCGTTTTTTTTTAAACGTACTAATAATAGAGTAATTAAATTATACACATAACTGACGAGTGTTTAAGATAAGCACCAATTGATTTCGTATTTTTTTAATAGTTTAAATTTGTGATGACTGAATTCTAAATGAATATGATTCATTAGTACATTATTATTGACCAATTGTTTCTATATTATACTTAAATTTCCTGCGACCTTATATAACACAAATCCACAAACTAATGTTGATGGATGATAGATCAGGAAAATCATCCTTTAAATACATATTCAAATGTACGAATAAATTATACGAATCATACCGAGAGAAATAACAACAATCTAAGAAACCTCACAAGAATCATGGAAAAATGCTTTAAGATAAGTTACATGCATACATACATATAATTACGCCTTTATCCCTAATAGGGTAGGCAGAGCGAAAACGACCTAGACAAAGGTCGTTCCGCCACGTCTGACAAAGTTTTTTTTATTTAAGATAGACTTTTAGGTATATTGCTGTAGTGACAGGTTGTAAGCCCATCGCCTAAACTGCAATATACTGGAACCCTCGGATCCCTTAGCTGGTTTTTACAGCATGCCCGGGAGGAAATGCAGCTGGCACATTCTATGTTTTTCTTTCGCTCCCAGTCCAGCATGGAAGAAAGAAACAGATAAGATGCACTATTTTAAGGTAATTATTTAAGAGGATTTGTCTATGCTGGGCTGGGTAGAAGCGATAGGAAAACATAGAATGTGAAAGCTGCATCTCCTTCCGGGCATGCTGTAAACACAAGCTTACTGGATTACAGGAATATTCAAATTTATCTGAAATAACCCTCAAAACTTGTCAAGCGTGGCGTAACGTCCTTTGTTTGAGTCGTAGACGCTCTGCCTTCCCTGCTGAGATAAAGTTATGTGTATGTGTATTATGTAAGAGTGAAATGAAGACAATGCGTTAGCGACAGTTTCAGAATCGAGGTCGCAATGTCAGCAGATAACTGTGATAATGAGGAGACAGTGAAAAAAATATTCATTAACGAAGTCTAGATAAAGTCATATTTATAACAAAGCTGATACATACATACATACATATAATCACGCCTTTATCCCTAATGGGGTAGGCAGAGCGTACACGACCTAAACAAAGGTAGTTCCGTTTTGAGGGTTGTTTAAGATAGATTGGTAGGTATATTGCTGTAGTGACAGGTTGTCAGCCTGTCGCCTAAATTGCAATATACAGAAACCCTCGGATCCCTTAGCTGGTTTTTACAGCATGCCCGGGAGGAAATGCAGCTGGCACATTCTATGTTTTTCTCTCGCTCCCAGTCCAGCATGGAAGAAAAAAAGCTGATAATTTGAGATAAAAGTATACGAATGTGAGGTAGATATCTTTAGGGTACTGACTGTTCAAAATTATATTTTTTATAACTATCTACATTTTTATGAAGGTAGTCAGTAAACATGCGTCTATATCATAGCCAAGATGAATTTTAGCATGCTTTTTCATAAAATATTGTGAGTTTTGACACCTGTTACGTACTGTTTATTGATTTTACTACCAATTACACTCTAAATCTATTTAGCACTACCAGTAATTACAATGTTACTATTTAATTCCAAGGTATAAAATTTGGTATTTCCCTATAGAATATTCTGTCATAAACTTCGCCTTCTAGTTACATGTAGGACTATTAAAACCAGACAAATGACGACGTGGAAGTCAGCCGAAGAACGTAAATGTCCAATGAACTTCGGAGTTACAGATTAAAACAGAAAGTGGGTGAAAGTGTTCTATTTTTAAACCGTGTTATCTATTTGTTTTTAAAACGTTCACTATTAAGACACTGGCCACAAAAATATAGGTTAAAACACGACACCACATAACATAATTAAACTTTGTACCTGCGGCTCACGTGGTCACATAACACGTATAAAGACAACAGAGGGATTAGAACAAAACTCACCAGTTACAACTTCAGCTAACTAACAAACTAATATCACTGTTTATGTATCACAGCCACTTTATGTAGGAAACTTTGAAAAAAGAAAAGTTTTTTTTTAATAACACACGCACGTGTAGAGCGGCGCGCGTTTGAAAACAGACTGGCTGGCTGGATGGCCGATGCAGCCAGCCGGTGACTCGGCTGGGTTTAAAATCCGAAGCGGTGACGCGTACCGCCGAGAGGTTATACTCGTTCGAAGAAAATAAACGTTACGAAAAACGAGTTCTTATTTTTTCCGGGTGTCTTTTTTATCTCGGAACTTCCTGGACATTTTAAAGCTTTTTTTTTTACATACATACAGACATAATCACGCCCCTATACCCAATGGGTTAGGTAGAGCGTAAACGAAATAAACAAAGGTCGTTCCGCCACGTCAGACAAAGTTTTGAGGGTTATTTAAGATAGATTTGTAGGTATATAGCTGTAGTGACAGGTTGCCAGCCCATCGCCTAAATTACAATATACTGAAACCCTCTGATCCCTTAGCTGGCTTTTATAGCATGCCCATGAAAGGAAACGCTGCTGGAATATTCTATTTTTTTTCCCCGCTTCCAGGCCAGCATGGAGCTTTTTGTGTGGGAGCAATTTTACGATATCCTGATATTATCGAGAGAGTGTCGGCCCTTGGACTTTATCGTTTCGTGATAGTGCTGCGGACGGGATGATAAATATTCAAATGGTGGTGTGATCTGGTGTCACGGACATCATGCGTCTGCGTTACGTCTAGGGCCGTCACGTCATTGAGGACATGACAACTTTGAACCGGTCTTATCTGGTGTCCCAGTTCCACTGGGCAAAGTCGAAAGTGATATAGCTATTTATTGTAGAATTATTAATTTAATTTAATTTGTAGTGGATAGCAAGACAATAGCAGCGAGAAATTGGTTATTCACAAAGCTGATTATTAATAAAGCTTTCCTTTGTGTCGTGGTATTTTCAATTTGTAACGCAGCGAATCAAATTCACTAGTTCAGTTCAGTTAGTTTATTACAATTACAGGTTTCAAAATTAAATTAAAATATAATAAATACAATCATGTCATCCGTAATGTGATCGTCAAAAGTATACAATATAAAATGTGAAATAATAATAATAAAGGAAAAAATAATAATTAATATTAATTAAAAATCGAATCCCTGTCACTATAATGAATTAATAATTAAACAATATAAAAATTACAATGCATATACTCTTTAACCGAGTAAAATGCTTTTTCCAATAAAAGGTTCTTTCCTATTGATAGGTAATACAATGCAATATTCTTTATTGCAAAAAGAAACACAATAAGGAACAAACGCGACGGTACAATATAGGCAGCCTTATTGCTAAAGCAGCAATTTCTACCAGTTAATACTTGGAGTTAGTAGTTAGAAAATCTAACAAAGAAAAATGCATTTGTTTCTGCAACACATTTAATTCCATGAATCTTTGTTATTTATAAGGTTTTCACAGAGTTTTACATTAGCGTGTTGAATTTAAACTACATATTGACACATCGCATGATTTAGAAGTAAAGAAATAGAAACCAATAAATTTGCACAAAAGCGAGATTTTAGCTACCCTGTAATGTAACTGCCACATACAATAACATAATATTTTTAAATATTTGCAGTTGTTTAAATTAAAATGCGATACAAATAAATAAACAAAACAGTAACGAATCAAAGCGTATATATCAGTACTTATTACCTAACAACAGCTTTATCTGATCAAAATAATCTTTGATTTATAAATAGAAAGATTAGTAAACATGGCAACCAAGATGAGCAATAATTTCACCCAGAGAAATATCAAATAAAACATAGCCATTTAGGCTGATATGATAAGCGCTATAATTCTGTAGAAAGTATCTTGAAGTGCGGATAAAATCTGTTAATCCGAAGTCCAATAAACCTTATCAGTTATCTTTATCGCTATCAATCTGTAACGGAACTACTGATTTAATATTTATTTTTATCTGCAAATACTGCAACCGGAATCATAATATCGTACATATAATCACGTCTTTATCCCTAATGGGGCAGGCAGAGCGTAAACGATCTAAACTAAGGTTGCACCGCCACGTCTGACAAAGTTTTGTGGATTATTTAAGATAGATTTGTACGTATACTGCTGTAGTGACAGGTAGTCAGTCCATCGCATAAACAATACTGAAACCCTCAAATCCCTTAGCATTTTTTTACAGCAGGCCCGGGAAGAGATCCAGCTGGCACATTGTATGTTTCTCTATCTCTTCCAGTCCAGCATGGATAACTTCCATCCTCTATGCAGATATTATAAATAGGAATGATTTGTACCTATATCTGTTTCTATAAACTTTACAACTACTACTGGACTGAATCGAATCATTCTTTCGGAAGTAATATGACTATATGTACTCCCTGTCTGTCTTCACATAAAAAAGTATAATTGTAACAGATACGTTTCGCTAAGTACACGCGTGTATATTGTCTACAATTTCCAGTCAAGCACAAAAATAGCGCGCCCAGTGCACGTGTACCGGTCCGATATCTGGAGCGAATGGAAATCCGAATGAATCAAAACCAAGAGTAGAGCATCAGGAAAACATCTACGGCGCTACTTCGACTTTCAAATCCAATGCTTCATAAACAACAGACGGTAGCTGAACAAACCAATAAAGCGAGCTTTGGATCATCAGCTGTCTCAGATCGGTTGTCAGGCTCAGTAATCTCTTTGTTGGATCTGGTTATAATAAGGGCTTGCGGAAGGTTATGGCTCTCAAGGTTGAACGAGAGTAGGTGCTTCTATAAGAGGATGATATGCAAAAATTATATTAAACAACCCAAAAGGAAGCTTGCTTTTAAATAAAGAATAACGCTCTGCCTACCCCGTTAGGGATAAAGGCGTGATATTATGTATGTATGTATGTATAACGTAAAATTCTTCCATGCTGGACTAGGAGCGAGAGAAAAATATAGAATGTGCCAGCTGCATTTTCTGCCGGGCATGCTGTAGAAACCAGCTATGGGATCCGAGGTTTTCTGTATATTGCAATTTAGACCAACAAATCTTTCTCCAATGGCCCTCAAAACTTTGTCCGACGTGGCGAAGCGACCTTTGTTTGGATCGTTTACGCTCTGCCTACCCATTACCATTAGGGATAGAGGCGTGATTATAGTATGTATGGAAGAACGTAAAAACTTCAAAAGTGTTTAAGAAAAAAACAATAAAAAAAAACTTATTTTCGAGTAAAAAAACGAAACAAGATATCCTTGTTGGTAGTCAGGGTTAACGAACAGAACAGTATTATTGAACGGTACTTCTGTCACGAATGGCTATTTCTCGAACTGCTGCGACTTTCATCTCAAACCAACTGCGTAAAAGTCGTAATCTCAAGATATTACACACTTGTTTCTTCCATGCTGGACTGGGAGCGAGAGAAAAACATAGAATTTGCCACCTGCATTTCCTCCCGGGCATGCTGTAAAAATCAGCTAGGGGATCGGAGGGTTTCAGTATATTGCAATTTAGGCGACGGGTTGACAACCTGTCACTACAGCAATATACGTACAAATATATCTGAAATAACTCTTAAAACTTTGTCAGACGTGGCGGAACGACCTTTGTTTAGGTCGTTTACGCTCTGCCTACCCCATTAGGGACAAAGGCATGATTATATGTATATATGTATGTTATTGGCTGTAATAAGGATAAGCGGATTGCCCGTGCATGTGATGCCTCATATCATCCCACGTTTTTCCGCAGGTGTCGTAAAATCAGACTAAGGGTTATAATTTATCTAGCCCAATTCTTAGTAAACTACCTGCAGGTGTAAGGGACAGCGTCCCGCAAACTGATAGGGGTTGCTCAGTCAACGACACTGAAAATCTTCCACAAGGAAATTCTTTCAGGAAGAGAAAAAAATTATTTTACTTTTCCATACGAAATGTTCACCTCGATCAGACAATGTGTATGAAAAAGCCATATTTTTTCACTTCCTGAAAAAGAAACCTGCTGATAGTTGTTCAGTGTGGTTGACTGAGCAACCCCTATCAGTTTGCGGGACGCTGTCCCATACACCTGGTATAGGAGATTGACACTTGCAATCAATTCAATATAGCACTAAAATATACCGATCACAAAGGCATCGAAAAAACACAGCTCTCAAACAGAATTTATGCTGCAAATAAACATGAAAAATAGATTTTTATCGCAGTAAAATAGCCTTTGAATACACGTTTCATATATTTTTTCCAGATTTTCAGGTGTTGTGCTTAGCCAGCTGTCCCGACGTGTTAGCACTGAACCAGACTAAACCTAATGAATATGGAAATGTGTTCCAATTCCGACGAATTTGCCTACAGCTTTAATTTAGGCCCAAAAACAGCATGAAATATTAGAACAAACTGCTGCTGAAATGGGTTGTTTGTTTGTCAAATTAGATCTTCCTAATATAAAATTTATCATCCAAATATACGTATGGTAACTCATCATCGTCATAACCCAAATTGAGCAAAATGAAATGACAATAAGTAAGGTTATTTGCCTAGCGCTTCACACGTACCAAAAGCGACAGAGACCAATTCCATTGAAGTGACCGCAGGAAGGATACCAAACACGTCAGGTGATGGCGTGACGCATGGTGTTCGAAGATGGCTGTTATGGCGTCATGGGGGGAGTAAATAATCTACAGTACGACGCGGTTCTCAATGAACGGGGGCGCTGCAGTATAAAGAGAGCTCTCAAATCAATGGATCCGAGGGTTTCTGTACATTGCAATTTAGGCGATGGGCTGACAACCTGTCACTACAGCAATATACCTACAAATCCTTCTCAAATAACCCTCGAAACTTTGTCAGACGTGGCGGAACGACCTTTGTTTAGGTCGATTACGCTCTGCCTACCCCATTAGGGATAACGGCGTGATTATAAGTATTTATATCAAGACGGCGGCGTTCGTTTCTTTTTATTGCCACGTTCATTTAAAGCCATTTCGTAGTGCATGGTGCCGGGCTTCAACATTTTGACCGACCGTGACGTCATTGGGTCTGATACAGGTCATTAAACTTAACGTGGTAAATTGTTTTGATGACGAAACGATTATCTTTAAACAGCGAAACTCCAAGTTCTTAAATTTCATACAGAATGAGAATTTCCCAAGCAATATAATATTTTAAATTAAAAAGGTAAAGTAAAATCTATTTCAACCTTTTGATACACGTGGAAAGAAATTGTATCCTTTCAATTATATGAAACCTACGCGTACTTCCCACATAAGTATACTGGTAAAGGAAATCTTTCACATTTAATGCTTTCTCGTCCATTTGTTCTTCTATTGAGAAGATGAGATTCTTCTATATTTGTTCAAAGAACTTCATTAGTAATACATAGTAAAAGGTGCTGTTGATTTAACTATCAACTGACTATACTGATAAGACCACCCAGCTAAGTCAGAGCCAAAAACACCAGGTTTAACAAGCATGTACCGTATCTCCTTGGCTGCTTTATCCCAGTATTTATCGATCGATTAAAGATTTCCATATAGTGAGGGCTACTTAGATCTAGTCAAAATCCAGTAGTCCAAAAGAACTAACTAACTGCAAAAGAACTAAGTAACTGCCTCCGTGGTCTAGTGGCTAGTGACATGGACTCCCGATCCGGAGGTCCTGGGTTCGATTCCCAGGGGGGAAAGTTGGTTGATATTTGAGAATTTATCACTTTGTGAATTTTTTCCCAGTTTGGTTAGGACATTGCAAGCTGAATCACCTGATTGTCCGAAGAAGAAAAAGATTTCGTTCTTCGGAGGGCTCATTAAGCCGTCGGTCCCGGTCGCTGTCTTTGATAGTGGTCGTTACTTAAAACCATGTCAGAGGCCTGAAAGTTGTGCTACTAGGCGGTTTAAAAACTCTGACACCAGGGTTTATCGGGTCGAAGGACTCGATACCCACTCGACAGAAGAAGAGAAGTCCAAAAGACTGGGTACTGCTAAAATACAAATGTTATTCGCCAATTGGACTTGAGGAAGGACAAAAAGTCCTAAGAATACAGTCGTATTTGTCTTCATCTCAAAAAGGCAGACAACGAAACAAACACTAATGTAATAAACACTGCAAATGGAATAATACCCTGACAACGGGTGATCTTGAATTATAGCACTTATGGCTATTGAAATAAAGAGTTGATACAAGTGGGGTTAGAAGTGACTCCTACACGTGGTTACGATGAACGTGAGGATGAATTATTTGTGGGGTCTCCATTGTTAGACTACTTGTAGGAAATTCTGAAACTATAATTACTTTATGTATGGTAATTATCTTATTACCAGCTATAGTAGCTCATAAATATTGGCTGTCTGATATTGATGGGTTAAACATAAACAATACGTTTAGAAGAAGTAGGTAAGTAGTTACATAATTTTACAGGTCAATTATATGTTTAGTATTTTTAACCTAGACTATTATTCAACAGGTTTTCTGATGTCATTAACCCGCTACGCTAAAAACAGTTTTGTTTGTGAATATATATGAAATTATTCTTCTTTACTAAGTCAACACGTGAGTCACTTAGAACAACTTAACTTTTAGCCATTTACTTTTATGTTCAACAGGTGAAACGAGTAGAAACAAGAGACTTTATACAGGCGCAAAGTAATCCCCTGAGAAAGAACCTATATCCACAAAAAACAAACATCGAAAACTACTAAATAAGAAAAATCTTTTGCTTTTCTTCAAAGTCTCTCAAGAGAACCCTAGCGTCCTAGATATACGAAATGACTTCTGAATTATATATTCCGTCTAGAAAAACAAGCAATCCTGATTATTCCTAACGATATGGGGTTCGTACAACGGATGGCACGACACGAGACAGGAAAAGGACACTCGATAGGATAATGGAGACAGGCAAAGTCCAAGTGGTGTGGGCGAATTGTTACCTGGTGGATAATATGCAGTCCTAGTATTTTTAGAATAATTTGACTCGGATTTCAGAGGTGAAATGCATAGTTGGGTTTTAGTTTTACTCGTAATTCCAGACTTCTTGCGGGTTTCCGAGTCGACGAACGATCCGGTGCAACCTAGTATCATTATTTAATCAGCTAATAGACTTCCGACGTGGTTTGTGCCGTTCGTTACGAGCATCTAAGACGAACCCCGTGCTTCGGCGGTTTTTCTTGACAGACAAGCCAGGCGACTCATCCTGCAATTTCCTAACAAAACCGTTTTTTTTTTAATTATTTTATCTCCCGAAAGGTTGACCACGAAACCGGACAGTAAATCCAAGAGTTTCCTTACAGGAACACAGACAGGATAGCGACACTTGCAGATGGCTCCGATGGGATAATGGCCGCACGGGGCAAAGTCCGAGCTCCAGGAATAGCGCGCAGTGGGCGAACAGTTACCTACTGCCTACTGCTACTGCAGGATGCGACCCTGGTAATTTGATTGAATTGCCTCCGTGGTCTAGTGGTCAGAACCATGGGCTCACGATCCGGAGGTACTTGGTTCGATTCCCAGAGACAGGGGGTACAAAGTTGATATTTGTCAATATATCACTTTGTGAATTTTTTCCCAGTCTGGTTAGGACAATGCAGGCTGAATCCACCTGATTGTCGTGGAAGAAAACGGATTCCGTGCTTCGGAGGGCACGTTGAGCCGTCGGTTCCGGTCACTGTTTCTAATAGTGGTCGTTACAGGTCGATGTAGGTCCACGTCCGTAGGAACTACCTCAGAAACCCTAAAAGAGCAACAAAAGTGGCTGCTGTTCATGTCATTTGGACCCCGCAGCGATAATAAATAATAATACTTTAATTTTTCTTCTTCTGTCGAGTGGGTATCGAGTCTATCGACCCGATGAACCCTGGTGTCAGAGTTTTTTTAAAACCGCCTAGTAGCACAACCATCAGGCCTCTGACATGGTTTGAGTGACAACCACTATCAAAGACAGCGACCGGGACCGACGGCTTAGCGTGCCCTCCGAAGCACGAGATCTTTTCCTTTTTCGGACAATCAGATGATTCAGCCTGCAATGTCCTAACCAAACTGGGGAAAAATTCACAAAGTGATAAATTCTCAAATATTAAATTTATGTTTCCCCCCTGGGAATCGAACCCGGGACCTCCGGATCGGGAGTCCATGGCACTAGCAACTACAACACGGAGGCAGTTACTTTGATTGAGATGGGTGGAACTGATTTGGGAAAAATTGAATTTCAAACAATAAGGGTACTAATACACTTTAAAAGAACACTAAAAGCAGAAACTCTGGTTAGGAACGATAACTTTTTGAAGTAGAACTCACGCCAACTTAGTCCTCCTCAAAATGAGGTTTAGAACTAAGTTCTGAAGTCTTCAGTCTGCTCCTTTGAATTTCATTTTCTTATACTTTGAGTATGACAGAAATGTGACTTTCTCTTACAACTTTAAATTATCCTTAATTATATTGTTAACCTTCAAGACAACACGATTACGCCTGTTTCCTTATTGGGTAGGCAGAGCAAAAACGACCTAAACAAAGATCGTTCCGCCACGTCCGACCAATTTTGAGGGTTATTTAATTACAGATGATTATGCATATTGCTAGTGACTAAATTGCAATACGCTAAAACCCTCGAATCCCTTAGCCGATTATTACAGCATACCTGGGAGGAGACGCAGCTGGCACATTCTATGTCTTTCTATCACACCCAGTCCAGCATGGAAGTATAAATAATAGTATAGGCAATAAAAAAAAGCCATAACAAATTAATGTGACAATAATTATTACTGTAAGCATACTATGTATTTGTATAACAAAGCCGCTTAATGTTCTTTTGAGGAAAACAGAATACCTACACCTATAAAAGACTGGTTAACGAATTTAGAATCAACTTGGTTGGTCCACGTATGACGTAAAAGTTAGTCTTCTTCTTAGCGAGTGATGAACCCTGGTGTCACGAGTTTTCAAACCGCCTAGTAGCACAGCTATTAGGCCTCTGTGGTTGGGAAAAGCAAGTGAATCGATTCGGAAGAGCAAAGTAATATACAATATCAATCCTACCATCTGACCTCCAGCAATATGTAACCTGAATCCGAGTAATGCACTTTACCCTCCGAGATATGACATGATTCACAACAGTCCATATTGCACGCTACTCCGACTGTTCGAATTCGTATCAAAGTACAGAGATAGATGAACAAAGTCTAGTTAGATAAGGTAGAATCTGCAGCTGGAGATTATGGATAGGGATGTATAAAAAACTGACTAGCAAATTGGAAATAATATGAGAAAAAAAAGGGAGCAACTGACTGGTCACAAATTGTGTAAGTTTCTTTCCCTATTTAATTTTAAGTAATTTTGTCTGTTAGGTTTTTCATATCATCATCATCTCCCTAGCCTTATCCCGTATATCACGGGGTCGGCTACCTAATCTAGGGGATTGAACGAGGGTAATGGTTTTTACACAGAGCGACTGCCATCTGACCTCCGTAACCCAGAAGGGAAACCAGACCCAATCCTAGATTAGGTCAGAGTTTTCAAGCCGCCAATGCTTTGCACTGGCCTCTGATATGGCTTAACGACTAATATCTACGGTATTAAACGATATTAACCGGGACTAACGGCTTAACGTGCCTTCCGAAGCACGGAAAAAGCGCCGAATAAACGTACATATGAAATTCGAAAACCGAAAAACACATTGGTACGTGGTGGGATTCGAACCACGACCTCCAGCTCAGGAGGCAGCGGCCCTATCCACTACACCATCGGGCTTCATATCATAAAGGTTTTTCATATCAAAGGGTCAATACAAAACAAGAACGAAGCAAGTTCCTATGGCTGTACTAAAAGAAGTAACTAATCATCATCAGCCATGAGACGTCCACTGTTGGAGATAAGTAAGGCTTGTGCTTTAAAGTAACGCAGTTTTCTTTATTACTCCCTGCATTTTAAGAGGCAATTGTTTTAATCTGTCCAGCAGAACTAATTTGTACTTCACCTAGTTTCCCATTTACCTAATTTGCTGAACAACACCAAAACGCTGGCCAGTTGGCAGTTCTCCTGTTCTCTGAGAGGAAGCCACGTAATAGGCAAAGTTATCAACAAACACGTTTATCGATTCTGTACACGTTTACTGCAAGTTAGTATTTGGCGGTTCTGAGCTTCACTTACTTATTTTTCAAGGTCATGCTGGTCAAAGTTATAGTTCACAGATAGAAAAACAGAGAATGTGCTAGCTGCTTCTTCTGCCGGGCATGCTGTAGAAATCAGCAAAGGGTGGATGAATCTCTTTGCCGGGTCACAATCTATTGTAATTTAGGTGATGGGCTGACAACTTGTCGCTATTCCGATACACATTTCAATCTAAAATTGCCCTCAATATTTGTCAGACGTGGCGAAAACGTCTTTTACTAGGCGTTTTACGCTCTGCCTACCCCATAAGCTAAAAGGATAAAGACGTGACTTTATGTATCCTGTTCTCTGAGAGGAAGCCGCGTAATAGGCAAAGTAAACAAACAACGCAAACGCTTATCGTTTCTGTACATGTTTACTGCAAGTTAGTGTTTGTCGGTTCTGCGCTTGACTGCCTTTAAAAACTATTTTGTAATATTTGCAACAAGTTGTTACTTGAAACCTTTAGTTAGTACTAAAAGGTACAAATCACAGTTAGTATATTCCTAAGATATGTTTTTAATATCCAGGGTTTTTCTTTATTTATCTTTGCTGTCTATTTTCTGTTTGATAAAGTCATTGTACCAGTCGCAGCGATTCTCCGTTCCACTGGATCAAGAAGGGTAAGGACGAGAGAGTGCATCTATGTTTGCGCGCACTAAAATATACCCTGCGCAATAGACCGCTTCCGAATGATGGACTCCGATACCGACTAGGAGTCGAAGTAGTCGCCATGGTCGAAATCGGTCGGAAGGATCATCATCATCATGTACCAGTATTTTAGTTTACATACATACATATAATCACGCCTTTATCCCTAATGGGGTAGGCAGAGCGTAAACGACCTAAACAAAGGTCGTTTTGCCACGTCTGACAAAGTTTTGAGGGTTATTTAAGATAGACTTGTAGGTATATTGCTGTAGTGACAGGTGGTCAGCCCATCGCCTAAACTACAATATACTGAGGATCCCTTAGCTGGTTTTTACAGCATGCCGGGGAGGAAATGTAGCTGGCACATTCTATGTTTTTCTCTCGCTCCAAGCCAGCATGGAAATAGGTAAGTACTAAAAGTTTAAAATCACAGTTGGTCTATTCCTAAGATTTTAAAGTAAGGAGGGATTGCAATATCTAGGTTATTCTTTATTTAACTTTGATGTGTATTTTCTGTTTGATAAAGTCATTGTACCAGTATTTTCTTTAGTTTATTCTCAGTTAAATACTTTATTTGTTCTGTGTCTGTTACTTGTTTACTATTTGTTTACATAAGTAGAACCGGTACAAATGGTTCGGTGGAGCCTTGATAAAAAACTAAATAAAAAACCTATTTCTTTAATAATCTGCTGTCGGTCACCCTACTATAAGTACGACTACCTCTGTGGTCTAGCGGTTTGAGCCATGGGCTCTCGATCCGGAAGTCCCGGGTTCGTTTCCTGGCGGGGGACAATGACTTTGTGTTGTTGTTTCTAGTTTGGTTAGGACATTGCAGGCTGATCACCTAATTGTTCGAAAAGTAACATGATCCATGCTGTCGGATGCATTCGCAATTTGCAATCGCATTTAAATAGTCGGTCCTGCGCCTGACTTTTCTTTGGTCGTGTCAGTCAATCTGTCCCATCAGAATAAGAGATTGAAGGAATAGTAAGTGCATCTGTGAGTAGCGCAAACACTTGGGCACTAAAAACTAGTCCCGCGCAGTTGGCCGATTGCTTTATGCTATAATTGGCCGCCATCACCGAAAATCGGTGAGAGGACTATTATAAGTACGACGCGGTTATCAATGACCGTGGGTGTGAGCGCATCGCTTAGTCGTTAGTTCGACGGCGGTTTCTCACCAAGTTCATTTAAAGCGTGGTCGCGCTGTAGGATCACCTGATTGATGTGTGACGCGATGGACTTTGCCTCGCTACGAGTATTATTTACGATCAAGTAATGACTGTTCTTCCTTGCTGGGTTGGGAGCGAAAGAAAAACATAGAATGTGCCAGCTGCATTTCCTCCCGGGCATGCTGTAAAAACCAGCTAAGGGATCCGATTTTTTTCCCCTCCCGAAAGAATTTCCCGGCGAAAGCTGTTCAGTTTCATTGACTGAGCAATCAGTTTCAGTTTATTCCCTATCAGTTTGCGGGACGCTGTCCCTTACACCCGGTGGAATATGGTCAGTTTATAAGCTGGACCACCCACTGGTATTACGTTCGTACGTACTTAGGTTGTACTTCACTACATAGTATAAAACAAAGTCGCTTTCTCTGTCCCTATATCCCTATGTATGCTTAGATCTTTAAAACTACGCAACGGATTTTGATGCAGTTTCTTTTAATGGATAGAGTGATTCAAGAGGAGGGTCTATATGTATAATACATGCATAATATAGTAGAGAAACACTGATGATTTCCGTGCGAAGCCGGGGCGGGTCGCAAGTATAACATAATATACAGAGTGGCCCAAAGAGTGACCTCCAAAGGAAAAATTTTGATTCCTTAGGTCAAGGGGTAGATAAATCACCGCCATGTATGTTCAGCAATTTTTAGTAGTTTAGGAGTTATGAATTTTTTTGCTAATTTTCTAAGAAAATTGACCTCAGTGGATTTTTTTTTTTTTTTGGATAACTTTTTTTTATTTTTTTTTATTGTTTTGACATCCTCTTAAATTGTTCTTTTAACCATAAAAGTTTCAGCTTCCTAGCTGTAATGTAAGTTAGTTATTTTTTTATCGAAAGTTCGAATTTTACGATCGAGCTAGTCTGCTCTGAATTTTCAACTTGAAATTAAAAATTGAAAAAGATAATCTCATGGTCCCTTATTAATTTTAAAAACTCCGCAAGGTTTCAAAATTACATAAAAATAAAAATTAACTATTGCTTAATGGGGTATTATTTGCAGAAAACAGTCTTCAAAGGTACTTGGGTGGAAATTACCTAATTAGTAAATTGTTTCAGAAAGTTGAAAGATTCCTGTTATGTCATTACTAAGGACTAATTAAGTTAGAAAATGTATCAAATCTTCTTCTGTCGAGTGGGTATCGAGTCTATCGACCCGATGAACCCTGTTGTCAGAGTTTTTAAACCGCCTAGTAGCACAACTATCAGGCCTCTGACATGGTTCTGTGTAACGACCACTATCAAAGACAGCGACCGGGACCGACGGCTTAACGTGCCCTCCGAAGCACGAAATCTTTTTCTTTTTCGGACAATCAGGTGATTCAGCCTGCAATGTCCTAACCAAACTGGGGAAAAAATCACAAAGTGATAAATTCTCAAATATCAACTTTGTGTTTCCACCCTGGGAATCGAACCCAGGACCTCCGGATCAGGAGTCCATGGCACTAGCCACTAGACCACGGAGGCAGTTCAAATTAAAGGGAAAATAAAATTATTTACTAAAAATTTTTATTTAAGTTACATTTTTGAATGAAAATTCTTAGTAAAATGTTTTAGTGAGTTGTAAGATTTATGAGACAATTGTATTATTAATAATAAGTAAATAAACTCGGATAATTCTTTTACACATTTACTCACAATAAATTTTCAAAATGGCGACCTCCCACAGTAATACACAACCTACATCTACGCAAGAAATTTTCTTTAAGTCGCCTAAACGCTTCTCTGTTTCCTGTAACGACATTTCCGGCCTCTCCAATTCGCTGTCTTAGCTCCTCTTCATTTAACGATTCTCGGGCGTAAGCTATGTCCTTGTAATAACTCCAAATAAAAAAATCAATCGGATTTAGGTCAGGCGATCGTGGAGGCCATCTGATTGGACCGTTTCGTCCGATCCACCTGTTGGGATACGTTTCATTCAAATGATTACGCACTTGTGCTGCGTAGTGGCATGGTGCACCGTCATTTTGGAAAACCATGTGTCTTCGTAAATCGAGGTTGACTTCCTCCAATAACAATAACAAGGGAAGATCATTTTCGAGAAACAATTTGTATGTCTCGCCATTGAGCCTCGGCGGCAATTTGAACGGCCCGATCATTTCTCCGTTCAGTATGCCTGACCACATGTTGACGCTAAAGCGATGCTGGAACCTAGTATGGATTCAAGTCAAGTGGGGATTCTCTACTGCCCAGTGGTGGGTGTTATGATTATTAAATATTCCTGTGCGCTCAAAACGCGACTCGTCAGTCCACAAAACTTTTTCGAAAAATCCCGGGTCGTCTCTCTCCATCGTTAACATAGTCTGGCAAAAATGAACTCTCTGTTGGTAATCAGCAGGCATTAGAGCTTGAACCCGTTGAATGTGATATGCATGGTACCCTTCGACTTTCAATATTCTTTGGATTGATGTTCTGAGGATGTTCAAATTGCGAGCCATTATTCTTGTACTTGTTGAAGGGTGCTCAGCTACTTCGTCCAATACGAGGTTTCGACGGCCCGGATCAACTATTGGGATACCTTCACGCCTGCCTTCTCGACCAGGAATGCGGCCTGCCATCAAAGTGTTGTGTGTGTTAATAAAAACACGATGGTCGGGATACCTATTAGGCAGCGGTCCTCCACGGCGTTGAAGTTGCTCCCGATAAAATCTTGCCGCTTCATGGCCGTTGCCTTGAGCAACTCCATAAAAATAATGCATTTCTGCATATTCGGCCAACGTGTAGTTCATACTCGTAATAATAATAATCTGTGACTTGAAAGAAAACCACGACACGACTATCGATTTTACAAATTCTGCCTGTCTTTTATTTTCTTCAAATTTTATTTTTCTAGATAGTATTTCTGTCCATCAGTCATTGTTTGCCAGGGTAGTTCAACATGCTCACCTTACCGCTCCAGTAAATTCGCGACTGAGACTCTCATGCAACTCAAAGTAATGTCTCGGAGTGGGTCATGCATTTATTATCTTAATGTTATGTTATGTCTATCAAAACCATACGTGCTTAGACCCAACTTTAAACATAGTTGCTATCTCCCTCACACCTCTTCTCAGCTAATTGACAATAAATTTAAGTAAACCAATAAAACGAACGAACTGCAATAAATGAACTTTTGTAAATTCCACCCAAGTACCTTTGAAGGCTGTTTTCTGCAAATAATACCCCATTAAGCAATAGTTTATTTTTATTTTTATGTAATTTTGAAACCTTGCGAAGTTTTTAAAATTAATAAGGGACCATGAGATTATCTTTTTCAATTTTTAATTTCAAGTTGAAAATTCAGAGCAGACTAGCTCGATCGTAAAATTCGAACTTTCGATAAAAAAATAACTAACTTACATTACAGCTAGGAAGCTGAAACTTTTATGGTTAAAAGAACAATTTAAGAGGATGTCACAAAAAAAAAACAAAAAAAAAGTTATTCAAAAAAATAATAAAAAATAATTAATCCACTGAGGTCAATTTTCTTAGAATATTTGCAAAAAATTTCATAACTCCTAAACTACTAAAAATCGCTGAACATACATGGGGGTGATTTGGCTACCCCTTGACCTAAGGAATCAAAATTTTTCCTTTGGACGTCACTCCTTGGGCCACCCTGTATAGACATAATATACAGATAGGATAGTCCAGTTCAGTTAACAATTTGACTGCCTTTATCTTTTAGAAATCTAAGCTTGCATGTCCATATGCAAACGGACATTCTCTAGGGTATAGTAAATTTCCCAAGGCAAAACTAGTTTTTTTCAATTTCCCTTCCGGCTTTAACTTTGAAATAAAATGTACGTCTAGTCTAGAATGTGCAACTTTCCTATAACATCTACATTATCTTCTTCATTTCTTCCATGCTGGACTGGGAGTGAGAGAAAAACATAAAATGTGCCAGCTGCATTTCCTGCCGAGCATGCTGTAAAAACTACAAAGGGTTTCAGTATGTTGTAATTTAGGCGATGGGCTGACAACCTGTCACTACGGCAATATACGTACAAAATACAAATCTATCTTAAATAACCCTCAAAACTTTGTCAGACGTGGCGGAACGACCTTTGTTTTGGTCGTTTACGCTCTGCCTACCCCATTAGGGATAAAGGCGTGATTATGTGTATGTATGTATGTATGTATCTACCTACATTATCAATGTTTAGTCTCCAGTCTTTACTGAACCTAATTCCCATTCGGCCTGCTCGTAACTTTTCTAAATTGGAAGTGAAGTTGTTAGGTCAGGTCGTCTGTGGAAAGCCCTCGAAAGCTCAAGTTTTTCAGAGAGGGTAACATTATTTCTAAGAATTCTCGAGATCTCAAGTTTTTCTCAGAGGGTAACATTATTCCCGAGATTTCGTTACGTAAGTTCAGTTTGAAAACGGATTGTGTGCTTAATTAGTTGTGACTGGAATATAAAAAAAAATGAATCTTTAAGCAAACTTAAGGGCGCTTTTGCAGCGGTCCGAATCCGTATCTGAATATTTTTTGATCCGAATTGGCCTTCCTACTAAATGTATGATAGTTTACGCACCCATCCATACCCGTTTTATATGGAAATTTCACGGACACGATTCGGATCCGAACCGATTACGTAGCAGTGCAAAACCGCACTAAGAGTCTTCGTTTTAAAGGGTTTATTGACTTAAGAATAACTACAGTGTACAGTTGACACTTTTGAAAAGGTGACTCCGGTCAACCGTCCAGTTATTTATTGATTCCAAGGTATTGGAAAATACCAACCTGTAGATTAACGATCTTTTGGAACTATTTCAGTACTGCTAGTCAATGGTGACCTAAGCATAACTGCGATTTTAAATTTGTTTGAAGATACGACTTTGAAACGATATCTTTGAAAATATGTGATTAACACTTCAAACGATGTTTATGGCCCCAACGACCTATGACGCCTGAAGTCATAGACTTTAATAACACTTTCATGGAATATTTGGAGTATTAATCGTTATAAAGTTTATTAGCAATATCGCTGATCCGGAGGTCCTGGGTTCGATTACTAGGGGGGAAACACAAAATTGATATTAGAGAATTTATCACTGTGAATTTTTCCCCAGTTTGGTTAGGACATTGCTGGCTAAATCACCTGATTGTCCGAAAAAGAAAAAGATTTCGTGCTTCGGAGGGCACGTTAAGCCGTCGGTCCCGGTCGCTGTCTTTGATAGTGGTCGTTACTTAAAACCATGTCAGAGGACTGATAGTTGTGCTAATAGGCGGTTTAAAAACTCTGACACCAGGGTTCATCGGGTCGATAGTCTCGATACCCACTCGACAGAAGAAGAATTTCGCTATTCAAAATAATTGTAATCTAAGTTGTTTGTCCTACACCTTCAACTAATTAGTTCGAAATAAATAACTTTACTTTTTGTACTATAACCCTTTATTGGTTTAAATATTCAAAATCACGCTTCACATAAAATAAAACATAGTACCATGAAGTGAAATTTATTTATAGGCAAAATTAATACAAAAATGATTGAACAGAGAAATATTTCGGTGGTACAAGTCGTTTCTCTCAATTTCTATTATTTATCTGAAGCTGGCTATTTTCTCTTGTAAATTGATACAAAACCTGGATATAGCCATCCCTTAATACAAATAAATACTCGGGATTCAAGAAGACATCTTACAAAAGATGTTTCTGTTTCCTAACCCCAAGGGATGATGAGAATACTGGTATAAAAAGGTAGCATAAATGACAGGGTTTATAGACGACAAGCTTTTAGCTCTCAAGGTGGAAACCACAAGGAAGACGAAAGAAATACAATTATCCCACTAGTATGTGTGTTCATATTATAGTAAATCACGCTTCAACCAGTGGATGGAGCGGGATTAAACTTGGCACAAATATAGGGTAAATTCTGAAAAGGACATTTAGAAGCATTTTTTGAGGCCAGTTGGCCGAGTGATGACGGATGGGAAAAGGGTAATTATTTGATGATGGGATGTTGTGACCAGGGAACCGGAGTCCAAGTGGACTAGTTTTGGAAGTTATATATATGCAGATCGCTGAGAAAACTTCGATACCGCGTTTCAGGTCAGTTGTTTCTTGGTGTGGCGCCATCTATGTGCGCTTCAGACAAAACCGGAGAAAAATACTTAACTTTCACGGGAAAACGTATATTTAGTTGTGGTTAAAAGTACGAGCCAAACAAAACAATAACAATAAATATAAGAGTCTCAAATTATTACAACAACGGGAGATCAAATATGTTGAATGAAGTAGGGTTCCCTAAGGTCGCTAGGTCGTGCACTTTGCTCTTCCCTCTTCCTTCCATTTAAGGATCCCCCATCTGTAGCACCAAATCGGACCAGCTGCGTCATACTTACACACTTATCAATTATCATACAATAACGTTAGAACACTATCACGCGATATAAAGGTGAACCATAGAGTCCAAGTCCATAGTCACATCAAATTCTGTCTGAATCTGTCTTCACAGGAATACTTCTTCTTCTGTCGAGTGGGTATCGAGTCTATGGACCCGATGAACCCTGGTTTCAGAGTTTTAAAACCGCCTAGTAGCACAACTATCAGGCCTCTGACATGGTTTGAGTAACGACCACTATCAAAGACAGTGACCGGGACCGACGGCTTAACGTGCACTCCGAAGCACGAAATCTTTTTATTTTCGGACAATCAGGTGATTCAGCCTGCAATGTCCGGGAGCCCATGGCACTAGCCACTAGACCACGGAGGCAGACAGGAATACTGCGTGACAATGACAAAGAAATTATTTCTTTATTACTTCTATGCTGGACTGGGAGTGAGAGAAAAACATAGAATGTGCCAGCTGCATTTCCTCCCGGGCATGCTGTAAAAACCAGCTAAGGGATCCAAGGGTTACGTATATTGCAATTTAGGCGACAGGCTGACAACCTGTCACTACAGCAATATACCTACAAATATATCTTAAGCAACCCTTAAATTTTGTCAGACGTGGCGGAACGACCTTTATTTAGATCGTTTACGCTCTGCCTACCCCATTAGGGATTAAGGCGTGATTATATGTATGTATGTATGTTATTTCTTTCCATGGAAGTGAGATATTTTCGCGAGGTAAAAGGTAGCCTGTGTCCGTCTCTAGGGCACAATCTTTCGTAACAAATTTTATTACAAATCCGATAAGTTGTTGGTAAGGCAACATTTACTATGTTACTATGTACGTACGTAAATACGTCGTACGTAAAGTCGTGAAACATCCTACGTAATTTGTGTACCAATAACTTCCGGTGTTTTTAATCAGCTGTAACATATGGTAGGTACCTAATATTGTGACAGAGCTGTCAATTTTTTTCAGTGGTTTTTACTTTTGAGCTAAGCTAAATCAACGTAAAATTATAAAATATTTGATTCATGTTGCGATGTTATGTTATGATCTTTTAAGAATTACATACCTACCTAAAGTGTGTCCGTCTGTCTGTTTGTCTGTCCCTTAGTTAGCTGTATATCATAAACCATAATAGGTAGACAGCTGCAATTTTCACAGTATGTGCGTGTGTAATGGATAGGACCGCTGCCTTCTGAGCGGGAGGTCGTGGTTCGAATCCCGCCACGTACCAATGTGTTTTTTCGGTTTTCGAATTTCATATGTACGTTTATTCGGTGCTTTTTCCGTGCTTCGGAAGGCACGTTAAGCCGTTGGTCCCGGTCCCGGTTAATATCGTTTAATATCGTAGATAATAGTCGTTAAGCCATATCAGAGGCCAGTGCCTAAGCATTGGCGGCTTGAAAACTCTGACCTAATCTAGGATTGGGTCTGGTTTCCCTACTGGGTTGCGGAGGTCAGATGGCAGTCGCTCTGTGTAAAAACCAGTACCCTCGTTCAATCCCCTAGATTAGGAAACCGACCCCGTGAGATACGGGATAAGGCTCGGGAGATGATATATGTACGTACGTAAATACGTCGTACGTAAAGTCGTGAAACATCCTACGTAATTTGTGTACCAATAACTTCCGATGTTTTTAATCAGCTGTAACATATGGTAGGTATGTATTTAATAGGCTTAATTTAGCACTTCTTGTCCAGTACCTAATATTGTGAGAGAGCTGTCGATTTTTTTCAGTGGTTTTTACTTTTGAGCTAAGCTAAATCAACGCAAAATTATAAAATATTTGATTCATCTGGAGATGTTATGTTATGATCTTTTAAGAATTACATACCTACCCAAAGTGTGTCCGTCTGCCTGTTTGTCTGCCCCTTAGTTAACTGTATCTCATAAACCATAATAGATAGACAGCTGCAATTTTCACAGTATATAAGGAGCCTGATGGTGTAGTGGATAGGACCGCTGCCTCCTGAGCCATGGAGGAGGAGGTCATGGTTCGAATCCCACCAAGTACCAATGTGTTTTTCGGTTTTCTAATTTCATGTGTACATTTATTTGGTGCTATTTCTGTGCTTCGGAAGGCACGTTAAGCCGTTGGACTTGGTTAATATCGTTTAATACCGTAGATATTAGTCGTTAAGCCATGTCAGAGGCCAGTGCTCAGCATTGGCGGCTTAAAAACACTGGCCTAATCTAGGATTGGGTCTGGTTTGCCATCTGGGTTGCGGAGGTCAGATGGCAGTCGCTCTGTGTAAAAACCAGTAACCTTGTTCAATCCCGTATATTAGGTAGCCGCCCCGTGGGATACGGGATAAGGCTAGGGAGATGATTTGCGTGTGAATATGTGTAAATACAGTTGCCTCTATAACAACAAAATAATACAAAAAAAATAATTAAAGGGGTCTTGAGCTTTCCTACTCAAAACTGTATTTTTTGTATGGGCTTAGTCAACTTATTCCTTATTCCCAGGCTTAGCCAAAGGTGACAGAGTCAAGAAAGGCGTGAGCTCAGTAGATAAATTATAGGTATTATTCTAGTCTTTTTATAGGTGACAATACTGGGCAAGTGGCCATCAGTAAAAAAAATATAATTCACTGACAATGAAGTGAATCGAATAACCGGTCCAACAGAATCAAGTTATAGTAATTAAGATAATTCATAACCTTATAAATTACCGATTCATAGCTCGTTGTAGTAACAGGAAGAAAAATTGCTGTTAATTTTAACTTTTCCAGATATCTGGAAGATAGGACTTAAAATAAAATTTAAAAGACAAACCAATATTATTAATGAATGCACATAACAACAAGATAAATGTAAGCTTAGTGACAGATTGATTGGTGGCCGGGTTATCACTGGGTTCTTCTCAAAGTGAAAATTAATTAAATCATATCTTTGCGACTATTATTGTATTTTTTTTGCATGTAAGTTATCTGAATTTGATTGTTAAATACAAATGCTTGGTTTTATGTTCCATTAAAAGCACATAGTTTAAGTAATTAAGTAAGATAATAAGAAGTATAGATAATTAATATAGATCAGCATACCTTAAATAAACATTCTTATAAAATAAGACAACTGTTTCATTTAATAACAACAGCATAACATCATCATGGGCCTAAATCGTCTGGAATAAATGTAAAGGCCTAAAATGATAATGATAAACCCTAGGAAAGCACAAATTAAATTTACAACATTGTTTTTGGTAATCCATTTGAAATAATGGCTTTGATTGCAACTTTACTGACATAAACAGCACTGTTAGAATAGGCGTGCCGACTGGGTGGCAAAAAAAAACAAAATGTTTATATTTATAACTGATGGCTAAAATATTGTGAATCATATTCATAATTTTAAAATAATGCTTTATTTGATTTAATAATCGAGTTAAAAATATGAAAGTAATTGATTTGAGTAGTCAAGTATTTATCAAGGGGAGACGTCATACCTCGCTATTTTCATACAAAAAAGTTGATGAAAGTGTTTATGAAATTTCATAAAATGTTGCTGATTGAACTAGCGGATGGTTGATGATTCCTGTCAGATCATAGAAAATACACTATTTCATCTAAGACCACTTCCTCCAATAGTTGAAGATTAATGACCATATTATTCTAATAAGATGAACAAGGACAAGATTTATTAAATATGCAGGAGTAGATGCAAAATGAAAAATGGGTCAGAGAGTCTGGTCAGATCAGAGTGTCATCCTCGTTCATATAATATGTATGCAGGTAGAAAACAATAACATATAATTTTATACAAATTGAGATTAATGAAACAACTATGGAGAACACCCTAGGGATTTAACAGTTTATGCCCCAGGTAATTACTAATATGCATAATATGCCGAAATCATCCCAATAAACGACAAGACAATAGCTTTGCGCGCGGTGTATATGCGTACAAAGTTTTAAACGAAACTGTAACTTTTAAAATTCTCTAACATATACAATAGTTTTCCAGTTCAACTCGACAACATTTAGCAAATTATTGAGCTGATGCACAACAAATAGACCAGAAAATTCAAGCTGTTTTTTAGGTTATAGAAACGTATGATCGAAATATCGAACGCAGGCAAAGGAGACGACGGCATTTGAACAAAATCACTTACCTTGTGTTTGTCTGGGTCCGCTGCTTATCTCCACACTTGTAAATTATCTCTAACTTTCAACTAAATGCGATAAAAACACTTTTTACAAAGAGCCAGGAACGTAACGTCCAGCGAAACCGAATTATTAGTGTTGGGACGAAATGTTTTCATGTCATTTGACAGCTAGACTCGATTCCGAGTTTATCGATCGTAGAATAATTTCGATTCATTCCAACATAACGATCTATTTACAGAACATTACAACAAATGGCAGCTGATAAATGATTTACAGTTATTTATCGATAATTATTATCCCTTTTTCTTCTCCATAAGCACACATTTTTATTTAAAACTCCAAGTCTACTCGATTTACCAGAGTGCTCGATGGACATCACTACAGTTGTTGAATGTGTCGTATTTTTGTGGGATGGGGAATTATTAGCCAATCCCAGCGCTCCATTCGGCCTGGCAAAGGTGGCGTGATCACTACGTCACACACTATAGATGCATAACCATAGTCGCTATACGTGCGGTATAGATCTGCAGTACCATCTATCTACCTTACTTAGTACTACAAATAGGCAAAAGGTGGTAGAGTGTAGGTGACCGCGGTGTCCCATTAGGTGACCTAATTTATTCTACATACATACACGCCTTTATCCCTAATGGGGTAGGCAGAGCATAATCGACCTAAACAAAGGTCGTTTTGTCCAAAAACAAGTTCCAACAAATATTTCAAAAGTTTTTCATCAGGGATAACAGAGTTTTCTTCCATGTACTACATACTCCGCCGATCTTCATCTTTTAGTACCAAACTAACTAACTATTTCATGACTTCTCCAATAGCCTGGGATCAATTTTAATCCGTTGTATGGGCATTAAACAAAAATTCTATAACAGCAATTTTTTATGTTTTAATAGTTAGCTATTTCAGTGTAAAATTAAATTAGCAGGGAATCGGCCATATTTTATGGCCGCATCAAATAATAATAATAATAATAAATTTATTTAATTTCCGTAGGAACACAGCAAAAATGTTATCAACCCTATTATTTTGCAACATTTCATCTCAATATTATTCCCGACCGTTCAAATATATAATCGTCCTATTTTTATTAATGAAACATATCTGTGTTTACAAAAATACTTCCGAATTGTTTGTTTAATTCGTAGCGTTTTGTTAAAAAAAGGTATCAATTTAATTTCAAATGTCTAGTACTTCATATATTATTCTTAACATACCTATTTGTGAAAGTATCGCCCTTAAATAAGTTAACTTATATAAAAAAAGAAAAAGTGCCAATAAAATCCGTGAAAAAATAGTAGCAACAAAGTTTATTATGTGGACTTTCTGTTTAAGATATATTAAATAACATTATAAAAAAATCGCCCATATTAACTATATTATTTATAAAATTATGAATATTTAATCGACTATGGCGTGCAAGGGGAGCGCGCGGGACGTGGGGGCGACAGCGCGGGGTGGGGGAGGTGCGCGGGCGCGGCGGATCGTAGCCGCACGCATGCAATGCAACATGTTTATTTGTTTACGCGGCTCTCTAATTACCTATGCCTTATCAACACAGAAAAAAAATGAATTATTTTTTGTATGGACGAAATCATAAACTTGTCATTTCCTTGCAAGATTCAAACGTATTCAAAATAAATCATAGCACAGCTTATAGAGGGACTCTTGTCGTACATTTTTGTCATAGACAATCAACTGCGCTTTTTGCGCCTTTAGGAGCTACAGGCACTTTATTTTTTTGGTCAGCGGATGAGTCCGTTTTTTTTGTAGACAACTGATGCAATTACAAATAACTTTTATGGATTTTATTTTTCCAAATATGCCTTATCTACACGAAAAAAATATGAATTATTTTTTGTATGGACGAAATCATAAACTTGTCATTTTCTTGCAAAATTCAAACGTATTCAAAATAAATCATAGCACAGCTTATAGAGGTACTCTTGTCGTACATTTTTGTCATAGACACTCTACTGCGCTTTTTGCGCCTTTAGGAGCTACAGGTACTTTAATTTCATATGTTTGGTATAATTCATTTTCAAGTATTTCATATGGATTTAAATAAATATTGTTAAGGATAGACAAATAATAATGTTTTCTTTACTGACAAGTAGAGTAAATCTTACTAATGTCTTATTCTTTAAAAAAAACCTTTTTAAATTATATACTTAATTAAAGCAGAAATCTCAAAACATGTACGTACAGGTAATTTTTTTTATGACTCAACTTGTTTGCAAACATTGTTTGGTAATGACTCATGGTCTAATTACTCCATTACTTGGGATTTGGGATCTATTTTGTCATTTAGCGCTAGCGAATGCTTCGAAAACGCTAGATAAAAAAAAAACATATAGATTGCAATTAAAATTTTCCCTTCGTACTTTTACGGACTTCGACAAGTCATATTCAAACTCAAATAAACTAAATATTGGTAATGTATTAACAATGGTGGAAATCTCTAAACCCCACGTGTTTGTACATGTAAATTATTGCGTGAGTCATCCGTATTGCAAGCATTTTTCTGACTCATTGTCTAATTACCCCTACTACTTGAAGTAACATGAGGCTTGCGCGATCGGTTTTTGTTCATTACGCGTCTTGTGCTCGTAAAAACAACAACTTTTCATCAACTATCACCATATATTTTTAGTTTTATAATACTTATAATTATTTTTGTATTTTTTACTAAAATGGCTACGTTTGTAACTAATTTAGATATTATTAAATTTTTGTAAAAAAGTGGGTGCCTTAAAAATAGCGATTTATTGTTTCAAACCATTATTAAATATATTCCAAGTGAAATTTCAAAAGAAGAGTTCAGTATTATCAAAAAGTTTTGCCAAAATTACACGTCAAACCTAGCTAGAAGATGGGAAAAATCAAGTAGGAACAATCGCTTTAGTGAATCAACTGCGAACAAAAGGTGGTTGGAGTCTAAAATTGTGTGGCCAACTTCTACTTCGGTGAATTTCCCTATGTTATTTGATCCAGAATATACCATAGAAGATGTTGAAGTAGAAGAAGAGCATAATTTATCATATGAAGAGGAAGCGGGTGCATCTACATCAGAAGCTGCTACAAATACCCCTAGCTCAAGAAATAAAAGACCATTTGAAGAATAATTAAATAAACAGAAGAAAAGACGTTCTTTGTCTCTTTTGGAGCATTCCGAAGAAGTACTGTTCTATGCCCTTGCAAAAAAACTGAAAGAAAACGGGCGCACCGTTTGTGCTAAAGTTATTAAGTGCCTCTCTAGTAAGCCAGAAAAATTGCAAGAAGTAAGTGACTTTTTATTCAAAGACTGTAATCAATCGATTCCCGAGGAAGAAACTTTAGCCCTTGTCACTGCATTAAGTTTATCAAAATGGCAGTATCTCACTTTGAGGTCTATTTTAAATACAAATGGCATAGCGGTTTTTCCATCTTACCATAAGTTACTGTTAAAGAAGAAAGAATGTTATCCAGCAAAGGAAGAAATTACCATATCAGAATCAGGAGCGAAAATTAAATTACAAGCAGTTTTAGATTTAACTGCTGAGAAGATTGTGAAAGTGACCGGTTCGAATATTAATAGTGGTGTTTTGAAGCTAGTGAGTAAATGGGGCTGTGATGGAGCTTCGTCACAAAGTTGTTACAAACAAAAACCAACTGGTGATATTTTTTCAGAATCTTCTGTATTTATGGTTAGTTTTGTACCACTTCGCCTTATGAGTGATGACGATGTCATAGTATGGGAAAATCCGCGCCCTTCGTCAACAAGCTATTGTAGACCGATCATGTTTGAATTCAAACAAGAAACAAAAGAATATATTCAGCAAGTTGAAGCAACAATAGAAGAAGAAATTCAGAATCTTATACCAACGAAAATATTAAATGGCGAATTTGAAGTTTATCATGAGTTGCATATGACAATGATCGATGGCAAAGTATGCACAGCACTTTCTGAGACAGATTCTGCAGCCAATTGTAACATATGCTTAAGAACTCCGAAAGACATGAACAACTTGAACCACGTTTTTAACAAACCAGTGAACGATGATATGTACGAATATGGTTTATCTTCCCTTCACATGTGGATGCGATGCATGGAATGTATTTTGCATATATCTTACAACTTAGATTTAAAATTAAAATTCTTGGTACTACATGCCTTCAAGTGTACATAAACTTTTAGTGCATGGTGCAGATATTTGCCAGCACTTTTCTTTTATCCCAATTGGTATGATGTCCGAAGAAGCGTCAGAAGCAAGAAATAAAGACTTTCGTTCAATCAGAGAAAAGCATACGAGAAAGATAGGCAGAATTCAAACAAACGAAGACATTATACACCAGCTATTAATCAGCTCAGATCCGTACATTACGAACATCAGACCTAAGTTCACCAAAATTCAAAAACAGCAGAGGTTCGAAGAAACTGAAAATTTTCTCAAGGATGATTCGCCCAACGACCTTGGAATAGAAGTTACTGAAGAGGAAGAAGTATACGTTGACATTGAGAATAACCCCCCACAAGATCCTTTACAATGAATCACATTGTAATCAGGTATTAGTTAGTTTATTTAAGTTTTTAAGTTCATAGTTTATTTAGGTTTTTAATTTCAAAGTTATTTATTGTAAAAGGAATGTCTAGTACCGAGACATACCTTTATAGATTTAATGGTGTAGCGGCGTTTAATATTAATTGATGTTCTGTATATAAAAAATAATAATAATAATAAATGTATGTAAACCTTATAGGTAATTAAATTTTTTTAAGAACGCTTTAATACATTACCTATATAATCATATAAGTTTGTATTTTGACGGTCCTAAGCCCGTAAAAGTACGAAGGGAAAATTTGAATTGCAATCTATGTGCCTATTTATTATTTAGCGTTTTGAAAGTGTTTGCTAGCGCTGAATAACAAACAGAGCCCAAATTCCAAGTATAGAGGTAATTAGGCAATGAGTCATTATCAAACGATGTTTGTAAACTAGATGAGTCAAAATAATTTACCTGTACGTACCTGTTTTGAGATTACTACTTTAATTTGTTTCAGTAAATATAGGATTTTTCTGAATAAGACATAAGTAAGAGTTACTTTACTTGTCAATAAAGGAATCATTATCATTTGTCTATCCTTAACAATATTTATTTAAATCCATATGAAATACTTGAAAATGAATTATACCAAACATAAAAAATTAAAGTACCTGTAGCTCCCAAAGGCGCAAAAATCGCAGTTTAGTGTCTGACAAAAATGTACGACAAGAGTCTCTCTATTAGCTGTGCTATGATTTATGTTGAATACGTTTGAATCTTGAAAAAAAATATGACGAGTTTATGATATCTTCCCTACAAAAAATAATTTATATTTTTTGTGTGTAGGTAGATAAGGCATATTTGAAAAAAACAAAATCCATAAAAGTTACTTGTAATTGCATCAGCTGTCTACAAAAAAAATCAGCCTCATCCGCTGACCAAAAAAATAAAGTGCCTGTAGCTCCTAAAGGCGCAAAAAGCGCAGTTGAGTGTCTATGACAATAATGTACGACAAGAGTCCCTCTATAAGCTGTGCTATGATTTATTTTGAATACGTTTGAATCTTGGAAGAAAATGACAAAATTATGATTTCTTTCATACAAAAAAATAATAATTATTTTTTATCTCTGTAGATACGGCATATTTGGAAAAAACTAAATCTATAGAAGTGCTTTGTAATTGCATCAGCTGTCTACAAATCTGCCTGATCCGTTGACCGTTGATCCGAAAATTCTTAATGTCCCATTTTTTTTATTTTGGGACCAGTGTGCGGCGGGCGCGCGGCGCACGCTTTGTCGGCGCTCTTAAAGGGTTGCGGTTGCGTGGGACGCGACGGTTGGCGATGGTGTGTGTTGAGCTTTTGATAATTCGCAAAAAATATACTTAAAAGTTAAACTAGTGGCGGATCTTCATATTATTAACATTGTTAGGGTCTGAAATAAAAAGTCTGTCGATATTTAAAACTGCTATAATTTTGCTGTTCTTGATAAGAATGAAAATTGAGTTGGCTATCTTCCTGAGTAAACGTAGGGGTGATTTTTAATAAAATGGACATAAATATATATGTATTTACAAATCATAATTTAAAAAATCTTGTATTTTTATTTTGTCTCGCGATATTTCGAGATAAACGGACAGAGAAGTTGTTTATATATTTTTTTCGTTCCTGTTATATATACTGGTGGATTTTGGTTCCGTTAGTTATACTTAGCCTAGACAAAAACATTTTTACAAAAGAATTACTTATACTACATTTGCTGTAAAATTTCATTACTTTTTGATGCATTTTTTTTTCCATGACTTCCGGTCCATCTATATGGCGGATTCGAAAATATAGGTTTTTAGATTTACTCAAAATAGTCAATACAAAAAATTCAGGCTGATCGCGAATTATTTCCAAAAATTCAGGATTGTTCCTAGGCTACAAGTTTTAGATTGAATTCGTATGTCGTATTATACTAAGACTAGCTAGCGCCATCTATCTGTATGTTACCAAAATTAAAAATACAAACTTTTTACAACTTTGTCAAGCTCATTTTGACTTTACCTATTTGTCAATAAAATTAACCTCTTCCGAACAGAATCATTTTATAAACATTATTCATTAAAAATACTGAAAAAATATTCAGGATGTTTAAGCACTACAAAGATTTATGTGATGTCGTTTCTCTCCTAATATATTGTCCCAACGATAAAACCCTCTTGCTCACTAAAGAAGCGACGGGAGAATACTGGATACCTTCAAATAAAACCGAAAAACACTGCTGGAAGATGACTGCACACAAAATATACATCGATGTAGGTTTTTGACGATGCATGTAGAAGGAAGGTAGTAAGTAGGTCGATTGAACAAGAGAAAAAGCCTGACGTTTTATAAATAGCAACCAAGTCCTACCTAAGTTGCTTGATGTAAATGACTAGGCGCTATGTTTGTAGCGCAAAAAAAATATGTTCTCTCCTTATCTAATTAGAGGTTAGATAATATTCATGTTATTCCAGTTATTTGGAATCGATGCTACATCACAATGTTCTCCACTCCGGGTTTACAAGATTTGGCTTCCCAACCATCTTTCGCCGTCCGTGTACCATGCCGTTTACAAAGTCGCTATCAAAACTGATATAAAAAAGAAAACGAAAATAAAAGTGGTTTGTTTGTATAGAAACTATTATTTTAATGTAGTAGGCAGCGATTGTAGAATATAGTCACGCCTTTTTCCCTTACGCTCACACTTACCGGGTAGGCAGAGAGAAATAGCAGCAGTAGTTCCAAATATGTATCGATATAATAGTGGTAGGTCGATGTTAGTTAGCAAATCACTTATGAATTGCAATACCTACACTGACTGACTCTCTCCCTCTTCTAATTTTTCAGTAGACTTGGGATGAGAAGCAATTGGAGCTTTCTGTCTTTTATTGAATGCACTAAAATAACCCTCAAAACTTGTCAGACGTTGCGAACGTCCTACGTTTAGGTTGTTGCTTGGGGTTTTTGACGCTCTGCGTACCATATTAAAAGATTGGCGTGATTTTATGTAGATGTATGTATGTCCTTGGAAATAAGAATTCTAACGTTATTTTATTTCAGCAAAATATGCGTGGTCGCATAAACTGGTTCAATATTACGGAGCTGGAGCGTCAGCGCGCCCACGCGAACCTCAAGAGCCCGGAGCTAGCAATGTTCAGTCAGTTGGCGATAGGAGACCAGAATAAAGAGGACCCGGTAACACATCATTCGTATTGAATTAGCCACGTTTTGAGTGTCAATAAGTTATATAGTACTTGCCATTGAATTTCTCGACCCGAAATGACTCGAGAGGTCAGGCGTAAGTGATTTTTAACAGTTGGTTATACCAGGTGTAAGGGACAGCGTCCTGCAAACTAATAGGGGTTGCTCAGTCAACGACACTGAATAACTATCAGCAGGCTTTTTTTCTGGAAGTGAAAAAAAAAATGTCTTTCCCATACAAATTGATCGAGGTAAACATTTTGCATGGAAAAGCCTTTTTTTTTTCTCTTCCTGAAAGTATTTCCTGGTGGAAGTTGTTCAGTGTCGTTGACTGAGCAACCCCTATCAGTTTGCGGGACGCTGTCCCTTACACCTGGTATAGGTACTGTGTTTTGCTTGATCTGAGATGGCGTTTGGACTGGACACAATGCGAAGGAGGAGTAGGTATTCAGTTCTCTTCCTAGCGAGTGAATTTAGTGTTGAACAACCCGAAGAACCCTGCTGTCAGAGTCTTGAGACCGCCTAGTAGCACAGCTATTAGGCCTCTGACATGATTTAAGTAACGTCCACTATCAAAGACAGCGACCGGGACCGACGGCTTAATGTGCCCTCCTAGGCACGGAATCCTTTTTATTTTCGGACAATCACGTGGTTCAGCCAGCAATGTTCAACCAAACTGAGGAAAACCTCACCAAGTTATAAATTGACAAATATCAACTTTTTGTGTTACCCTCCTGCTAATCGAACCCAGGACCTCCGGATCGTAAACCCATGACTCTGACTACTAGACAATGGAGGCAGATGGTATTCAGTTGATGCTATAAAATATAGAAGGGTCCATTAACCTTAAATTCTATTCTAAATTTTGCTAGAGTAAAGTTTTTCTTTTTCGCAGTTATGGCAAGAGTTCGACACTGGACTGCTGATCGAAATCTGTGAGGAGAATGTTCTTCTGAGCTCGGATGCTTGGGCTGGTGCGATGGCCATCGCTGCACCCAACTCCCAGTTGCTACAAGCTGCCAACTACACTAAAGACGGTAAACTCTACAAGCTGTAGTTCTTCCATGTGCCAGCTGCATTTCCTCCCGGGTATGCTGTGAAAACCAGCTAAGCGATCCGAGTGTTTCAGTATATTGTAACTTAGGCGACGGGCTGAAAACCTGTCACTACAGCAATATACCTACAAAATCTATCTTAAATAACCCTCAAAACTTTGTCAGACGTGGCGGAATGACCTTTTTTTAGGTTGTTTACGCTCTGCCTACCCGATTAGGGATAAAGGCGTGATTATATGTATGTATGTATGTATTTAACTCTACAAGGACTTCGTGTTACGGAGGCCACAATACCCGGCGTTTGTCTTTAAAAGTCGTGGTCCCATAAGCCATGTCAGCGGACGATCAGATGGTTTAAAATGACTCAAGAACTAGTGCAGGCAGGGTTCATCTGGTTGTCCATTTCTTGTGCAATACAGATCAGAGCATTCAATAAAAAAAATATTATGTTTTCATGTATAACGTGTGTAACATAAGTCTATTTACTGTATGTTGAGTTTTGTATTGTTTCATGAATAAACGTTTTTCTATTCTATTCTATTGAGAAAACCTACCTGGGCAGGAGAAGACTAAAGACCGTCACATTTTTAGCTTGAACACTCTGGATTAATCAAGACAAAGAATTTGATATTGCCATGTCCGTGAAGTTGAAATCCAAACAAATCAATTAAATCGCCCGACTTACTATAACATCTTGGCCAGTATTTGAAATCGGCACTTGAGACTGACAGCGAGTTTGAGTTCGTATCAGAAATGTCATTTCAGCACATTTTGAACTGTCAAATCCATACTTAATACTGCTCTCAATCTTGAGATAACTGCCTCCGTAGTCTAGAGTATTATATATTCTGTGCTAGTGGTCAGAGCCATGGGCTTCCGATCTGGCGATCCTGGCTTCGATTCCCAGGGGGGATTCCAAAGTTGATATTTGTCAATGTATCACTGTGTGAGGGTTTCCCCAGTTTGGTTAGGATATTGCAGGTTGAATCACCTGATTGCCCGAAAAGTAAAACGATTCCGTGCTTTGGAGGGCACATTAAGCCGTCAGTCCCGGTCGCTGTCTTTGATAGTGGACGTTACTCAAACCATGTGAGAGGCCTAATAGCTGTGCTACTAGGCGGTTTGAAAACTCTGCCACCAGGGTTCTTCGGTTGTTCGACTCGAGAATCATTGGCTAAGAAGAAGAATCTTGAGATCGCTGTATAAATACGGGCCCATGAGAGAGCAAACTTTGACAGCTGCTCTTTACGTTGCAGATCAAATGCGGTTGTACTCCGAGTTTATGCTGCTGTCGTATCCAGCGATCTACATGAGCTTGCAGATATTCACCAACTTCATGCTGGACATCGGCTGGCAGCGAGTGCAGTGCGCAAACCTATTCAGGTATGCATTATGCATCTTCCATGCTGGCCTGGGAGCGAGAGAAAAACATAAAATGTGGCAGCTGCATTTCCTCCCGGGCATGCTGTAAAAATCAGCTAAGGGATCCGAGGGTTTCTGTATATTGTAATTTAGGCGATGGGCTGACAACCTATCACTACTTCCGGCATGCTGTAAAAAGCAGCTAAGGGATCCGAGGGTTTCAGTATATTGCATGTATACATACATATAATCACGTCTTTATCCCTAATGGGGTAGGCAGAGCGTAAACGACCTAAATAAAGGTTGTCTGCCACGTCTGACAAAGTTTTGAGGGCTATAGCGAACCAGAGGCTCCCTCTAAGGGCGAGTAGGGGTAATGTCCCTGCCCGCTACAGAACATAGGTGGTAGGTAGCTGAACTAATGTTATTGATCGGTACGCGCATCAATCATAGATGGCGCTTACCCGGAAGTCCTTATTTATTTACTAACTATAATTAAGGGAACTGGCTTGAACCCTTACTTGCATGTGTGTGTTTCCGGTGAGGCATAGAAGGGCTAAGACATCTTGTTTAATTTTCGGGCGATAAAATTGTTAATCGTGTTACATCTTGTGAAACTATGTGTAATTCTGACTAAATCTAAGTGAACACAAATAACTATCGTAAACTGAACCTACGGACTTGTTATTTTAACGCGGATCACCCTAGTGACTCTAAATCGACTGAGGATAGCCACTAAAGGGCTTTTTAAGATAGATTTGTAGGTATTTTGCTGTAGTGACAGGTTGTCAGCCCCTCGCCTAAATTGCAATATATTGAAACCCTTCGATCCCTTAGCTGCTTTTTACAGCATGCCCGGGAGCAAATGTTTGTAAATTGGTGGCAAATAAATGCAGCTGGCACATTCGATGTTTTCCTCACGCTCCCAGTCCAGTCTGGAAGAAATGCTTTGGGATTAGGTTATTGATGTTCCTGGTTGTGTGGTTAAGTATATCTTAGAAGGGATAAGGGATAAATTGATACGAATGAAAGTAAACAATTCCCAGTGAATTCGCCTACTAAGTACCTATGGAAAATACATCCGATATGGGGGAGAGCGTCATTCCGATGTCAATCAGGGTTCTGATTTTGTAAACTGAAATTATGTGAATTGTAAATAAAATAAAACTCTACCAATTCTTACAACACAACCACTTCAAAATGATAGATCAGTTGTTTTTTTTTTTATTTTTTTATTATCTGCTTATTTTTTAATACATATACTTTCTCATGTCAACGGGTTGGCCTTTGACTTCTGCTTTAAGTGCATTTTGTTCAGGTTAGCTTATTATTTCTTGTTTATCTTTCGGTCGCTGTAACTGGCGGTATGATTCACACCACGTTCTTTGCATGTTACTGGCCATAAGCCTATTTTTTGCAAACTCTGCGATGGATATAAGTACCGTCATTTTTTAAATAAAATAATTTGAATTTTGCCACACTCAGAGCGGCAGACATCAGCGGGCGTGGAGGACTATCGTTCCAAGAAATGCTGCTGTGGTGCGCCGCTACCGAACCAGGCACGCAGCATGGAGGTATACCCGCTGAGATACGCTGCCGGTACATATTCAGGTAAGGAAGCTTCAGTTGAGCTGGAAACGGACTAGCCATTGTTGGGTTAACAAGATTTTTGCTTTAGATCAGTTTGGAAATCTGTAAATTATAATGGGCGGCTCCGAAACATGAACTTGTCAGTCAGTGCCGTAACTATACAATCTAAGGCTAGTGGCAATTTTTTCGGATGGGGCCCTCCGTCGTCGTCCCAGTGAAAGTCATATTTTAATTTAATTCCCCAAGCGTGATACATAAGTAACGGATACGGAATTAATACATTACGCGAGCAAAGCGAGCTCGACTTTTCAAACAACCAAACACACGAAACACGCAGAACAATTAAAACGTAATGCGAGCGAAGGGAGCTCGGTTTATCAAGAAAATTAATAGATATACGTGCAAAAGAATTAAAAACAACGCGAGCAAAGTGAGCTCGACTTTTCACGAAAATTAATGGTTAAACATGCAAAAAAAAGTAAAACGCAACGTGAGCGAAGAAAGGTCGACTTTTCACAAAAACGAACAGATAAACACGCAATTAAAAAAAAATATGTAAGGTTGCGGCCTCTTGGGTCGGAGGCCCGTGGCATTTTGCCAGTCCTTCCACCCTATAGTTACACCACTGTCGTCAGTGATACTTATGCTAGATTGCCGTCAGCTTTTCATATGGGCTTCCATACAAACATGAACACGCCCACCGAGATAATGCATAAAATCCCTGTTAATATTCCATTGATGGAGATTCTTTGTCAGGTATTTCGACTGCAACCACGATCAGAAGCTGGAGTACGTGGAATTTAAAGAGCTGGTGGCGGCTGCGAGGATGGCGCGTCAGCTGCCAGTTGATGCTCTTAGCGTCTCGAGGGATGCTGACATCTGTCTCCGGTATGTTTAACTTGATCTAATCCAATATGGATTCCTACGAGAATCTCCTTCTTTTCCACGGAATGACCAGCAGCATTTCTTGCAAATTTGGGATCTCTTACTGCGTCCCAAATTGACTGCATGCTACGCTAAGCCAATGAACACCTTTTGATATACTGGCTGCTAATGGCATATTATTAACCTCAGATTATGGATTCAACTGTATTCTACTAAATGCAGTTTAGATTCTTTAGATCCGTGTATTTACACGTACCAATAATGGACGATTTATTTCAGACAAATGGGCATGCAACCAAACTCCCAGATGCCAGTGTCAGAGTTTCTACGCAGCGTGGGTGAGCTGCGAATACGCGGGACCAGTTCAATGCTGCGATCACCTCGTAGCACCTCCGCCTACCTGGCTGATCTGCAATTAACGGACCGAACCTTGTCAAACGTGCCGAAACAGCCGTCGAAGGGGCAGCTTTGTAAGTCCTAGATCTAGTAATAAGAGCTGATCTGTAACTCATTTTCCGATTGGCACGCATAACTTCAAATACACATCTACTTTGTTTAAGCTTTTAAAAGATGACACCTGATCCATATCGCTCACTCTATTCTACACATTTTGGCACAAAGTTTTTCTTATGATTCTAGCAGCAGGACAAGCAGCTCAGTCGAAGCCCGATCAAGATAGCTCCGCGATGTCAGGCGGGGCGGAGCGCCGTGTGGGAGCCGGGCCGGACTACAACATGGCCACCTACACCGTGCGCGTGCGTAAGGAGGCGCAGAACGAGATGATCGAGCTTAACCACTTCGATGGTAGGATTTGGTGCCAGATTTTCATCTATTTTCTCTTCAGCTCTTCGTTCGTCTGTGCTGTGATTGTTAGCTCATGTGATAAGAACTTATTTTCTCGTGCAGTATCTGGATGACGATGATATGATTCCCTAAACCTGCGTGTCACGTCGTCTTTCTTGAATATCTCTGTCCCACAGAAGACGCAGTAAGTCCCTCAACGGCAAGACTGTTGTCAGTAAAGATACCTGTTGCTAACTCGATGGAGGTGCTCGGACCCCTCACGTACCCCGTTGAAGCGATGGCGGCCGTCCACTACTTCGCCACTCCAGTTGACAAGCTTCCTGGTGTAAGAAATAATTTTGGAAATTGTTTGCGTGAGGTTTCTTTAATTACTCTGCTTGATCACTACCTTTTGTAGTGACTGATGTAATTGATTTTGTATTAATACTGTAATCTACGGGATTGCGTCAGCCACTTTCCTAACATTCTGTGCACAGAGACGGATATCAGTAGCGACGAATAGTTCTTTGGTGGCAAACAAAGCGGCGTTCTCGTGGGCGGCTCCGGCTGAGGAAATAGCGATGGGAGCACTCTTGTTGAAACTAGCTGATGCCGTCAGACCTATTTGCCAGGCTGAACCAAGACTGTTGAAGTTGACTTCGCCCGTTTATGTTGTTGGTAAGACTGCGTTTAGCATTACTCAGCTTGTTCGAAAACTGTGTTACCGATCAGATTAAAAATTGATAATGGTCCCTTCTGCTTCTTTTCGCTCCGCTCAACTTCGCGCAATGGAACCTCGGCCTAATTAATCTTCATTCTATGTTTAACAGTTGATTAACCCACTAGTCTTCCATGCTAGCCTAAGAGCGAGAGAAAAACATAGAATCTGCCAACTGCATTTCCTGCCGGGCATGCTGTAAAAACCAGCTAAGGGATCCGAGGGTTTCAGTATATTGTAAGGCGATGGGCTGACAACTTGTCACTACAGCAATATACCTACAAATATATCTTAAATAACTCTCAAAACTTTGTCAGACGTGGCGGAACTACCTTTGTTTGGGTGCGCTCTGCCTATCACATTAGGGATAAAAGCTTGATTATATCAATGAATGAACCCACTAGGCGACCTTCACGGCAACCTGGCCGCGCTTCTGGCCATGGAGACGGCGCTATGGCCTTCCGGAGCGTCCCTATCTCCAGCCAAGTTACTCTTCCTCGGCGATTTCGTTGATCGCGGACCACACGGGACTGAACTCATGGCTTACCTGTTGTCTGCCAAGCTGCAGAGGCCGAAGGGTGTATTGCTGGTACGCGGAAATCATGAGACCAGGGATATTCAGAGAATGTTCACTTTTCACACGTGAGTTAACATTTAAAAATATTGATATCACGTAAGTAAATACGGGGTATAAGGGATAGCGTCCCGTAAACTCCTATTGGTTGCTCAGTCAACGAAAAGGTTTTTTTCAGGAAGTGATAAAAAATATGTTTTTCCATACAAATCGTCTGATCAAGGGGGTGATTTTGTATGGGAAAGTCAATTTTCCTGGTGAAAGTTGTTCAGTTTCGTTGACTCAATCGAGCAACCCCTATCAATTTGCGGGATGCTGTACCTTATTGGTATTTATTTGGACACTGTACTTTCAGAGAATGCGTACAGAAATATGGCGACGCAGAAGGCAGTAAGATATGGAACGCTATCAACAATGTTTTCGACGTGCTTCCGTTGGCTGCTGTCATTGATGACAAGGTATGCTTTCTCTAGTTAGGACAAACCAACAATCATTCTTTGATATAGACTTTGATTATGAGCACAAGACATATAAACAACACATTGTACACAAACAAACAGACCACAATTAGGCGGCCTTATTACTAGGGTAGCAATTTCTGCCAGGCAACCTTTGGGTAAAGGAGTATTTTGCTATTATTATGCGGGATAGTGCAGTTACTATTGTTATAAATTTAAATAGAATACATATACTGTGTAAACCCTAGCAGATACGATAACAAATGGCGATGACACAACCTAAACTAATGAAATTAATTTTCCAGGTGTTTTGTTGCCACGGCGGTATCCCCCCGCCCTGGGTGTGTCCTCTCATCACAGCTATCGACAAGGTGCCCGTACCCTTGGTCAGGCCTTCCGAGCAGAGCACTATCGCCTGGGAGCTGCTGTGGAATGATCCTGTCAAGTGAGCTAGAAATTCCTACACATTTACTAGGTAGTCGCTGCCTCGGCCACGAAGCGTGGTAAGTATGGTGAATACCTTCCGTCCAATATGGATGAGGCTAATGTCCTCCAGTGGGCTTTGCATGGCTGTTGTAATAGCATTTTTGATCAATCATTGCCTTCTGCTATGCTGGTTATTGACAAAGAAAATAGACACAACAGGCCTTGCTTATTTTTATGAAGAAATTTCTTACATTACATATTTTATTTCTTATCTTACAGCAGACCTACAGAAGTAGAGTATTGCCTAATCAGAAAAAAAACGGGTCAAATAATCTCTAAATTTCAGACCGACCAAGCTAACAGCATCCACAGCCCTAGAACTGACAGCGAACGAAGGCTTCGCTGCAAATGTAAAGCGCGGCACAGGTCACGTGTTCGACCAGACCGCCATCGACCGCTTCCTGCTTGCCAACCAGCTGTCCCACGTCGTGAGAGCGCACGAGCTACATCAGAACGGGTTCATGGTGAGAAACAACATTACACAACCCCCCTAGCTTAGCTCAGCTGACAGCAAACGAAGTCTTCGCTGCAAATGTAAAGCGCGGTACCGGCCATGTGTTCGACCAGACCGCCATCGACCGCTTCCTGCTTGCCAACCAGCTGTCCCACGTCGTGAGAGCGCACGAGCTACTACAGAACGGGTTCATGGTGAGAAACAACATTACACAACCCTCCTAGCTTAGCTCAGCTGACAGCAAACGAAGGCTTCGCTGCGAACGTGAAGCGAGATACGGGCCATGTATATTCGACCAGTCGGCAATAGACCGCTTCCTGCTTGCCAACCAGCTGGTTAGACAGCTCACTCACGTCGTGAAAGCCCGCGAACTGCACCAGAACGGGTTCATGGTGAGTCTCATCTCGGCCTTAGCTGGCAGCAAACAAAGGCTTCGCCTCCAAACAAAAAGACATCAATGTTCACACCAAACTTATCTTAGCGAACGAAGGCTTCGTCTGCACACAGAAACCCTTCTAACTTAGCTTCCTGGCAACAGCGAATGAAGTCATCGCGACGTCAAAACCCTAGCTTAGCTTTTCTTTTCTCTGCCTACATTATTAACGCCACCAAACAAAAAAAAACAGCTTCAACCTTCTGGTTGCTTTAAGGGCGCTTTTGCACTGATTCGAATATTTTTTTAAACGATTCAACCTTCCTAGTAAATGTATCATCCATATCCGTTTTATATGGAAATTTCACGGACGCGATTCGGATACGGAGCAGTGCAAAACGCTCATTTTTATCACGTTCCTGGTACGATATCGATATTTAGGTGCAACTCCGCGGGCGGCTGATATCAGTATTCTCTTCGGCGCATTACTGCGGCGGCACCAACGACATCGGCCTGGCTCTGCTGGAGGGCAGCAAGCTCAGGCTGATACGGGTCGGCATGGAGTTCTGAGGATGCACTGGTCGCAAAAGCAGTCCAGCAAAGGCAGCGTGATACGAAATTATCGTATGCCTCAAATAATACATCATATTCTTCTTTTTAGTCTTAGATCAAATATAGTTATAGACACATAAACGCAGTTTGAAAAGCTCACCAAAAAATCAAGGCATATGCCTTGAAGAGTTCGATGGTGTAGTAGATAGGGCCGCTGCCTCCTGAGCGGGAGCTCGTGGTTCGAACCCCACCACGTACCAATGTGTTTTTCGGTTTTTGAATTTCATATGTACGTTTATTTGGTGCTTTTTTCGTGCTTCGGAAAGCACGTTAAGCCGTTGGTCCCGGTTAATGTCGTTTAATACCGTAGATATTAGTCGTTAAGCCATATCAGAGACCAGTGCTAAGCATTGGCGGCTTGAAAACTCTGACCTAATCTAGGATTGGGTCTGGTTTCCCTTCTGGGTTGCGGAGGTCAGATGGCAGTCGCTCCGTGTAAAAACCAGTACCCTCGTTCAATCCCCTAAATTAGGAAGCCGACCCCGTGAGATACGGGATAAGGCTAGGGAGATGATGCCTTGTTTGTATGTCAGCCGCTATTTGACAAATCGAACTTTATTTTATGAGCAGTAAGGGCCATATTGAAGCTTTAAGTAAACCACTTTACGACCTTTTTGCGCAAAGTTGACGTGGTGCCACGGTTTTAGTTTGATTCTGTATAGGACCGTGGATCTATAACCATATTTGATCTAAGTTTTTATACTATTTCCAAATGAGATTTAGAATAACGGTAAACAAAATTTAGAACAAGATCTTAGAAGAAAGTGTGAAACAAGATCTTCGATTAAAAGACGTTAATCAAAGATCTTGTTTCTAAAATAAGTTTTAGCTAGACATGATACTTTGTTTACCTTTATTCTAAATCTGATTTGGAAATAGTATAGTATTCTTGATTGTGAACAAGTTCCCAGCGCGCAGCAACAGCTCGGGCACAAACCCTGAATTAAATCCGCTCCGCCATTTATATTTTTAAAACAAAAGCCCAGGAGCCGTACTTTTGAATCACTCGAATCGATTTCGCATGCGAAAAACTAACAATCGCATGGTAAATTGTATGAAAATCGCATGCCAAAGTTACACGTTCGTATGCGCATTGGAGTTCGAGTGATTCAAAAATATGGCTCCAGATTGGAGACAACTAATACAATGACGTCAAAGCTGATGCTACCAGCGGATACTACTTAAAAAAAAACTGTGATATTTACATTTTGTGCTTTTTAGATTATTGTTTTTTTATAGGTGTTTATTTTGTTAGTATTATATTTTATTACTGGATAGTTTAATCTTTAAAATAAAAACGTAAAATGTTCATACTTCTTCATTTATTATTCCATCGCTTAAAAAAACCGATCATAGTGGGAACGAAACAGTATTATGTTCATTCATATAAATTAGTGTTGCTTATTATTAGCGGGACTTATAGATAGTTTTTACAATGCTAAGCTAAATTATACTGTGGCAAAAGATCAAGGCGATTATTTTATGATATTGAAACCAAACAAAATAATATTAATCAGCTAGACAAATTAGAATAACATTTTAGCAATACTTTTAATATTTTTGCTCAAATATGAGAATATTCTTTTAAATATTCAGAACACAATAAACTACAAACATACACCAATTTTTTAAATTAAACTTTTAATTTAGTCGTTTTATCTTATTGCCACAGTTGTCTAACTTTGTTAAACCGTTACATCGCTAATACAGATGTAGGATGACGTCACACTACACGTTTAAAATAAAGCTTACTCTTCTAATATTTGTAGTCGATATAATTCAAAACTTGTATGAATATGTATGGAAAAAGATTACAGATTTTTTAAATGGACTTTAAAATAATTATGGAGTATAAAAAAATATTACATGACTATAGACCTGTAAAGATAATAAATAATGAGTCATTTTGCTATTTGGAAGAATTCTTATAATTTGACTTAGTTTTAATAGTTATGTTAACACTGCTCTATTTTTGATTACAGATTTTAACTGGGCCTTTAAAGAGAAATCAACAACTTATTAAAGTCTTGGTTTTTTACGTTCACATTTAAATATTAATTGAAAAAAGAGAATATGACAGACGTTCCTTTTCTGCAGTAAGATAAGAACTATAGATATTTTATACTATTTACACATTTCACTATAGATACGTTGACAAGTAAATTTAATATAATATTCTTATAGCTATAGAAAATTGGAATTAAGGAGTTACTGACAATATTTAAAAGTGTTTAAACATATTTGTGACATTCCACGGGCAAAGGTACCTATGGATTGTTTTGAGATATTCATATTTCTGTAATCTGCAACTCATAAGCTATTCAAAAACACTTCATAAGGGTACTTTATGAAGCCCCTTTCAAACCTTCCAGAAGGTACGTTTCCACATGGAACGTCATTATTGTAAGTGCGCACCAACCACTAACTTCAGAATAAAAACAGCCGCGCAGCAGGCCACACAATACTGCATTTGAATATTGCCGCCTTATGTTTAAATAAAGGCAGCACTAAAGTCGAATTCTAGGATATTAGATGACAAAGAATCTATGTCCAAAGAAGTGCTTAAAGCCCTTACTAAGATTATTTAGGGAGACCTCGCCTCTCGCGAGCTTATTTGGTGTATGTTGACTGGACAAATAATTTCCTGGTTTTTGAAACACTGCACAATAAATAAGACAGCAAAAAAGTGATCATTCATTTACTTTATTCATTCAGAACACCTACAGCTAGATTATAATCCTACAGCTAGATTACAATAACGAATACATAAAAATATATCAACAGAGCCATTTACAGGTGCCCGCAGATACATCTTTAGATCACATCAGAAAATATGTTCGAATTTTGCTTCTTTGCTGCCTCTCCATTATAATTCAAGCACAAAACAACTGAATAGAAAAAAAAGCTAAATAAAATGGTCAGACTTTCCCGGACTCCTCAAGCCTACCCTCCTCCGTACCGTACTCACGGCCGGTGCGGTCTCTACCTGCCCCCTAGTGCCCACACCACGCGATACGTCAGAACAAAATTAAAAACAGTTGTAACAATGTAGAAGGTGACTTTTCAAACTGAATAACTTTAGCAGAAAGGGAGAGAGAATAACGGGCGCGTGACGTAGCACGGCGCACTTCAGTTTAAATAGTTTGGTAGGAAGTTGTGTTTATCCTCCGGTAGGCTGGAGCCGCGCGGCGCGCGTGCGTGCTGTGTCCGTGGATCTGGGACCGAGCGGTTTACGGGGGTTGGCAGTGTTGCCAGGTCTTCTTAGTATGAAATCCCCGAAAAGTCAATTATCAAGTCGCCTAAAAGTCCCCCAAGGTGAAGTATCCTGAAATCGCCTAAATAATTTACGAATAGTCTAAATAGCTATTTTAAATGCTTGAGACCTATCCCTTAAGACTCTATTTAGTAGGGATGTTATTTAATAATTTGGTTCGATCTCAAAATTTTCCAATTCCACTAAAGTTCCATCGATCATTAAGAAACCCGTTGTGTTCGGGCCCATTTTGTTTGCATTCTTACCCTATATGATGGAAATAGCCTACTTCGCATAATTATTTTTGAAGTAGCCTAATTTTTTTTTTTGAGATAGTCTAATTTGCGACCAGTCGCAAATCGCAATTTTTGGTCGCCACAGCAATGTACGAGATAGACTAAATGGCAATAAACCGCACTTCGCAGCTCGGGGGTGAGCAGATCTGAGACTAAGCATTCCAGAGGTTAAAAGGTATTTGATCGAAGATGCGACAGCTGATTTGGTAGAACCTTTCTATCTGTATGGTGACTGGTTCAAGCTGTCTGTGTATTTTTTAGGACTAACTATCAGAGGCGCGTTTTTTTAAAGTTCACTTTTGTAGACTCTTTTCAGAAACAATGATTTTGCTAATAGTGACATTTATCATATCAAATTATTAAAATATATTGCATCTATTGAGAAAACAGTTACCAATACACAATTTCATCCATAAACCCTTTACCTCTCTCCAAAAGTGGTTCTCCCAATCACCTCTCCAAAGTCCCGCGGGCGTTCACAGCAACAGCCGGCCCTGCAGTATCTCGAGCGCAGCCTTGCGGCGTAGGTAGGGCATGTGGGTCTGCGTGAAGGTGAAGGGCGCGCCGCGCGCCGCGAACTCCGCGAACGTGCACGCGAACATGCCGCAGTCGCTGCCGTTCATCTGCTGCGGGATGTCCTGCAGGAGAGAAGCGAATTAAACGACCAAATATATACTAATATTGTACACATTATTTGCCGGCAGGGTGCGAAATATTTGCCAGCAGGGGGCAAGGTATTAGCCAGCAGGGGGCAAGGTATTTGCCAGCAGGGGGCAAGGTATTTGCCAGCAGGGCGTAAGGTATTTGCCAGCAGGGCGCAAAGTATTCGCCAGCAGGGGGCAAGGTATTTGCCAGCAGGGGGCAAGGTATTTGCCAGCAGGGCGTAAGGTATTTGCCAGCAGGGCGCAAAGTATTTGCCAGCAGGGGGCAAGGTATTTGCCAGCAGGGTGCAAGGTATTTGCCAGCAGGGGGCAAGGTATTTGCCAGCAGGGCGTAAGGTATTTGCCAGCAGGGGGCAAGGTATTTGCCAGCAGGGCGTAAGGTATTTGCCAGCAGGGGGCAAGGTATTTGCCAGCAGGGCGTAAGGTATTTGCCAGCAGGGGGCAAGGTATTTGCCAGCAGGGCGTAAGGTATTTGCCAGCAGGGGGCAAGGTATTTGCCAGCAGGGCGTAAGGTATTTGCCAGCAGGGGGCAAGGTATTTGCCAGCAGGGCGTAAGGTATTTTCCAGCAGGGTGCATTGTATTTGCCAGCAAGACCCAAAGTATGTAATCATTCGTCCGAAAGAGTACTAGAGAGCAGACGTGTTATTAAAAGTTCCGTCAAAATTTGCGTGAAAGAAGTGTAAAATTTTAGATTTGAATAATAATTTTAGTGTTGAAATATAGCTGTTAAAATTCTGCGTACAGTGTGGGAAACAGTTTCTTGATTGAGTGCTTAAATTTTGAATTATAAGCTTAAAAGCGAATCTCAACGGCCAAACCCTGACCTACCTCACACAAAGCTACAATAAGGAGCACCTGAGCATACGCTGGCGAAAAGCACCGAGATCACCCGAAAGGAAGCCGAGCAACCAGGTCAGTGACCTAGCTCCCCACTCCTCAGACGCAGAACTGCTTGCAAACTTACACTGTTAGCTACCGGTGCGCTATTTCAAAGCCTCGCCTACTGTCCATCGTGGTGTAGCGGTTTATGGTGTGGACTGCTGTGCTGAAGGTTCCGGGTTCAAATCATCACCGTGAAATTATTTTTGTTTTATTTTTCTATGTGCCGAACTCAAATACATCATATTTTGTTTACATTGATTTTAAAAGAGTTTAATAGCAGAGAAAAGCACTATAGAAAATATTATGTCGAGTAAGTCTAATACGCATACTAAGAATGTTCCTTGTTCTAAGTGCAAGGCACTTACAAATAAAAGAAGAATTTTAGAGTGCTCGGTTTGTAAAAATACCTATTGTTTGCCTTGCGTAAATGCTGAAAAGTTATTTAACTTAATAAAAGATAAAGCGAAATGGAGATGTCCTATGTGCCTCTCGCAAAAAAAGAAGACTATGGAGACTTCCTCTTCGTCCGTAACTAAAAAATCTATTCTTAACACACCATCTAAGCGATCTGTACCTGAAATAAAGAATTCACATGACCTACCGACAGATATAGTATCACCTATCATAAACAATGAGGAAAGTTTTGTAATAAATTTACCCACGCAAAACTCTTTTGACAAGCTGTCGGAGGATGAGTTGTTGCAGGACAGTTTGTACGCGCAACAGGAAAATCATAACAGCTCGGGTTTAAACAGGAGCTGCCCAGATTTACGACCTGACAATAATGATGATATGGAAAAATTGAAACTTCAGATTAAAGAATTACAGAAAAAGATGAAAACTTCAGACCGAGTTATAGAAAAAACTCTTGCAGAAAATTATGCACTCAAAAATGAGATTGGTATTTACAAGCTTAAAGTGGACAAGCTGATGAGCATTTGTAAATTAACCTCGAAAGACTCTGCAATTAAAATTAAAAAGGATCTCAAACAATCACATAACTTAACTTCATCGCCAATGACTTTAATAAGGCGCACGCTGGAATCGGAATTCTCTCCACATCAAGGTGCGATAAACACTAACACTGAAAATATAAACAACGTCGACTGCACTTCAGATTCAGACTTATCTCTATACGATGCTATAAACACCGAAGGCCCTCAATCAGATCACTCCCTGGAAGATAGAGTTGATAACACCTCAGGCTCCCAGCTGGATCTTTCATTGGAAGATAGGGTATTGTCAGACCGACTAAAATCTAAAAATGCCATCCCAAAAAAACATAGAGTTTTACTTTTAGCTGACGAAACAGGAAGAGGTCTGCGAAACATACTAGAAAAGTATCTGGGGTCGGACTATGAAGTTTCCTCAGTGTTGAAACCTTTTAGTAGCTTAGAACATGTACTAAAAGGAAGCACCTCAATAGTTAGTAACTTCAATAAAAATGATTATGTTATTATTCTAGCTGGATCACATGACCAAAATATAATAAGGTTACAATCAGCTCTGTATTCTTTTCTAGGTAATTACCAAAACACGAATATAATAATTGGAAAAATATATCATAGCGTGTATCTCAATGAAAATAAGCTGAATGAAGTACTTAGGATAATAAGTTCGAATATTGACCACTTGTTGTTTTCGGAATTATATGTCTCTAAAAGTAAACGATTAGATAGAATAAATACTTGTAGAATAATAGTAATGGACATTATAAAATTAAATTGTAAAATTAAGAAAAACTATTTAAATGACTCTAGTAAAGGATTGTCTAATGTGCAAACACAAACGGAGGAGCTGTTTTTTCGAGACTAATGTAAGTAGAAATGTGAGGGACGAGACTAATGTGACCCTGTTATCTAATATAAGTAAATTGACAATATTTCATCAAAATGTATGTGGAATAAATACCAAGAAAGATCAGCTAGAATTATATTTGCATGATGCTGAACCAAAACCAAATTATGTATGTATCACAGAACATTTTTTAAATGATTGCTCTATTCATGCACTGAATTTGGAAAATTATGAGTTAGTTACATACTTCACTAGGAAAAATAAGATCAGGGGAGGATCGCTTATATTAGTTCAGAAAGACATTAAGATAGAGGTTCTGGATTATTGTGAGAGACTTAGCAAGTCTGAATGTTTTGAAGTATGTGGAGTTAAAGATTTGGAAACTAATCTACACATATTCTGCTGTTACCAAAACAATACAAATTGTGATGCATTTATGCAAAAGCTTGAATTATTATTACAACATTTTTTCAATAAAAAGTGCGTTATTTGCGGAGATTTCAATGTAGATTTAATTGAATCGTCTGATCGTAAAGACGAATTTATGAATCTTTTACAATGCTTTAACTTCAGACCTCTTGTACATGAAATAACTTTTTCTCGAAATGACTCACAATCGTGTATAGATAATTTTTTGACAAATCTTACTGATGATGACATACAAAGTATAATCGTAGATAATAATGGACTATCAGATGGGCATAGTGCATTACTGGTAGATATAGCGGCTGAGTCTCAAAAATCAAATCATAGAGAAAATATAATTTATACTATGAAGCGAAGATTTAGTAATAGAAATGTATGTATCTTTCGTAAAAATATTTTAGAAGTTGATTGGAAACAGGAAGGTATAAATGGATTTTTAAAAAAGTTTAAAATAATTTTTGACAAAAGTTTTAAAAAAACCAAAATTAAATTGAAATTATCAAAAATAAAAAAATTGAAATGGATTACTAATGGAATCAGAGTCTCAAGTAGAATGAAACGTGTTTTGTATCCAATTAATAAAAATCATGCACATCAAAGTCTATTGAAATATCGCAATTCATATTTTAATATCTATAGAAGAGTTCTTAAATGTGCTAGAATGCTTAACGTACAGTCGGAAATAAATAAGGCGCAAAACTCTGCAAAAAGTATTTGGAGTGTAGTAAACAAACACACTAATAAAAAATCCATATGTGCTACACAAAAATTTATTCTTAAGACTAACTCTTCTATTTTATCTAATCCAGAAGATATAGTAAATGAGTTTAGTATGCATTTTGACCATAGTGACGCGTTTACTCAAAATAATATAAATAATACGGCGATGGATTCTATAAGAACTAACATTAATGTTATAAAATATGACATGAATTGTAGATTAACTAATTATATTGAAATTTCTAAAATAGTTAAGGGTATAAAATCCAAATTATCATCCGGATATGATGACATTCCTATTACTGTAATAAAAGAAAACATCGACTTGCTTGCTGAGCCATTAGTGCATTTCTACAATATGTGCATTAAACAGAGTATTTTTCCAGAACAACTAAAAATAGCGAAAATCATACCAGTTCACAAAAAAGGAAGTCGTACAGATGCAAAAAATTACAGACCAATTTCTCTATTGCCAGCAATTTCAAAAATTTTTGAAAAAATATTAAAATCTCGGCTACTCTCACACTTGCACGGAAATAATGTAATAAATCCGCGGCAATACGGGTATCAAAGTGGAATCGGAACAAGCAATGCCATAGAAACTCTAGTCACTGATGTACTACATGAAATTAACGAGAAGAGGAAAGTAGCATCTCTGTTTCTTGATCTAACCTCCGCTTTTGATACAGTAGATCATAACATTTTATTAGATAAGTTAGAACACTACGGTGTAAGAGGTAGAGTTCTTGATTTATTCAAATCATATCTATGTAATAGAAAGCAATATGTGTCAATCAAAGATGTAACAGATATTGCATTTGAAAAAGAATTTACCTCAAAAAAGGTTACAATTACAAGAGGAGTACCACAAGGTTCTGTATTGGGTCCTATATTTTTTATTTTATTTATAAATGATTTAATAGAGTATGTTAATAATACTATTCCCGGAATAAAGTTAGTAATCTTTGCAGATGACACTAATGCAGTTATTTCCAGTAACACTTTAGAAGGTCTAAATTTAAAAGTGAATGAAACTCTAGAAGTCTTTCATCAATGGTTCACACAGAACAATCTAAAACTCAATACAAAAAAAACAAACTTGATATTATTTAAAACGACAGCACGAAATACTGATAAACTCGAACCAATTTTAAATAACGAAGCTGTCAAATGTGTTGATAAAGTTATGTTTCTTGGAGTGCAAATTGATCGAGAGCTTAATTGGAAATCGGAGTTAAATAATATTGAAAGTTCAATTAGTTCTGCATGCTATGCCCTCCGAACCCTAAGAGATGAACTTACCACTGAACAATTAAAATTGGTATATTATGCTTTGATTGAGTCTAAACTAAGATATAGTATTAGGTTATGGGGAAATAGTTATGATTATAATATAACAAAAGCCTTTGTGGCTCAAAAAAGAGCAATTCGTACAATGGTTCGCATACCTCCTTGGGAAAGCTGTAAAGAACACTATAAAAAATTAGGTATACTAACCGTGCCTAGTTTATACATAATGGTTTTGCTTACAGATATTTTTAAGCAGAGACATATTTTTGAGACCGATGAGGAAATGGCAATTAGATTAGAAACCCGTAGAAAAGACCTGGATAATGTCATTCAACCGAGACTGTTAATAGTTAAGCATTGTAGTAGATATCAAGCTGTTCAGTTTTATAATAGATTGCCCCAGGAAATGAAAACAATTAATAAATTGACTATTTTTAAATATAAATTAAGATCGCTTTTACTGGAAAAATGTTGTTACACACTTGATGAATTTTGAACGCTTAACTTGTAACTACCTAATTGTTAAATAATATTATCATTATTAAGTTTTTGACATTTATTATTAATATTTTGACATTATTTTATTTTTTTAGGACATTTAACCACTTGTGATTGTTTTCATTATCAATGTAATTTTTTTATAATATTAACTAAGATTACTTAATTGCATGTTGTATTCTTGTATTTGATGATGATGATACTAATAATATTGTATTCTCTTTTTCTACTCAAAATGCTATTTCGAACACAATGTACTTTGTTGCGAATAAAGAACTTGAACTTGAACTTGATTTGCCGGCAGTACGTGCGAGGTGCATAGTAAAAGTAGGAAAGAAGATCAAGTTATGCTGGTCTAGTTCCTCACCTTGAGGCACTCCTTCCTCCAGCCGCTGTCGTCGAAGGGCGCGCCCTTCTTGTCCTGGTGCTCATCCTTCAAGTACTGATGCAGCGCGTTCAGGCACGCCATGTTGAGACCGCCCATACTACAAAATAATAACATACATACATAAAGTCACACCTTTATCCCTAATGGGGTAGAGTCGTCGTACGTCTGACAAGGTTTGAGGGCCATTTAAAACATATTTTTACATATATTGCTTGAGTTTTGAGGGTTATTCCAGATGATTATGATGTATAGTGACAGGTTGTCAGCCCATCGCCTAATACACGAACCCTCGAATCCCTTAGCTGGTTTTTACAGCATGCTCGGGAGGAGATGCAGCTGGCACATTCTATGTTTATCTATTAGGCCCAGTCCAGTATGGAAGAAAAATAATAAGTATGACAAACAACTTCTCCCAAGGTTATATCGAAATATGTTTTTACCCCCATATATTTTGTTCAGTTTCATGTCATGGGTAGATTCACACCCTGAAGTTTGATCAACTGTTTTTTTTACACCCAATATAAGTATATTAAGTAAATCATACGAAAAATAATACTACGTTCCAGTGGCGAGGGGTGCAATTTTATCAACTATAAGTCAAAAGAAAAAAATAACATTTAAGTACTTTATAGTTTTGACGTAATTTCGGATTAGGTGGAGGTGGAATATTTAAAAGGGAAGCCGAGGGGAATCGAAAAATGGACCCTTCGCCACTGCACTGGTACGATCAACTAGTGCCACCTGAAAAAAAAAAAAATAGGCAACCATTTTGTAGCTATTATAATAATATATTCCAAAAACCTTACATACCAGCCTCCAAACACTGAAAATGAACACATCCACACTCATACTCATACAAAAAGCAGTCATTCTCAACACACGCAGGATAGTTAGAAAGTTTTTTTTTGTCATTAGACTCACTATAGCACTTGGCTTCGGCCCGTGCCAGTTTACCTCTTCGGAGAGATACAAAAATGTATAAATCATAATAATAATAATTATTAAAAATCGAAATATAATTTTTTTTATAGTAAGTTTTACCTGTCGAAGTAGTTGATCTTCTTGTTGCGGAAGTCGACGATGCTGAGGCACCAGTGCACGCCCAGGTGCACCGGGACCACCATCAGCTCGTGCGCGAAGATGTCCACCTATACATATAATCACGCCTTTATCACCAATGGGGCAGGCAGAGCGTAAACGACCTAAACAAAGGTCGTTCCGCCACGTCTGACAAAGTTTTGAGGGTTATTTAAGATAGATTTGTAGGTATATTGCTGCAGTGACAGGTTGTCAGCCCATCGCTTAAAATACAATATATTGAAAACCTCAGATCCATTAGCTGGTTTTTACAGCATGCTCGGGAGGAAATGCAGCTGGCACATTCTATGTTTTTCTCTCTCTTCCAGTCCAGCATGGAAGAAAAGATGTCCACCTAGAGGGATAAATTACCATGTCATTCATCCCAAGGGAAGAGGCTGATACCCCACAACACAGGGAATCCTGGTGAGGGTGTCAGTGCGATATCTGAACTAATGTAATAATGTTTTATGCTAATAAAGATTTATATACTTTATACCTTTTATAAGGGTTGCCAGATTTACTATTAAAGTTGAATCAAAAGTTCAAGGATATTTTACCGGTATCCAATTCAATATACGAGGTGTAAGGGATGTTCACTAATAGGGGTTGCTCGGTTAACGACGCTGAACAACTTCCACCAGAAAATTCTTTCAGGAAGTAATTTTTTGGCTATTCTAAACAAAATTTCCTCCTAGAATAGACAATTTGTATAGAAAAGCTAAAAGATTCTTTCTCTTCCTGAAAGAATTTCCTGGTGGAAGTTGTTCAGTGTCGTTGACTGTGCAACCCATGACAGTTTGTGGGCCGCTGTCCCTTACACCCGGTCTTATATCGTGAGCACAGCGAGCATGAGATTTCACGTTATTGTTGAAATTAGTAGCTCATAATGCGAGTACAGCGAGCACGAAATATCACGGTACCGCACTAGGGATATTAGTTCATAACGCGAGCACGAGATATGACGTTATTGAACGTGGGACATCAGCTCACAACGCGAGTGCATCGAGCACGAGATATCACGATACTGCACGACGGGATGTTAGTGCATAACGCGAGCACGAGATATGACGTTATTGAATGGGACATCAGCTCACAACGCGAGTGCATCGAGCACGAGATATCACGATACTGCACGACGGGATGTTAGTGCATAACGCGAGCACGAGATATGACGTTATTGAACGTGGGACATCAGCTCACAACGCGAGTTTATCGAGCACGAGATATCACGGTACCGCACGAGAGATATTAGTTCATAACGCGAGCACGAGATATTACGTTATTGAACGAGGGACATCAGCTCACAGCGCGAGTGCAGCGAGCACGAGATATCACGGTACCGCACGAGGGATATTAGTTCATAACGCGAGCACGAGATATTACGTTATTGAACGAGGGCCATCAGCCCACAACGCAAGTGCAGCGAGCACGATATATCACGGTACCGCACGAGGGATATTAGTTCATAACGCGAGCACGAGATTTCACGTTATTTTTATATCGCGAGCGTAGAGAGCGCGGCATTTTACGTGATCATGGCAGGCTGAAAATTGGCTTACAAATGGTTTTAATCAGCTTTAAGGCTAACATCTTTATCTCCTTTGGTCAGAGAGTCAAGTTCAGGGTGGAATTCTTAAATCTCAATCATACCTTCCTAGTCCACCGTCGCAGGCCGGCCTGTCCGCTCTGCATGAGCTTGGGGTAGAAGAAGGTGTTGGCGGCGTACACGCGGGGCAGGTCCTTGCGCTCCTCGCTGCGCTGCATCAGCAGGTTCATGTAGAAGTTGATGACCTCGTCGTTCAGCCAGTTCAGGCCCGCTAGCGTCTGCAGGTCGCGTCTGGAGGAAACACCAGTTACAATAGTAAGGGGTGAGCTAATTCACTAGCATATCTGTAATAATCATGTTTGGAACAATGCTTTCTTTCACTCAACTTTGTATGCAATTTCCAGACTATTTGGCATGCAAAAGTAGCTCTTTTGTATGCAAAACCTAATGCGAATAATTAAAAAAATACTCTTACGATCTTTAACCAAATCTTTAAACATCTCTTGCCCAATGAATGAAATATTTTACTCACCTGTGTATCCTTAAATTAAATTTCTCTACGAGCAGCTGATTGGCTGGTCCGGGTCCTATAGCTCTGCTGATGAGCTTCTCTTGTTCTGGAGTGAGCTTGGGGAGCTCCACTGTCGGCTGCGGCTCCTCGATCAAGCTCTCCGGTATGCTCAACTCATACTTCAGTTTGTGCTCCAAGTGCGCAAGCTTTTGCTCATAGTTTACTTTAGATATAATATCAGATTCTCGCCTCACATCTTTAAGTTTCTCTTGTGTTTCATATCTCTTCTTTCTATACTTAGAATCTAATTTTTGCAGCCAATCGTTAGACGTGACCGGTTTGTCTTTTAGTGAATCTTTAAAACTGTTGATGGGGATAATTCTCACTGATGATGAGGAAGATTCTGATGGAACTATCTCCACTTCAGAGTCTGAGGAGTTTATTGAAGCTACCGTGATAGGGTCGTACTCCTTGGATACCTCATTTTCCTTATCAGCAAGTAGGCCCTTTTCTAAAAACTTTATCTCATTCAAAGCACTCTTTTGAGACCTCTGTGTATTTCGGAATGATGCAGAATCTTCAGCTAAATTGATAACTTCTACTGGTCTGGACAGTGACACTGGTTTTGTTGTTCCCGCTACTCGTCTTATTAGTTCCTGGTAATTTCTTTTTTCATCTAAATTGAATACTTCGGATATAGCAGATCGAGCCGTGCCATTGAGATTTAAATATCTATTTTTAGCTTGGGAGATGTTTGTGTTTTTCTGCGGCTGCATCCACCGTGCTACAGGTGTTGGGGCCTTTTTGTAGACTTTAGTGATCCCTGGAGGCACTTTAAATTTACTGTAGTTTTTTGGGGATAATATGGAACTTCTGTCATTAGCTTTCCGAGTGAGTTTGTAGTATATTGGCTCTTCTCCATCTGTCACATCATTATCTTGTGTTACGAAGTATTTGTAAGGTTTGACTGGAGGCGGAGTGGTGACTTTCTTCACAAAAATAACATCATCATTGGTTGGGTCACTCTCATTCTCATAATCATCAAGGTTAATGTAAACTTTTGAAGGCTTCTTTGAACTTTCTGGTTTTTGTTCCAGTAATGTAACCTGAAAAGAAATGGAATTAAAATAAATAAGTTTCAAGAAGACAGGTCAAATGATGACATTGCTAAATTTAAAAAATAGGTCAAATATCTTTAATTTCATCCAAAAAGGAAGTCATAAATAAAGCTTGTAAGTTCTTCATACCTCTTGCTCATCATCATCATCAATCACAGCATGTACAACCGGTCTCACAGGTGTATGCATTCTGGGTTTCCTTGCCGGTGTTCCTGCCCCATTCTCTGATACTCCAACCAGTTTGATCGGGACTGAGCGCACCCCGCCTCTAAACTTCCCAGAGTCATTTGGAGTCGATGTACTTGGGTGACCAGACTCAACTTGAATTGGTACATAGCGTACTTTACTTTGTTTGTCCTCCCTGTCCCATGGATCTACAAGAAAAGGCCAAATGTAATTGGAAGTTACCAACAAATGTATAGGTTGAATGTTTGCCAAACTTTACCATTTGATGCCATAATTTCAGGGAAACTGGTTCGTTTCAGCTGCTTAAGCCTTTTGAGGGCCGGGAAGTCATCCTCGGACGAGAAATCGTCGTCAGCTCTGCAAAATAAGGATAACATGTACGCGTTGACGAGGCGCTGAATTTAAGCTTTATAACTGTGAATACCCACTTCCAAAACCTTGCGGCAGCCTTTAGCGGTATTTTAAACATTTCTAGGTTTTCTAATCGTTCTGCTAGAAAGGTTTTTCAGCTGTATTTGCCGCCATAACTAACCGATATGTTGTAAACAAGTAATGTCATACCTGTCGCGTTTGAAGCTTGTCCTGACCACAGGCTCGTCTTCGCACCAGCCTAATAGATTTCGCACATAAGCCACAATGGACTTCATTTTCAATAAATTATGTTTCCATCACCTTTTTAACCAGTATTTTTGCTGGAAAACGCTATAATCAAGAAAGAACAAACGTGCGATGCCATTTACTAGTGATGTACAAAAACCGGAATTACCGGTAAATAAAAAAAACCGGAAAAGAACAAGCGTGCGAACGAGTAGAGTCTGTAAACTCGTATAATACCGACACGTTTATAGAGCAAGAGGTGACATTGACAATGGTTGACTAAAAAATGACGTGAAAATGAATCATCTCAGAATAGGCTGACAAATAGTTTTAAGATACTTTGTACACTCACTATACGAACTGCAAAGGAGCTGACTGAATCAGAATCAGAATCAATCGTTATTTGTAAATTATGGGTATAAAAATAAATTACAGATGTTATGTATGTTATAAAAGTAGGTCCTCCATAATTTGCCATCATAATGACAGCATACAAATACATACATACATACATAAAATCACGCCTTTATCCCATACGGGGTAGGCAGAGCGTTTAACGCCTATTAAAAGGCACTTTCGCCACGTCTGACAAAAATTGAGGGCAATTTTAGATTGTAATATGTATTGCTTTAGTGACAGGTTGTCAGCCCATAGCCTAAATTACAATACACTGTAACCCTCGAGTCCCTTTTGCTGACTTCAACAGCATGCCCGGGAGGAAGGGCAGCTGGAACATTCTATGTTTTTCTATCTCTCCCAGTCCAGCATGGAAGAATACAAATACAGCAATAAAAATACAGTTAAAAAAACAGATTACAATTGACTCTTATAAAACAATAAACATAAAGTTAATTCTTACAAAACTATGCTATATGCTAGATAACATAAATATTAGTGATGATTCTGTGATGTTATAATAAGCTTTCTCGGCTAGAAATTTGTTTTTAAACGACACAATATGTAAATTCCTAATATTGGAAGGGATCTTGTTATAGATTTTAGGAGCTAGAGCAAATACACTGTCATGCATCAATGTTGTGCGAGTTTCTACTACCTATACCTAGGTTGTTTCTATATCTTAAATTTAAACAATGAGTATCGGATATTTTGGTGAATATATTAAATTATTTTTTGCATATACTGCCACTTCGAATAATATGTACAAAGAAGTAATAGTTATTTTTTTTTATTTTTTTTGAAGTGTGGTTTGCAGCTGTCCCTCAAATTTAAATTACATATTGAGCGGATGCAACGTTTCTGAGCTTTGAATATGGTTTCCTTCTCACAAGAGTTGCTCCAGAAAATTATGTCATACCTTAAATTAGATCCTACAAAGCCGTGATATGCAGTCATTACTGTAACCTTGTTAGATATTTTACCTAACTCGTATAGGTCATATGAAAATTTATATAACTTCTTGCAAATTTCTGCTACATGATATTAAAATTTTTATTTATTATCAATAATGTGACCTAAAACTTTTATAACTTTTTTACTTTGTATGTTAGTTCCATTATAACTTATATTTATATTTTCTATATGTTTAGGCGGTTGACGTTGATAAAAAGCATCAGTTTTGTTTTATTTAAGTTAACTTGTATATTATTGTGATTCAGCCAAGACATTGTTTCTTTTATAGCCTTATTTATACAGTTTTCATATTCTTCTGGATTTTCACATTTTATAACAATTGTGCTGTCATCAGCAAACAACAACATAGGATGAGATACTCTGTTTAGGAGATACAGCCTTCCGAAGGTACTTATTTTATGACTTCATAGTAACCCTTTGTTAGGATGGCTGATTTTGTACGTTTTACGTGTAAAACCACTTATAAGAATGAGTCATTTGCGTTTCTGGTCTAGTGGTCAGAGCCATGGACTCACGATCCGGAGGTCCTGGGTACACAAAGTTAATATTTTGTCAAATTATCACTTTGTGAATTTTTTTCCAGTTTGGTTAGGACAATGCATGCCGAATCACCTCATTTTCTAGAAGAAAAAACGATTCCGTGCTTCAAAGGGTACGTTAAGCCATCGGTCCCGGTTGCTGTCTTTGATAGTGATCGTTACACAAACCATGTTAGAGGCCTATTAGCTGTGCTATAAAGCGATTTCAAAACTGACACTCATTCCCATCTTTGCTAAGGTATTTGAGCGGGCCATGTATAATAGACTTATTGGTTTTACTGAAAAGTATAATCATAGAGCATAGTATTCTTCTAGCTAAAATCGAAAAATATGGTGTAAGAGGAAACATATTAAACTGGTTTCGTTCGTATCTCTGTGGAAGATTGCAGTGTGTGGAGGTCAATGCCCTTTGTAGTATAAATCAAGCCTATTTGTCAGACAAATCAGATTATAGAGTAAATTGTAGAGGTGTTCCCCAGGGAACTATTTTAGGGCCTCTATTATTTTTATTTTATATTAATTACCTTCCTAGAGCCACCCAAACCAAAATGGTCTTATTTGCTGATGACAGCACTGCGGTTGTAGAGTCCTGCTCCTTGGAAGGTTACGAAAGCAAAATTGTTAGTACTCTAGACGATATAACGATATGGATGAAATCTAATGGATTGAGTATGAATACAGCTAAGGCAAACATTATGCAATTCCATTAATATTTTAGACAACCTCTTGAATTAAATGTAAAATGTGAAGGCTGCTTGTTGGATCAGGTCTCCACGGCAAAATTCCTTGGCCTTATATTAGACTCCCACTGTAACTGGAAATTTCATGTTGAGAGTGTGTGCAATAGGATATCAAAAGTTGTGTACCCTCTAAGGCGTATTGCCTATAGCACATTGATAGAGGCAGCCTTGATGGCCTACTTTGGCTATGTCCAATCAGTGCTGGTTTATGGCCTAATTTTTTGGGGTAACTCTACCGATGCCTCGCAGGCATTTATTGCACAAAAGCGCTGTGTGAGGGCCCTGGAAGGACTGGCACAGATTGATTCATGCAAACCATTGTTTGGAAAATATAAAATACTACCACTTCCGTGTCTCTATGTTAAGGAAGTTGTAATGTTTGTAAAGAAAAATATGGCACTTTATGAATCTAAACGGAAACTTAACCGTAACTTGAGAGGAAATAACAACCTTCTTCATTCTGGTACAAATTTATCAGATTTTTATCATAGGAGTATATTTTACATGGCTGTAACAATTTATAATTCTATTCTAGACGAATTTAAAGAGCTAGATGAAAATAAACTCAAACAAAAATTAACTGCCTGGTTACAAACTAGATTATTTTGTAGTGTGACTGATTTTTTGGAGAACCGTGGTAGATTAGTATAGAGTATTTTATTAGGAAACATGTAATAGACATTTTTAACCATTGAATGACATTGTATTTATAATTAATAATTTATATAACTAACATTTTATAGGTATTTTTAAGTTTTTGCGTCATTTTACTGTAATTTTTTTTTTATAAACAAGCCTTTTGGTGTAACATTAATTATATTTTTTCAACAATGGACAATTATGTTATTTATTAATCTTCATGAATTTATAATAATTATGACTTGCTGCTTGTATTTGGCTAAAATTAATAACATTTAAAATGAAATAATTTGCAATTATTGTAACCAATACTACATTATCATAATCATATTGTACACCTAACCAGGTAGCTGTAATGGACTTATTATTTAATTATGCCACCTTGTGAAACTTATGGCTAAGCAATAAATTATTTGAATTTGAATTTGACAGCAGGGTTCATCGGGTCGATTAACTCAATACCCACACGACAGAAGAAGAAGAAGAATGAGATAGAGCCGGGTTTGCCTTCATGGTGTTGGTGAATGTGGTAGGTGCAGTGCAGCTATGTATAGCCGATTAAGCACGTCACGACGTTGTTTAGTCTACTCAACTGACTCTTGGATGGCTGAAATATAATTATGGTGTAGTATATTTATAGAATCAGCTCGTTAAGTTTTTTCATTCGATGAAGCTGTAGACATGTCTCTGAAGTTAGTTACTTTAGGTTATATCAGTACAATTATATATTATGCTGTCTGTATCCTGCCTGAAGACCGAGATATAAAACAGTGTGAGATAAGCATTTCTCCTCTTACGGCTCAGTGCGGGTATTTCCATCTTTTTTGTAGTAAATATTTGCTAACTTCAATAAATGTGGGTAGAATTCGGATAAAAATATTGCAGCCGTGGGCACATGGATTTTGCGCGCGAGGTGTTCCTTCAGTTGGCGTTTTGACTTCGAGCGGTGCGGTCGGGAAAAATGAGTCGTCGACATGTGTACGTTTGAACACTTTTTCCGATCCAGAGTGCCAGATGAAGAATATGGAGCTCCGCCTAGTAAAGTGACCCGTATTTTCGATGGGGGAGACTATTTCCTCGTTGATTATGATCGCCACGTGGCGGAAGAAAACGTCGAAGAGGTTCCAGCAGCTGATGCTGAACCGGAAAATAGTGAGGTGGCTGAGCCTACATTCCCACCAGTAAGTAGCAACCGAAACACTCGCGCCGAGTGCTGAGCTCCCGTCCGTGTTCATTGTCGTGTCTCAGCCTGCACCCAGTGCCGTGCCTGCGCCGGCCTCTAGAGTCGTGTACGCGCTCAAGGTCGTGCCTCAACCTGCACCCCGGGCCCCATTACGTCCGCCACACATGTATACAACGGTTAACGTAGTTACGTGGGAATGGTTTCTCCATAACCTCAATATGTAAGGTATGTACAAGACCAGCTGGTTTTGTCAGTACCCTCATCCATAAAGGATCGTGCTATTTTGGTGTCCGATCTTTTGCCACCGACTACACCCTTGGCACCCGAACTGGGCTGGTTAATTCCGTGTCGGAAACTACAAAACCTGCGATCCCGGGCCGTATTCAAGCAATCAATAAATTGCAATACTTTTGTTCATCTGAGTGGTCAAATGTTCGATACGCGGACACACAAAAGAAATATCTGGCTACCCACGCGTTTACACACTTAGAAATAAATGAGGAATTGATTCCTTTTGAAAATAAGCCTTTCTTTCTTCGTTCTTTGGATCAATCTTTCGCAGCAATTACGAACATGCTCCTGGTGCAGAGGAAGGCTGTTCAGGCAGCAATTCGCGACTTACTATTTCTATTCCGAGTGCGGCTCAAGTAAACGAAAAACTTGCAACTCTCTTCTCTGCAACTAGCTCGGTCGCAGAAGTATCTAAAGATTTATTACAAGTGGTATGTGGGCGTTGAGCCAGTATCATAGAGAAACGATGAGATCACGTTCTGTCAAGCGTACGTGACAAATATAATCGTGCGATTTTGAGACGTATACCGCCTAGCTTGGAAACCTTGTTTGATCGTACAATTTTCTCGGAGACTGTTCTGAGGTTAGGTGGCGGATCAAAAGTATTTAAAAAACCATTTGTATCTGCTGAGGGCCGATGTAGTTCCCCTATTCGACCACCTACTATTCCTTCTGTAGTGTTTCGCCCGCCGAACTACAATAATACCTCCAGAGCCCGAACTATGCCGGGAACAAAGGCCATTAAAGCTAAGCGCCTGTAACCCTCTCAATCGAGCTCAAAGTTTCGCAATCAGGACCGCCGTGAAACCTATAACTCACGTCGCCGTCAATGACTTATTTCAAGCGGGTCAACTGCAGCATCATGTCGAACGTTGGATTGCAAAAGGAGCACCTTCGCACATAATTGCAATCATACGGGGGTATCGCTTTCCTTTCATCTTGAAGCCCCCGCTGAGGAGGTTCGTATCACCAACGTTCAAGGTGGATCACTCGCATGCTATGCTCAACGAAATAAACAAGATGGAGGCGGAAAACGCAATAGAACAAGCGCCGAACAACCCAGGCTTCGAATCACATCTTTTCCTAGTAAAGAAACACGACGGTTCAAATCGCCCAGTACTGAATCTAAAACCCTTAGACCGGTTCATGAAGGCGAGGAAATTTCGTTTAATAAACATGTACAAGGTACCCAAATTTCTACAACCGAACAATTGCATGTGGAAATTAGACCTTAGCCAAGCATATTTCCACATACCAATCCACCGATCACACCGTCGTCGTTTCCTACGGTTCTATGCTACGTCTCAGATGGGAAAATATCAAGTTTGGCAAATAACCTGCCTACCATTCGGCATAGCAATGGCTCCAAGGACGTTTGCTACTCTAACAAATTGGATTGCCAGTCGCCTTCGTCAGCAGGGAGTGTCAATTTTGGTGTACTTGGACGACTTCCTGTTGGTGAATCAGTGTGCTCGCACTCTCACGAGGCAAGCACGCCTCGACCAGGTCCTACTACGGGAGCTGGGCTGGAGAATAAACGACCGAAAGTCTTCAATCAAGCCCACATAATCAATAGAAATCCTGGAAATTTTGTGAGACACCAAGGCCAATACCAAATCACTGCCCTTGGAAAAACAAAGAGTCCTTCAAAATCATTTGCACCTTTTGCTCCTGAAAAATGTTTGGTGTACACTAGATCTTTAAAGATCAATTGGCCTGATGAATTTTGCCAGTTTCATAATTCCATTTGGAAGACTGAATCACCGAAACATCTTACAACTGATGCGGCGCTCAGTCCGAGAAGATATATCAGTGGAAACTACGACCGAAGCGAAGACAGATCTAAAGTGCTGTTACAAAAAATTTCGAACTGTAAGCAAGATTAGGTTATCACCACCGAGTCAGTTTGTAGTAACCGACGCTTCAAACTAAGCATGTGGAGCAAATGTGAACTAGGTCTATATAGACCTCCTAGAAGGGAGGTTCATAGTAATATGTCCCCGTTGGAGAAATGTTTTCTGGAGAGCCGATCTCAGAAAACGGGCACTCAGCCCTCCGTTAACGATTCGGAACCTACGACAAGTTCTTGTCGACGGCAGCACAGGCCTGCCCCCGCCTCACGTGGACGAACTAGTATTGGAGGCTTGGTTAATACAGGGTGGGGCGATCTCCTTGACGACAGGACACCTTCTGTAAAATCTCTAGTCGAGGCAATTTGGCGAAAATCTACCCTTGAGACATACCGTTATGCGTGGCAAAAATGAGTTAGCTGGTGTGAATCCTCACACACGGACCCTAAGAATCCAAACGCAAGCGAGATAGCTAACTACCTTGCTCAGTTGTTTACTACGGTTGGCCTTAGTTATAAAACAATCCTTGTACACAAAACAGTCGTTATAAATTTCTGCAATCCTCAGCGAAGCACAGAACTAAAGTCTGATGTCCTAATTAAGCAAGTTTTGAAAGGTATTGCAAATAAGTACAATGCAAGGGTCACCTTACCCAAACCTCCCGTATGGAATCCACAACTTGTGGTGGACTGTCTTATAAATAACTAAGGCACTGACACTTTGTTTCATGTTTCAAGAAGATGCGCTACATTGTTATTATTAGCCTTAGGTAGAAGGGTCCATGACCTCACTCTATTATCTGTCGCCCCTGATCATTTTATAATGAATCCAGAGATGATAACGTTTTGGCCAATCTATGGATCTAAAACTGACTCTGTGCAGCATCGCCAGTCTGGATGGTTACTTAATAGGGGTCCACATCCTAATATTGACTTAGTTTCCTGTATTCAAAAGCTACTTGAGATGTCTGCCTCTCGTCGAGCCAATCAAACGATCACAAGTCTCTTTGTTAGTACTCGTGGCGATGAGAGACCTGCGAGTAGAACCGTAATTAGCGGCTGGGTACGAAATGTTCTTCGTGACGCTGGTATCAGTGATCCACCAGGTACCGTTTGATCAGCTGTTGCCTCATTAAATTGGCTGGACAACATTCCTGTGGAGGAGATCTTGGCTAGAGGGAACTGGACATCAGCTAATACTTTGGCAAAACTTTATAGACGTCCTGTAGCCTCAGTCCCCTCTTCTGATACCCCTTCTGTAGCAACTTTCTTAAAACCAATTTAATCTAATATTCTTAGATAATTTATTACTTGTCGAATTATTGTCAAATATCAATCATGCTCAGTGGTATTTTTGTTAAAATGTTAAATTCAATTTGTACTTGAAATTAAAAACATATTGCTCCAATATGATAATATGTTATGTTATTATGATTTGTTTTGAAATAAATAAAAAAATGCATTTGCTTTTGTAATGGTTTTGTTTATTATTTATATAATTATACTATGCATATTTCACATTAACACATACACAAAACATTTAGATTCATACTTGATACACATCAAATCACATTCTTCACACAGAAATATTGTTATATTTATGTTCTTATTTTTAATTGCTAACTTCACTGTGCGATTATATGCACGTCTCACACTGTTTTTTATCTCGGTCTTCAGACAGGATACAGATAGCTTAATATTAGCATTGTTAAAAATGGGATAATAATCACGCCTTTATCCCTAGCGGGATAAAGGCGTGATTATATGTATGTATGTATGTAAAAATGCTAATATTCTGTGGTTATATTGTGATTGTAACCCCCTGGAGCGAACAATGTGAGCAACCGAACCGCAGAGGAGGGGCTGCTATACAGAAAGCCTTCCTGTTGGTTAGGTAATGTTGTCAATTAGTATTTCATGAAAACCACATGACACTTGAAAAATCGTCAGAGATCTGAGAAAAAAAATAGTTACTCGAAAAATATCGACTATAGAGAAAAATCGCAGGAGTTTTAAAATGTTTACTTTGTCATAAACTAGCTACGTATATCGTAAAAGTGTTATTTTTGATTAAAAAATTAGTATTGCAATATAACAACATTTATGACATAGAAATCCAGCAATGGAACTAAATTTATTTTAACTTGTATCACATAATTTTCCTGTCTTGACGAAGAAAGGGGCGCCCTCATTCGGCATTTATTTCTATTTCCATTTTTTGCGTAATTGCATTTTTTAAAACCGATATTTCCGGTTTTTGTCAAGCCCTGTCTGTCAAAGGTGTGTTTTTTTGGTCGAGATAGAGCGCTTCAAAGTATTTTAGACAGATAAAGTGCTATACATTTTATTTTGTCTTTCTCATTTGTACCTACTTATTTAACGCAATTTCAGAACGAAAGAACAGAAAAATATACTTGCGGGCGCGGATTTTAATTTTAATTTCTTTCGCTTTTCCAAGTGTTTTACATAATAATTGACCAATTATTAAATAGGAATAATGTTAATAGTGTGTTATTGTACTGTGAATTGAATTGTTGTAACATAAGCAAATATTTACCTAAACTTTTTAAAATGCTGCAACCTGTGATGCACATATTGAAACAAAAAAATATTATCTTAGCCAGTGGTTCGCCGAGAAGAAAAGAGCTTATCGAAAATATAGTAAGCATATTTACTCTTTATGTTTCTTTATGTCTAATTAGTTACACTTTGATTCTAACCAATTTACAAGTATAGGTTATGTTTATCTCATTGCTATCTGAATTTCCAGGGCCTGAAGGTCAAATTGTGCCCTTCGCTCTTCGAAGAAAACCTCGATCCAAAGGACTTTAATGGCTTCTCGGAGTTTGTCGAGGAGACGGCCCTGCAGAAAGTTCTGGAGGTGGAAAACAGGCTGAAGAGCGAGGGCCAGACTCCTGATGTGGTTATAGGAGCTGATACCATGGTTACATTGGGTAGAGAAATGTTCGGCAAGCCTAGATCTGAAGCAGAAGCTTTCAAGATGCTGTCCAGGTACAGAAAGTTCTCCATTTTATTCATACATACATACATATAATCACACCTTTGTCCCTAATGGGGTAGGCAGAGCGTAAACAACCTAAACAAATGTTGTTTCGCCACGTCTGACAAAGTTTTGAGGGTAATTTAAGATATAATTATAGGTAGGTATACTGCTGTAGTGACAGGTAGTCAGCCCATCGCCTAAATTGCAATATACTGAAACCCTCGGATCCCTTAGCTGGTTTTTACAGCTTGCCCGGGAGGAAATGCAGCTGGCACATTCTATTTTTTTCTCTCGCTCCCAGTCCACCATGGAAGCCCTTCATCATCATATCTCCATTTTATATGTACATAATAAACAACTGCTGGCTTATCAAAACATATATTATTTACTATTTTTAAATAAAATTATTTTGTGAAATATTCCCAGTTTATCAGGTAGAGGACACACAGTATACACAGGAGTTGTGGTGAAAGCAGCTGAGAACATAGTCAAATTCACAGAGAAAACTAATGTGATCTTTGGAAAAATGGATGAAGAGCAAATTCAAGGATACATTGCTACAGGAGAACCCATGTAAGACCTTCACTGATTTAGTTAAACAACAGAATAACAAAAAATACATACATACATACATAAAATCACGCCTTTATCCCTTACGGGGTAGGCAGAGCGTCAAACTCCTCGTAAAAGGCGCTTTCGCCACGTCTGACTAAAATTGAGGGCAATTTTAGATTGTAATGTGTATTGCTATAGTGACAGGTTGTCAGCCCATCGCCTAAATTACAATACACTGTAACCCTCGAGTCCCTTTTGCTGACTTCTACAGCATGCCCGGGAGGAAGGGCAGCTGGAACATTCTATGTTTTTCTATCTCTCCCAGTCCAGCATGGAAGAAACAAAAACAAAAAATGTTATCAAAAACTTAATTAATTAGTCTTGTTGAAATTTAAATAAGTAAAAAGGTTACTTCCATGCTAGACTGGGAGCGAGAGAAAAACATACAATGTGTCACCTGCATTTCCTCCCGAGCATGCTGTAAAAACCAGCTAAGGGATCCAAGGGTTTCTGTATACTGCAATATAGGCGATGGGCTGACAACCTGTCACTACAAAAATATATCTACAATTCTATCTTAAACAATCCTCAAAACTTTGTCAAACTTGGCAGAACAACTTTTATTTTCGTTTATGTTGTTAACACTCTGCCTACCCCATTAGGGATAAAAGCGTCAATATATGTATGTAAAAGGGTACCATTTACTGTTTTATTGCTTTGGAAAAACATTTCTTACATACATACATATAATCACGCCCTTATCCCCAATGGGGTAGGTAGAGGTTAAACGACCTCAACAAAGGTCATTCCACCATGTTTGACAAAGTTTTGAGGGTTATTTAAGATAGATTTTTAGGTATATTGCTATAGTGACAGGTTCTCAGCCCATCGCCTAACTTGCAATATACAGAAACCCTTGGATCCCTTAGCTGGTTTTTGCAGCATGCTTGGAAGGAAATGCAGCTGGCACATTCTATGTTTTTCTCTTGCTCCCAGGCCAGCATAGAAGAAAACCATTTCTTATAGCAAGTTTTACTGATGAATAATGTTTCACTCTTTTTATTCCTTCCAGGGACAAAGCAGGTGGATATGGTATTCAAGGAGTCGGGGGAACATTTGTAGAGAGGGTAGAAGGAGACTATTTCACTGTAGTGGGCCTGCCTTTATACCGGCTATGTGAAGTTCTGTATAGTATGTTTAAGGAAAAGTAGACTATTCTAAGAGAAATTAAGATTCCAGTAGAGTTTGTGATATTTTACAATACAGTTATTGTAGTTTTTGTTGTCTATTTTTGATTTATTTTTACAGTACAAATTACTAATTGTTATTTATCTTTGATTAATTATATTAAAATAGTCCTTATCCAAAGAAATTGTATTTTATTTTGATTCCATCTATTGCATGATATTGCTTTGTTCCCAGTAGTTCCTTTACTAGTCCTTTGAAGGAACTAGTGGTACATTTTCGTCCCAGTAGTTCCTTTAATAGCAATACAATCTTAAATTGCCCTCAATTTTTGTCCAGATGTGGCGAAAGCGCCTTTTACGAGGCGTTAAACGCTCTGCCTACCCCGTAAGGGATAAAGGCGTGATTTATGTATGTATGTATGTAGTTCCTTTAAAACCGAATCAAAGGTACTAAAGGAACTACTGAGAACTAGGTCTTAAGACGCTCCCATGTCTCAATGACCTTGAGCGTTTTGCTTACCTGACACCCCACCCACCCGTTCTTTCCCCTGATGTTTGTTACGTAAAGGAGAATAAACTTGGCCATCTATCGGATTTAGCTTGTACTACTACAACACGCGATAGGTTCTAGTTTGTGATCATCTCCTTTACCACCGGGTATATTTTTGAACCATGTGATCCATAAAATACTTTATAATTAAAAATGCAAATATTACGGGTGTTCTCTTGGTGTTCTACTCATTAAACTAAACAACTTTTCCTAGATAACATACAACTGTCGAAATAATATGAAAAAAAATACAAATGTGTCGATATATACTACCACACTACTGATTCTAATTTATTATGTACATATTCAATTTTCCAAATTATTATTTTATATAATATTAAATAATTATTTATAACAATATTAAATTATTATTTTATATTTTATTCGAAAAAGTTGTACAGTTTCATGAGTAGAACACACCGTTATCATTATTTACACTTTATTCAAAATGATCCTATAAAATAGTCCAAGAGCTTGCGAACATTTTAAAGAATTAAATTATTATGTTTTATTGAAATACAGCAAGAATTTTTATTCACTAAGGAAATTTTAAGGGCTTGTTATTGTTGGTGAGATTATGAAACTGTTTTTTTTTTTGGAACGTATAGTGAAAATAATTTACTAGACACGATAGATTTTTTTTTCATATTTTGACCTATATTCCATCGAGAAAATTGTTCAGTTTCATTGTCTAAACAAGTCCTTAAAATTTCTTAGGTAAATGATATACTTCGGTTTTTTATGTATGTTCTTCTTCTGTCGAGTGGGTATCGAGTCTATCGACCCCATTAACCCTTTGTATGTAAATGTACCGGGTGTAAGGGACAGCGTCTCGCAAACTGATAGAGGTTCCGCAGTCAACGCCCATACTACTTTTACCCCTTTACCAGCAGTTTTTTTTTAAATACCTACGTTTCCGTCATTGTTACATCTGGTTTGCTATTAAGTAAGATTTGAAAATTGTATTGCTGTATATGATGTAACAGACCTTGTATTTACGCGTAAATTAATTACAGCAAGTTTAAACCTGTTTAAGAGATAAAACAAATATAATTTTGAGATGCGGTCCGGAGCAAAATGACTATGTGAAGCAATTTGCTAAAATCTTACTATAATAAATACTTTTCACTTATAATATACCCGGGCTCAAAAAAATCACCAAATTACAATAACAAAAGAAAAAAACATAATTAAACTGACGACTTTTTTTTCGATTTTATATGAAATTAATATTTTTAGATGGCTTGTAGAGGGCTCAAGATCTGTATATTTTAAAAATTTAATTATGTATTTAAAATCATGAGAAACCACAACATTTCATACCTCTTGGGTAAGTGAATTCTAATTAGCAATTATTGTAAATTAAATCTTCTGGACCTGAACGTCAACAAGTGTCACTGCATCACCTACACTAGGAAGATTAATGTTGTTAACTGCAATTATTCGATTGATGGTGAGCATCTTACAAAACTTACCAGCGTTAGGGACTTAGGTGTAATCCTCGACGATAAGTTGTCTTTTTCACTGCATTGTGATCGTATCGTGCAAAAAGCGTATAACGAGACCCTTTAAACGCATTCAAACCATGAACACCCTGTACTTTGCTTATGTGAGGAGCATACTGGAGTTTGCGTCATTAATATGGTCTCCAAATTATGTTGTTCACGTGGGCAAGGTGGAGGGAATCCAGCGATGGTACTTGCGAACTATAAACCGACGTTTTGGTGGTAACATTGCGGGATACGAAAATAGACTGGAGAAATACAAAATGATGTCCCTTGAAGATAGAAGAAAGATGAGCGATATGATGTTTCTTTTTTAAAATTATAAATAATTTAATTGACAGTCCAGAACTTGTTGCGAGTAAAGGTCTATGCGTTTCCGGTAAGCGCACTCGACACACAAGCTTATTTCATCAACCTAGAGCTCTTACCAATTATGCTCATAACTGTGTCATAAACAGATGCGTCCGCACTTATAACTCAAGTTTTCAGGAGTTAGATATATTCCATCTCACAATTATCCAGTATAAAAGAATCCTTTATACTGCAATTTCAAACAGACCTTGTGATGGTGGAAATCAGGTCGCTGGATAATCTCATTTATACATACACACACACTCATACACACACACACACTCACAGACGCACACATACATGCTCACACTTTCATTGAATTTAATTTATATAATTAGTTTTGTTGTTATTGTATATCTATTTTGTATTTTGTAATTTTATCGGTTAATTAATTAGTTGTTATAATGTGTATAATGAAATTAATATGTAAAATCTTTATTTGGCAAACGCGATGTCTAATGTAATTGATTTATTTTTATACTTAAATGCTGTAAGATTTTCTGTGAATGAATAAATAAATAAATAAATAATGTTGTATGGGTCTACCTAGACTTTCATCTCCTGAAAGAATTTGCAGGCCGCTGTCTCTTACGTCCGTTATGTATAAAATATGCAATTTTCAATTATTAGGCATTACATGGCTGTAAAATCTAGCCTAGCTATGTATTATTTTAGATTATAATCTATAGCCAGTCATTAGTATCTATCTTATGTAAATATATTCATTAAATAATTAAGTATGTAGGTCAATTTATTTTAAAATCTAACAGAAGGTAAAAGATTATTATTATTAGGTTTTTTGTGTCTTAACTCTGGTCTTCTGCTATAAGAAATGACATTTTGTAAAGGTAGTATTAAAAGGCGATTAAAATTTGGAAAGATATAATGAAGTACAGAAATATAATCTCTTGAAGTTCAAATCATACATACATATAATCACGCCTTTATCCACAGTGGGGTAGGCAGAGCGTAAACGACGTAAACAAAGGTCGTTCCGCCACGTCTGATTAAGTTCTGAGGGTTATTTAAGATAGATTTGTAGGTATATTTCTGTAGTGACAATACGTCAGCCCATTGCCTAAATTACAATATACTGAAACTCTCGAACACTGGTTTTTACAGCAAGCCCGGGAGGAAATTCAGCTGGCACATCCTATGTTTTTCTCTTGCTCCCCGGCCAGCATAGAAGAAATGATTCTTAAACTATTTATTTATTTATTTAACAATTTATTGTACACAAAAAACATCATAAACACAGGACATAAAAAACAAAGACACAACAGGCACTGCTTATTTCTAAAAAGAAATGTCTTACAGCAGACCTGCAGAAGTGATAATTTTAAAGATACACGGATAAAACTACAAAACTATATGACTAGAAATAAATAAATCTACTAAAAATAATAGCTTAGAAGGTATACGAGTAATAGTAATAAAGGTCATCAATTAAATATGAAGTTTTGATAAATTTATGCTTCTTCTACTGATGTGTGATACGTTTTTCTTCTTTTGTACTAATGGATAACTGAAACAGAAAACAAATATTATAGTGATGGTAAAAAGAACATAATAAATATATAATCTACTGATTATTTCGTATGGATAATTTTGATCTTCCATGCTGGCCTGGGAGCGAGAGAAAAACATAGAATGTGCTAGCTGCATTTCGTCCCTGGCATGCTGTAAAAACCAGCTAAGGGATCCTCGGGTTTCAGTATATTATAATTTAGGCGATGAGCTGTGACTATAGCGTCATACATCATCATCTCCCTAGCCCTATCCCGTATATCACGGGGTCGGCTACCTAATCTAGGGGATCGAACGAGGGTACTGGTTCTTACACAGAGCGACTGCCATCTCATCTCTGCAACCCAGAAGGGAAACTTAGGATATCTAAAATCACGCTAATAGACTTAGAGGGTAGGCAGGAAATTTAAATTTGGCGTTTCTTAACCGATTCTTATGGAACTTTTTTATTCGACTGAGCAACCTTTACAATTAAAGTTACGATACAACAAATCACGCCTCACGACTTACGAGGTAGGTAGAAAATTAAAGGTAACTAATTAATTAAAGGTAACTTTAATTTTAAATATTGTTCAGTCGAATTAAAAAAGTTCCATAAAATCGGTTAAGAAACAGCCAAATTTCAATTTCCTGCCTACCTCCTAAGTCTAGTAGCGTGATTTTAGGTATCCTAAGTTGCAACTCGGGTAACACACAGATGAATAAAAAAGTCCCATCGAAATCGGATCAGTAGTTTTGTTGTGATGTGGTAACATACAGACAGACAGACAGAATGACAGACAGACAGACAAAAAAAAAACTTTCTGATCTTTATATCGTTAATAACGTCTGCTGCAATTATTTTTTGTAAATATATTCAATGTATAGACACGACCCTTCTAGAGATTTATTATATGTATAGATAACCCTCAAAACTTTGTCAGTCGTGGCGGAACGACCTTTGTTTAGGTCGTTTACGCTCTGCCTACCCCATCAGGTATAAAGGCGTGATCATATGTATGTATATATAATTTTGATAACGCCTTTATTTGGATATGTAGTTTATTCCTGTTCTTAAAATAGTTTGAGCTCTTGGACTATAATTAAACTTACAAGTGCTGTAAATGTAAATTCTAAATTAACATGTCTTAATTCTTCTTTGCTAGACTAGGGGCGATAGAAAAACATAGAATCTTCCAGCTGCTTCTTTTCCCGGTCATACTGTAGTCAGTAGAGACATGGAGTAATATAATATACTTACTCCGAAAAGGGAAACAAGGTTGTGGAATACCGTTATAATCACAAAGTTTACATAAGCCAAATGAAAGCTGTAAGTTTATTTTCACTTACTTTTGTTGGTCCGACGACGTAATGCTATGAACTCTTGTGATTCAAGATATTTGTGCAGAATTTTCGTTTTTAACATTTTGTTAATGGCTGCTGGAAAAAAAAAACAATTAAAAATTTATGAGAAAAATAATACAAATTAAATAAAAATTAAAAAAAGTTAATTAGAATCGAATATCGGTAAGGATCGATCTCGTACTACTGAGATTGAAAGCCTCTAGCACTGCCACCGCACTAATGTGGCTGACACTCTGTGTGGCGAAATTATGCATTGGTTTGTAGACAATATGCAATCTTTACGCTGTCAGATAGAATAAAACATTCCAATCAAACAGCTATCAATATTTTTAGAGAACCAAGATATTTTTGTTATTTCCTAAAAAAACATTGCTGAACCATTTGCTACATTCTACAGTAGCTGACTAATAAAATAGTAGTAAAATAAAACAAAATAATATTATGTTAAAGTAAATACTTACTTACTGTTTTTTCATATTTTCTAAGAATTTTAGAGAAACTCATCAATAATAATCAGTAGATAAAGAATAATTCGCACTAATATTAAACAATGAATATTAAAAGTCTTAAACACAAAATGTCCAAACAGAACTTACGAAAACTATTTTTGCGTGACAAGAGCGACGCGGGTTCCCCTCGCGAAGGCCGTGGGCCGTCTGCCGCCCGTCGCCCGCGCACGGACCCGCCCTTTGCGAACCTCCCAGAAATCAGATTTTATTTTTTTTCTCCAAAACTAATAATCGAAATAAAAAAACAAGCAGATCACATTTTAGTGTTTATGATTTATAACGTTCAAAATAATTATCATAAATGCAAGTCGTTAAGTGCAAGTAAATAAAAAAAGTTTAGTCAATGTTTTAGACACGGAAAGAGGGCCAGAAGAATTCGTATTTCTCATTAATTACTCAATATTTTTAAATAATCTTAAGAGTGTAATGAAGAGCTGAGACCAATCTACAACATATAATTATTTTATATTTTTTATGTAACGATAAAGTATACTTTATAGGCCTTGCAAGCGACCGAAATATCACGAGAGCCCCTTAAGGGTAGTATTGTCAAAAACTCGAGTCGCAATCACATACAGGGAGAATGGGATTACTATAAACGGTACATACATACATATAGTCACGTCCGGGTAGGCAGAGCGTAAACGATCTAAACAAAGATCGTTCCGCCACGTCTGCCAAAACTTTTGAGGGTTATTTACGATAGATTTGTAGGTATATTGCTGTAGTGACAGGTTGTCAGCCTATCGCCTAAATTGCAATATATAGAAACCCTCGAATTCCTTAGCTGGTTTTTACAGCATGCCCGGGAGGAAATGCAGTTGGCACATTTTATGTTTTTCTCGTAAGTACAAAGGGTATCTGCTAAATTATCTGAAGAAGTCAGTAGGTGGCGCCACTGTGACACTGGCTTTGGTCTCTGGTTGGTCGAGTACTGAATTGTAGGTATCTAGAAAAAAATAACCAAAATAAATAAAAGTTTTCATTCATACTACAAAACCGATAGAAACAAATAAGTTCGCCTGACGCTAAGTGTACATGGACACCCTATTACCACAGAGAGTAATTAATACTTACTTCCATGCTGGCCTGGGAGCGAGAGAAAAACATAGAATGTGCCAGCTGCTTTTCCTCCCGGGTATACTGTAAGAACCAGCTAAGGGATCCGAGGGTTTCAGTATATTGTAACTTAGGCAATGGGCTGACAACCTGTCACTACAGTAATATACCTACAAATTTATCTAAAATAGCCCTCAAAACTTTTCAGACGTGACGGCATGACCTTTGTTTAGGTCGTTTACGCTTTGCCTACCCCATTAGGGATAAAGGCGTGATTCTATGTATGTATCTATGTAGTACAAGGGTGTTCCACCACGTCTGACAAAATGTTGAGGGTTATTTAAGATAGGATTGTACGTATATTGCCAGCCGATCGCCTAAATTGCAATATACTGAAACCGTCGGATCCCTTAGCTGGTTTTACAGCATTCTATGCACTAATTTTCTATTTACCATATTATGGTTCATGTTTCTTTGTTACAAACACGTAATGGACTGGGATATTAGTCACAAAACTTTGAATAATTGCTTCCTCAATACCTGAATGAGTAACTCCAGATCTTGTACAAAGTACTAAGTACTGCTGGAACTAAGTATGTCTGTACTGCCTCCGTGGTGTAGTGGTTAGAGCCATGGTGTTACGATCCGGAGGTCCTGGATTCGATTCCCAGGAGGGAAACACAAAGTTGATATTTGTCAATTTATCACTTGGTGAGGTTTTCCCCAGTTTGGTTAGGACATTGCAGGCTGAATCACCTGATTGCCCGAAAAGAAAAAAAAATCCGTGCGCACGTTAAGACGTCGGTCCCGGTCGCTGTCTTTGATAGTGGTCGTTACTCAAACCATGTCAGAGGCCTATTAGCAGTGCTACTAGGCGGTTTAAAAACTCTGACACCAGGGCTTATCGGGTCATTAGACTCGAGAATCCACTCGCTAATAAGAAGACTAATAGTCGACGACATAGCCAGTTCATGGTGTGTGTAAGTATTTTTTTCCTTCGAAACTTAACATGGAAGTTTCGAATTAGCCACAAATAAGTTTGCCCACTGATACTGCCTCTATGAATTATAATATATTATTCTGAACTTTGGGTTCTAGATATGGAGCACGTCGGTATGAATCAGTTTTGCCAGAATGTTACCGAGCGTTAACTCTAAGTTCAAGTTGCTAAAAATAATTATTGAAATGAAATCCAGAACTTTTCATGAGAGAGATGGGAACAGAGGAACCCCTTTAGCTGCAGTGTCGAGTATCAGGTTGCATCAATTGACAATTGACAATGAACGTTGCAACATCGTATCATGTACATACGAGGGGCCGTTGATATAAAATCTACTTTGTGAAAGAAAGTTTTGAAAATCGAACTGGCCATTGCAAAATCATATTCTATATTTATTCCTTTTTCAAAATTATGACGCTTATTTTTTTTCGCTTGCTTTTGTTTTTTTGGCGCGGCTTTGATTTCACCATGTCGAAAGAAAATTGTAAAATGATGAAATTTGAGCATCGAGCAGTGATTAAATTCCTAAGTAAAGAAGGAAATACGCCTACGCAGATCAGAGAGCGCATGTTAAAGGTGTTTGGTGATTCAAGTCCTTCTGAATTCGTCATAAAGTTTTGGTCGAAGCAATTTAAACATGGCCGTGAGAGCCTGGAAGACGACACACGTAGTAGAAGGCCAATTTCTGCTGTTACCGCAGATAATGTTGAAAAGGTGAAGAACCTGATTCTTGCAGATCGGCGAATCAAGCAGTGGGAGATAGCTAGAGATGTGGGCATTAGCAAGGAACGAGTTCATGAAATTATTCACGAACATTTGGGTATGTCCAAGGTGAGCGCGCGTTGGGTCCCTAGAATGTTGACCCCCTTTGACAAACAAAGGCGAGTAGAATGTTGTCAGGCATTTCTAGACCTGGTCAAAGGTAAAGAAGAAGAGACTATCTCTCGAATTGTGACCTGTGATGAAACTTGGATTCGCCAGTGGGATCCGGAAAGCAAACAAGAGTCAATGCAATGGAAATTTAAAGGAGAAAAGCCGCCAAGGAAGTTCAAGGTTCGGCCGTCGGCTGGAAAACTAATGGCCACCGTATTTTGGGATGTCGAAGGGATTTTGAAGATAGATTATTTGCCTAAAAATACAACAATGAATGCTGAATATTATGCAAACTTGCTTGACCAGCTTCGTGAACAAATCAAAGAAAAGCGGAGAGGCAAACTCAGCAAAGGTGTTCTGATTTTACAAGACAATGCTCCTGTACACACAGCCTTAACGGCGAGGTCAGCCCTGAGCAAAAACGGCTTCACAGAAATTAACCATCCACCTTATAGTCCAGATCTGGCTCCCTGTGACTATTTCTTATTCAAAGATTTAAAGAAAAAATTGAGGGGTCGCAGATTTTCGACGGGCGAAGAAATGAAAGAGGCTGTGACTGACCATTTTGACGAGCAAAATAAAAATTACTATTATAACGGCATGATGTCACTTATTTGCAAATGTCATAAGTGTATTTCACTTGCAGGAGACTATATAGAAAAATAAAAAATAAACTAGCCATCAAAGTCTTTTCTTTCATAGTTAGGTAGATTACTTATCAGCCACCCCTCGTACATACATATAGTATGACGACCCGCGCAGCCTAGTTGGCAGTGTACCTGCCTGCTATGCAGAGGGTCCCGGGTTCGATTCTCGGCCAGGGCATTTGAATGATAAGTTTAAATGACTATTTCTGGGTCTGGGTGTTCTGTGTAGTTGTTTCTATGTATGACTATGGCACCCCGATACAGGGAATCCTAGTGGGGGCTATGAGTGTGATCGTGTGTATAGTCACGCCTTTGTCCCTAATGGGGTAGGCAGAGCGTAAATGACGTTAACAAAGGTAGTTCTGCCACGTCTAACAAAGTTTTGAGGGTTATTTAAGATAGATTTGTAGGTTTATTGCTGTAGTGAAAGGTAGTGAGCCCATCGCCTAAATTGTAATATACTGAAACTTAGCTGATTTTTACAGCATGCCCGGGAGGAAATGCAGCTGGCACATTCTATGTTTTTCTCTCGCTCCCATTCCAACATGGAAGAATGTAACGTGTTACTGATGTAAATGTAACCGACACCACTGACACCGGGGTTGCGTGCCTCTGTACGCGATTCATTCATGCATTGGAATGAGGAAAATTGCGTCTGTATTGCATTTGAACAGAGCTAACCTAAATGCAGACATAGTGCTATCAATTCGTTGAGGTTACGACACGACTTAATTAAATCTTGACTAAATTTAATGCCTTTCTGTTCTGCAATAATACAAAATGACAGGTATGAGGGCGGTTTTGCACTGCTCCGTATTCGTGAAAAATATACGGAAGTTGTCAAACATTTTCGTGCCAATCCACACAATTTTTCACGGATACGAACAGAATACGTAGCAGTGCAAAACCGTCCTAAGACTATTTTAGCAATTACGAATTGATTCTACTGACTTACTTTTCATATATATAATTTGCTACAGAACGAGAAACCCTAGCTGCCTGCGTGTTTTGATTGTGTAGGTCAAGCCAAACGCTCCGATGACCCGATCAGTTTTTTAACTGAAAGACGATGTCCCTAACCAAACATCTGTACCCCGTTAAAGTTGAACCCGCATCCTCCATCGACAAAACAAGGTCCAGACCACAGAAGAGTAAAAGCTAGCGCTCACCGTAGCGACTTCTCAAATCAGTGGTCCAGACCATAGAGACAATTGATGGTTCTGCAGCTAAGGTTGATCACCTCATGTGGCAATTACGCAACATTTCTTTGCATCTTGTGAACTCGTACGCAGAAACGCGCCGCACAACACTCCATACCAGTTTTAATTAATACCTACCAACTACCTCCGCGCAAATGAAAAAGCTACCTCCTTAGTTCATTGCGTAAGAGTCGGTAAATTTTCCCGTCATCAAGTCTTTTCCCTGATCCATTAGTCTATTCTATCTAGTAAGCGGGTTGTTACACCGCTTTCCGCGTATTGTCTTTTATGAGCCGGTGTTTAGTCGCGGCCTCCTTAGCTGTCGCTACTAGCAACAGTTCCTTTGCTACAGTTACCGCCATAATGCATGGGAGTGCGGAAGACTTTACTGTACTGTAGTGAGGGGTGTAAGTCGATAGAAACGTATGTATATTGACGACATTTTTTCTACAATCATCATCACTGTAGCTCGAAACTACGCACTGCAACGTAAAAGCCTCCTCTCTCTTGTGCTATGTCTTCTTATGGATAGCCTTTCGCCGAAACTGCGGGGTGACCTGAACTTATTTTGGCCACCAATGCGTAAGGACTTTACTACACTACACCAGCCATCGGCCATCAGCCAGTCATATCATGATGGACAGTAATCGTCGATTTGCCTCAACACGGTTTTCGATACCCCGAATGTTTGTCCTACGAAATTTATCAGTGTATCCAGGCATTAGTACTAAGGGAAAGTGAAGAAGAATGTTATCAAAATATGGAAAGAAGCAATCATGTAACAGAATACAAGCACAAACACTTCATACAACAAATCGATAAAAATCACGCCGCGGATCCCATCGCGATGCTCATTATTTTTTTTCGACATGCCTGTGAGAGATGCCACTTGTGCATGTTCCACTGAAAAAAAAAGGCCCATTGTGAGGTGTGGGAACTGGCTTGCTAGTTGCTGCCACCTGCTGTGTTGCGCCTGCGATCTTTCGTAGTAATAGAAGATGAGACCGACTGTGCTTTATTTCGTGTCCATTGATAGCTTGGTAGCGTCGCCTTGTTTAGATGTTTTTTAAAGAGCACCAATGTATATACAATTGCAGATTACCTTTCTCAGAAAGGTCAATCACGCCTACATAGCGATTTTGCGGTTTTGACAAAACTCTTAATTTATTTTGAATGTGTTGTGGTTTCGCATTTGAAGCAGTTTTGGCAATACTTGCTTATACATATTTATTTATGGCTGTTCCTATTGTGTTTTCAATAGGTTGCGAAAGTAGAGTGTCTAAATATTGCGTTGTTATTGAAACAAACGCAACATTAAACAACAGCTTAGGTACTGCCAGTCTTTTATTTTATAGTAGACCCACTATTGCAAACCTGCATTTAAAAAGTACCTATGAAGCCTGCTTGTCTAAGGAATTGGTTCATTACGGGACCTATCTTCTAAAAATCCTATCTTCTCCTTCCATGCTGAACTGGGAGCGACAGAAAAACATAGAATGTGCCAGTTGCATCTCCTCCCAGGCACGCTGTAAAAATCAGCTAAGGGCTTCAAGGGTTTCAGTATATGGTAATTTAGGCAATGGGCTGACAACCTGTCACTACAGCAATATACAGATCTATTTTAAACTACCCTCAAAACTTGTCAGACGTGGCGAAACAACCTTTGTTTAGGTCGTTCACGCTCTGCCTACCCTATTAGGGATAAAGGCGTGATGTATGTATGTATCTTCTAAAAACATACGGAAGTAATCATCCCCCGCAAACTCATAAAAACTCCATCTTCCCCTAAATGAAACAATAAAATCTTTAAAAAATCCTATATCCGATTTTTTTAAAAGCAGTTGTCTAGGGTGTGGGAATCGCGGACAGATGCGCAGACGCAGGGCAGCGGATCTCCGGCATCTGGGTTCGATTCCCGGACGACCGTGGAAACGAGAGAGAGCATAATAGACTACTATTACTTATGTTGAAGGTGATGGTAATTATTGTCGTATGGCGTTGTTTAATGGTCTGTTTATGAAAAAGGATTATTTTATATTTTATAGATAGAGCCTTAGAAATCACTCGAAAAAATACGTAGGTACGCACTTATAGACCCTACTATAAATACATACCTACTACGATTTAGGGGTCAACTGGTCAAGCCTGACTTTAGTCCTGACTGGCCGAGCGATTTTTTAATCGCTCATTCTATCTCGAATTCGTCAAGTCTACCTACTACTTGTTTTGATTCGTCACCAGTTCGGATTGCACGCTAAATACAGTATTTGCATTAATGTATTTGCAATGTTGTATTATACCTAACCTAACATTTGTATAAATTAGCATACACACATATAATCACGCCTTTATCCCTAGTTGGCTAGGCAGAGCGTAAACGACCTAAACAAAGCTCGTTCCGCCACATCTGACAAAATTTTGAGGGTTGTTTTATATAGATTCGTAGGTACATTGCTGTAGTGACAGGTTGTCAGAATTGCCAAATTGCAATATACTGAAACCGTCGGATTTCGTAGCTGGTTTTTACAGCAAGCCCGGGAGGAAATGCAGCTGGCATATTCCATATTTTTCTCTCGCTCCCAGTCCAGCATGGTAGCTATCAATTAGCTATCATCATGATATTTCAGATATATATAACTCTTGTCGGTGTAGCTATTTATGAATGTCTCTCCAGATGTGTCTGTCAAGGGCAGCTGTCTTCATCTCGTCATACGACTTAACACCAGCCTTTTCTTTTGGTCTGTGTACTTTATCCTTGGTCTACCCCTTCCTCTCTTTCCTTCTACCTTTCCTTCCATGATGGTTGTTATGAATTCGTCATGTCGCATAAGATGTCCCAACATCTTGCCGCTTCTACTTTCTATGATCTAAAGTATTTTTCTCTTCACTTGTCAATCTCTCTGTCTCACTTTATTCCCTCCATTCTTCTCCAGCACCACATCTCAAACGCTTGTAATCTCTCCCTGTCCCTTTTTGTCATGGTCCAGGTTTCACTGCCGTATAAAGCTATAGCTAGCAAGCTAGCAATTAACTATAATAATTACTAATTGATTTAGTACAAGTTAAAAAAAAAATTTGATGCGTGAACCGGAAATGGACGGTAGAATAAAAGAATACCGACCTGTAAAAATATATTAACAAGCACCCCTATCCATCTCCAAACTAAACATATTAAAAGCACGGAATGTTAGTAAATGTTAGTACTATAAGTAAAAGTAACCCTTCTCTATTTTGTTTTCCTTTTTCACAGTAACACTAACACCGTAAACTAACCCTTGCGTCGTTTCCGGCCTGCGCATGCGTCGCTTCCGGTGACTGCGCGCTACAATGTCAAGTTCGCGCGGCCATGTGCGCGGAATGCAGGTAAGTAAATAAATATCTAAATATGTTGATGCAGTGGCGGCGGACATGACAAAGACTACATTATTTATTTTCATTTTTGAACCACCGTAGTTCCGGCTACTTAGGCTATATCCGCTAACTGACAGAAAATTCAGAATTTTTAACATCGATAGGAACTTCTCCCATATTTTAGATCTAATGAAACCTGATAGAACTACGGAAACCTGAATATTTGTGACACCTTTTTAATGTTATTTCAGCCATCTAACATAAATTCAAAACTTTTGCTACCGTACAGAACTTCTGATACATTTTCAGAACTAATGAAACCTGACAGGTGTAAAGGCATTTTGGCCTTTGTGATGACTATGAGAGGAAACGAAACGCATCGGTTCGTCGTTTGTTGACCTCTGTTTCGTCTTCATTTCGAATCATCAGATGTCCGCATTACAGTTGGTTTGAAAGTGCTTCGCTCTTGTGAGCTTAGCTTGTTTGGATCGGAACGGAATCCAACTCTTTAGGAGCAGCTATTAAGCATGATCTCCGCAGAGTTGTCCTCCCCGCAAGGAGGCCCTTTCCCTCCGCATACCTGTCGAGTTAATGCAATGTCTTGTGTTAATGCACCTTTGGCCTTTGTGTGCTTCGAGCGAAGCACTTGCAAACCTGAAAGAACTACTAAAACTTGTCAATTTCTGACATCTGACAGAAATTCCGAACTTTTACTGTCGCACAGAATTTTTGGTCACTTTTTCAGAACTAATGAAACCTAACGGACCTAGAGTAGGCTTTCTATTGCCATTTTAGCCATCTGACAGAAATTGCGAACTATTACCTACTATTCTGAACTATTGCCACTATTTCAGACCTAATGAAATTTGAAACCTGTCATAATTACTGAAATATGTCTATTTTTGACTACTGACATGCTTCTGAATGCTATTTTAGCAATCTGACAGAGATTCCCAACTTTTGCCGAAATCAGGACTTTTGCCAAATTTTCACACCTAATGAAATTTCTCAAAACAACTAAAATTTGTAAATTTTTGGCTCCATGTAGCCTTTTTTGCTATTTTAGCCATCTGACAGAAATTGCGATCTATTACCAAATTCAGAACTATTGCCACTTTTTCAGAACTAATAAAATTTGACAAAGCAACTGAAATTAGTCAATTTCTGGCTTCTGCTAGGCATCCTATTGCTATTTTGGCCATCTGACAGGAATTCATAACTTTTAGCACTCTTTCGAAACTAATGAAACCGTTAGGAAATAACTGAAATTTGACAAATTCTGGCTCCTGATAGGCATCCTATTCCTATTTCAGCCATCTGACAGAAATTCCGAACTTTGCCGAAATCAGAACATTTGCTACTTTTTCAGAACTAATGAAACCTATGATAGTAGGGTTTGAATCTCCCTTATGCACTCTCACTACCATAGCTCAGCTGGAAGAGATTTCTTTTTAGAGATAAGCTGTACCTGTTGTGCTATTGTTTTTTATGTTTGCGTCCTCTGTATGATCATGTGTGTAATAAATTGTTTAATAAACCTGTCATAATTACTGAAATCTGACTATTTTTGACTACTGACATGCTCTTTAATAGCATTAAAAATTAAAAATTTTAGCAATCTGACAGAGATTCCGAACGTTTACCAAAGTCAGAACTTTTGACACTTTTTCAGATTGATAGATAGTAAATTTATTTCAGAACTAATGAAACCTGACAAAATTACTGAAATCTGACTATTTTTGACTTCTGACATGCTTCTTGTTGGTATTTTAGCAATGTGACAGATTTTACGAACTTTTACCAACATCAGAACTTTTTCCATTTATTCAGAATGGAAAAAACGGGACAAAATAACTGAGATCTGACTATTGTTGACTTATGATATGCTTTTTATTGCAATTATACTCGTAGCAATCTGACAGAGCTTTAAAACTTTTACCATAATCAGAACTTTTGCCACTTTTTCAGTAGCTATGTAACCGGGCAGAATTACTGAAGTATAAAAATTCTTGACTCCTGACATGCTTGTTATTGCTATTTTAGCAATCTGACAGACATTGCGAACTTTTGCCGAAATCAGGACTTTTGCCAATTTTTCACAACTAATGAAATTTCTCAGAACAACTGAAATTTGACAATTTTTGGCTCCATGTAGGCTTTTTATTGCTATTTTAGCCATCTGACTGAAATTACAAACTAATTCCAAAATCAGAACATTTGCCACTTTTTCAGAACTAAAGAACAACTGAAATTCGACAATTTCTGACCCTTGGAAGGCTTCTTGTTGTTTTTTATGCAATTTGACAAATTTCCGAAATTTTACCAAATCAGAAGTTTTGCCACTATTTCAGAATTAGTGAAACCTAACAGGACGACTTAATTTTAATTATGGGTCCTAATAGGCTTCTTTTTGCTATTTCAGCCATATGACAGAAATCCGAACTCTTACCATAGCATAGAACTTTTGCAACTTCTTCAGAACTAATGAAACCTGACGGAATTTCCGAAATCTGAATATTGCTGACACCTAACAGGCTTCTTTATGCTTTTTCATCCATCTAACACATATTCTGAACTTTTACCCAAATCAGAAAGTACTTTTTGGGTAAAAGTTCAGAATCTCTGTCATATGGCTGAAATAGCAATAAGAAGCCTATCAGGAGCCAGAATTTGTCAAATGTAATAAAAATAATTATAAGAATAAGAATAATTTATTAGGTCAAAATTATGATGTACATGTCATATCTAATATTTAGAACTAAACTTAAAATATAACGCTACATTTGTTTTCATAATTACAACCAATGATCATGCTAAGCATTCAATCGAAGCCTGTGTTATGATATGACCATTGGATGTTTACAAATCATACTTATTATTTTATTTCGGCACTTTTCTATTTGCAATAATTAATTATAATTTTAATAAGCACTTACATTAAATTACATATATATGTATATTCAAACTGTTGTATTTAAACGTTGCATACGTAGAGCTAGACAATATACATATTTATAGGTAAAACTAAAAGTTATTATTGTAATTTATTATACTATGCTACTATATCTAAAAGTTCTTCGGTCTTCTCATAAGTTAAGTTTAAAAGCCACTCGGTGGCTATTTTCTTCAATTCGAATTTACATTTTCCATAAATACATATTTTTTTATTAACTAAATTGTACATCCTAGGGCCTTGAAAAATAAAAAATCTATTTAAAAAGAAAGTCCTGCTTCTCAAACAAATACATACGTAATAGTCACGCCGGACAGGGTTGTTCACACTTGTGTACTGCACTCAACACTCCTTAGTGTTGCCAAGTGTAGTGGTGACCTTATGTAACTCTCGGGTAGGGAATCTATACGGTTTGAAAAAACTAACTTCCAAGATTAGCCTCTGAGCCCGTTCAACGGTCAGAAGGTGGGTTTTGTCTGCTCCGCCCCAACAAGTGATTCCATAAGATAGTACAGATTGACAGAGAGCAAAATATATTTGTTTAACTAGTAGTTCGCTACTTACATGTCGAATTTGCTTAAAAATAAAAGTGAGTTTCCTGATTCGTACCGATAATTTTCTAAGGTGTTCCACAAAGGTGAGATTCTTATTTATAATAACACCTAAATATTTAGTTGAGTTTGTTGCCTGGATAGGAGGGCAGTTACAGACGAGAGCGGATGGGTAGGAACATTGATGGGAAATTATTTTGGATTTTGCAAGAATTTCAATAATGCTACTTAAGTTCAAAATCGAGAAAGTCATATACATCGTTTTATCTGCGTTAAGTGTTAGATAGTTCGACGCTAACCAGTGTGATACTGTATTAAAACCCTCCTGAGCGAATCTAAACACATCGGGCCATGAATAGGCTGAGAAGGTGAGGGTTGTGTCGTCCGCGTATGAAACAATAGTACAGTTATTCATTTTTAAATCACATAGTTGATTAATATAACATAAAAATAAAGTAGGACCGAGAATACTTCCTTGTGGAACCCCATAAAGTACTGGCAAGTCATCGCTCGTGCAATCCCCAACTTTGACACGTTGGGTTCTGCCCGAGAGATAACTTTTAAATAATTGAAGCTGCTTTCCTCTTACACGTAGTGCTTCTAACTTTTTAAGCAACAATGGGATTGAGACCGTGTCGAAAGCTTTTGCTAGATCAAGGTATATTGTTATACATTTCTTTTGATCATCTAAGTCTTTAGCTATTATGTTAGTGAAAGCTAATAAGGCGTCTTCAGTTGATTTACCGGATTTGAAAGCAAATTGGTTTTTAGACAATAAATCTTTTTTTTCAAGATAATTAACCAGTCTATTATTTATTATTCTCTCAAATATTTTGGATAAAGTGGGTAGAATCGAAATAGGTCTATAGTTGCCGACAATGCTACGGTCACCACCCTTGTGAATGGGACATATTATGGAGGATTTTTTTAAAGCGCTTGGGAAAATACCATGACTTATGCAACCGTTAAAAATATGAGTCAGGAGAGTGACCAGGGTATTTTTGACCATTTTTATCATTTTAGCATTTATTCCATCATATCCCACAGCACAATCGGTTCGTAGGGCTTGAATTTGTGTCTCAATTTCGCCTTCCGTGATTTCAAGAAGAACAAAGGAATTTGGACTACTGACGACTGAGTGGGAGGAATTGCTTCTGCAAGATTTTTGCCTACGTTAGTAAAAAAGTGATTGACATTATTGATCGCAAGTTTAGACTCACGATTTGAGGAAAGAAGTTCGATGGGAGTATTTTTAGCACTCTCCAGATTTGCAATGGATTTAATCGCTGACCATAACTTTTTATTATTTCTACCCGCGGATTTAATAAGCTCTCTTTCGTACTGGCGCTTAAGTTTTTTTAGTAAAGAGTTACAGAAAGTTTCTATACCGTCGATATGTGATCTTCAGGACATCATTCTCCGGTTGAGCTTTGATACTTTTGTGTAATTTGTCTCGGTGTCGTACACAACGTAAAAGACCTGATGTCATCCAGGGTTTCAAAGCTATTTTACGACTAGAGACTTTACGAATACTGGTGTTGTTTTCTACTGCCTTATTTAAAAGTTTCAATAGAAAGCTCATTGCCTCATCTGGGTTCAATTCGTATATACGGGAAAAATCATACTCTTGGAATTCTACAGAAAATGTATTGTAGTTAATTTTCGGAACAGATATAGTTGGTTCTTTACTTATTTTACCCCAATCTAAGCAGCAGAGTATCGCATGATGGTCCGTTAAAGTTGAATTTATTACCACATTTGTCGATTTAAGTCTGGTCTTTAAAACTACATGGTCGTGACAGGCGTTTTCTCGCTTAGGAATATCATATGCGAATGATACCTGACGGAACTACTCAAACTTAAATGTTACTGATATCTGGCGGGCGTTTTAGTGCTTTTTCAGCCATTTAACAGAAATGTTGAACATTTACCATCGCATATTACTTTAGCCACTATTTTAGAAACCTGAAAATTTCTGATAGCTGACATGTTTCTTAATGCTATTTCAGCCTTCTGACAGAAATTCGGAACTTTTATATTGCACCGAACCTCCTTTTGCCACCTTTTTAAAACGAATGAAGCTTGACAGAACTTCTGAAACCTGCGTAGGAATATTTCTGACACCCGACAGATATCTTGATGCTAACAGAAATCTGACAGTTTTTTTTGTCTTCTTTTCCAAATAACTGACACTGGACAGAACTACTAAAACAATCCCTTAGAGCTTGTCCAGATGACGCGATTTACGCGCGATTCGAGTCGCGCGTTTCGAATCGCGCGATTGTGAGATACTAGAGCTCAATACATTCCGTCCACATGCAGTAGCGCGTTTTGCCACTCGCGCGTAAATCGCGTGCAAGTCGCGAGAACCTCGACTCGCGCGATTGCAGCGCATTCTACGCGCGAGTCGAGATACTAGATATGCCATTGCTCCGTCCAGTACGAGCGCGATAGTTGCCGCGAGTGGACGTAATGGACATAATGGAGCGTGATAGCTTTGACACCGAACTGTTTATCGACGAAGTGGAGAAGAGGGTGGCTATATGGGACATGGAATCTCCAGATTACTCAAATCGAATTTTAAAACGCAGAAGTTGGGAAGAGTTGGTAGAAATTTTTAGTGAAGCTGGTGATTCCGAAGAAAAAAAGAAAGTTTTAGGTAAGTGAATAGTTTTTATTTCAATTGCGAGTCGTACCAGGTATTATGCAGGGATCCGTACAATTATTAAAATACGTATGATTCAGAAAAAAATAATTATATCATTTTGTTTTGCCATGGCAGTGATCCCTCATTAACAAAATAATCAGCGAATCTATCTCTTGTATTGCGGGACCTTGCACTAGGTCTTACTGTTTCCGTGGACAAACTATTAAGTGATGTATTGTACAAAGTGTTGTCAAACCTATAACCATCTCTTAATCTCACGTAGTTGTGAAGAACACGGCAAGCTTTAATTATTTTTTCCGCAAAATCGATGTGCACATTCAGTGGTCTGTGAAATATTCGCCATTTATTAACCAAAATGCCAAAACAACATTCAATATAGCGTCGTGCTCTGGATAAACGATAATTGAAAATTCTTTTTTTATTTGTCAGCGATTTTCCACAGTAGGGCCGCATTACATTTTCCATCAGACTAAACGCCTCATCACCTACAATTACATGAGGTAAAGGGGTTGTATCTATCATCGATATTGGTTTTGGGTCTGGAATATTTAAACTCTTTTCCACCAGTTTTTTATAAAACACTGAGTTCTTAAAAATCGTCGAGTCGTTACTCTTGCCATATGCTCCAATATCTACTGAGATAAAACAATAATTTGCATCACATACAGCTAACAAAACAGTAGAATGAAAATTCTTATAGTTGTAGTAAAGCGACCCAGATTCGACTGGTTTTATGATACGAATATGCTTGCCATCAATGGCGCCAATACAATTCGGAAAATTTGTGTATTTTTCAAATCCTTTTGAAATTTCTTCGAATTTTTCTTTAGTAGGTTCTTGCATCACTATATTTTTTAATTTATTCCAAATGACGTCACATGATTTCTGCACTATTTCTATTACTGTCGACTTTCCCAATCTATAAGCATAATGCAGGTCTGCAAAATAACAGCCGGTAGCTAAATATCTGAAACAAAATTAAACTTAAATGAATTCCTTATCAGTAAACTATTAAATGTGGAAAAAAATATAAGCTATTGATTTTTATTGGTTTCAGGCGACAAACTCCAAAAAAAGTGGAAAGGGTTGCGAGATTCGTTTGTTCGAGAAATGAAGAAGAATAAAAATAAACCATCTGGTTCTGGAGCCTCCAGCAAAAATTCTTACATTTATTTTAATCGGTTGATGTTCATAGAACGGTCCGTACGAAATAAAATAACTGACAGCAACATGAAAAAGTCTGATGTGCCATCTGATGCTGAACAAGATTTTTCAGGAGACGGTGAAGATGTGATGAGACCACCAAGCTCTCAGCCAAAAAAGAAAAAAATTAGTGCTGCAGATGCGGAATTTATTTTCATTATTAAAAAAAATATTGGATCAGCATCCAAGAATCAGCCGCAAACAATCAGCACAACGGAGTCTGATGACGATAAACTGTTTTGTTTGTCATTGCACAAGGAACTTCAGAAAATACCTGAGGTCAATCGACTTAAAGTAAAAATTGAAATAATGAATGTTATTCAAAAAGGTCAACAACTTCATCATCATATCCCTTCAACATATCCTGAATATATGACACAGCATGGCTACACACAATATAATACACGAAATCAACAACCTCGCCACCCAACAGCCCCATTTCAAGATTTCACTGCAACCACACAACGGCAACAATATTTTTCAGACAATTTGCAATATAATCCTGAATCACCATCGATTTCTAATCAACGTGGTTATAACACATCAACATACGCCCAATCGCCATCACCGGCATCAACAGTTGGTTCACAAGAATCGGACTGTCTCGCACTATTTCAAGATGATTAATCATAAATTGTTAATCATAAGTAATTTATAAGTTTCAAGTATAATAAATACTATTAAGTGATGATAATTTGATTGTATCCTGTCATTTAAAATACCAACCTAAAAAAAAAACCTATAAATACATTAATATACTTATACCTTATTACTAACCTTAGAGTGATCACGAGCTTTTCTTCTGCGGAAACAACATCCCGTACTACATAATTTTCACATGGAGATAAATCTTCCTTTACAATTTCAAGCAACTCATCAAAAGACTGTACTGACATCCGAAAGTAGTTGAAAAACTTTTTGTTGTGTTCTCGAAGCTTTGGATATAATGTTATAAACATACTTTGTGTCATCCTATCATGTAGAATGGGATGCACTCTGTACTGCCGTTTTTCTCTTTGTTTGCGTTGTTTCCATCGACGGTAAGCAAGCCACAACTCTATTTCTTTCGTAAAATCACAGTCGTGCACATCACAGTCGTGCACAACAGCTCCGGACTGCATCATGTTGCCGACTGAACTGAATCCGTACCTATAATGCTCGCGCGAGAGACGCGTCATCTGGACGCAACATAACATTCACTCGCGCGACTCGGATCGCGCGTAAATCGCGTCATCTGGACAAGCTCTTAGTACAAATCGGGCTAATGAATCAGAACAATGCAAAAACTGTACTTATTTTGTCCCCACATGTATCGGTTCTCTCAAACGTCACATATCGCAGCCGCCTTCCACCATCCGGCTGCAATTACACCTTCCGAGTCTAAACCGGACGCCTGCTAGTTATTTCAGGAGCTCACAGCAGACCAGTTGCAATCCACGTGTTTCAGAATTGTATGCATACATACATACATACATAAATCACGCCTTTATCCCTTACGGGGTAGGCAGAGCGTTTAACGCCTCGTAAAAGGCGCTTTTGCCACGTCTGACAAAAATTGAGGGCAATTTTAGATTGTAATATGTATTGCTATAGTGACAGGTTGTCAGCCCATCGCCTAAATTACAATACACTGTAACCCTCGAGTCCCTTTTGCTGACTTCAACAGCATGCCCAGGAGGAAGGGCAGCTGGATCATTCAATGTTTTTCTATCTCTCCCAGTCCAGCATGGAAGTAAATGAGAATTGTATGCATTATCAATTATTATTATGTACACGAGCCGATGGTATAGATAGTCAAAGCAACATGAAAATCATCGCTTTTGAATTTAGTTTGTAACGTCATGTTTCGATTCTCTCAACCACTATTTGATTTCAGGGTTTTACAGCACACCACCAGTCGCATTCCATGTGTTTCAGGATTTTATGTGTTTTTGTGGCAATTTGCGATTCCATGAAGGCTGAATTCTTGTGTATTTGGGCAGGCTATCTATAAAACGCTAGTAAGTGGTCATAAAACAACAGATGTGTAGTTTTATGATGACACATTTTTCTTATACTTCCATGCTGGCCTGGGAGCGAGAGAAAAACATAGAATTTGCCAGCTGCTTTTCCTCTCGGGCATGCTGTAAAAACCAGCTAAGAGATCTGAGGGTTTCAGTGTATTGTAATTTAGGCGATGGACTGACAACCTGTCACTACAGCAATGTACCTACAAGTTATCTTAAATAACCTTCAAAACTTTGTCAGACGTGGCGAAACGGCCTTTGTTTTGGTCGTTTACGCTCTGCCTACTCCATTAGGGATAAAGGCGTGATTATATGTATGTATGTACATTTTCTCTAACCATTATCAATCAGCGCCATTTTTTTTTTGAGATCATTTGATCGACGTGGGTTGTTATACGGCAACGGCAAAGGAACGGCTGTCTAAGTCAGGTCTAAGTTTGTGGAAGTATTTCAGTTCAGTAATCGCCAACACTATTTACGTCCAAGGAAGTTCATATTACCTATTTTATGTGTCGTCTTCACAAGCCATTATTTAAAAGTACAACATGACAGTCACTTCCATGCTGGCCTGGGAGCGAGAGGAAAACATAGAATGTGCCAGCTGCTTTTCATCCTGGGCATGCTGTAAAAACCAGCTAAGGGATCCGATGGTTAGTATATTGTAATTTAGGCGATGGGCTGACAACCTGTCTCTACAGCAAAATAACCCTCAAAACTTTGTGAGGCTTGGCGAAACGAACCTTTGTTTAGGTCATTTACGCTCTGCCTACTCCATTAGGGATAAAGGTGTGAAATACGAGTATGTATGTACAACATGACCCCGTAAGCCATTTATACGGTCAACATTTTATATCTAAATAAATTATTTTATTCACTCAAACATACATTACAAAGTCGAACGGAAGTCTATACAATAAAGCCAAAATTGGCCATTTACCAAACGCCGCCCGCCCACACCGCTGTGGGCGGAAGGTTTCACTAAGGCCATATGTGGCCATATGTTCGTCTCGAGCCCAAAGGGCTTGTAAAGGCTTTTAATCAATGTTGATTTGATAGCTGTACTATCGATAAAGTCGCCCACGGTGATTATATGGGACAAAGACACAGATACGAGTAGCTAAGGGCCGCAGGGAAAGGTAGATGAAATGGTCTTGTTGGTAAACAATTTATACCGGGTGTGAGGGACAGCGTCCAGCAAACTGATAGGGGTTGCTCAGTCAACGAAACTGCACAACTATGACCAGGATATTCATTCAGGAAACAAATTCCTGTTGATAGTTGTTCAGTTCGAGACGCTGTCCCTTACACCCAGCATTTGAACGATAGCAATGTTTTGAATGGGAAATTAATGTTTTATTAACTTTCATGGTGGACTGAACGCGGTAGAATAATTTATCGTATTGAGCTGTATTTTTGAATCACTCGAGTCTACGTACGCATACGAAATAGTATCATTCGCTTGTGATTACTATACTATTTGGCATGCGATGTTACTTTCGCATGTAAATTTTGATTTCTAATGTTTTTCTGAAGGTACAGGTTTTGGTCTGTTCCCAAGTTTATTTCACGATGCTTTCTGTGAACCTCTTTTATGTCACGTCGGTCCTTTCGCCATAAATCATAAACAATTTGAAGACATTGAAATCTTTTTAACAGTTCACCTACCTCAGACATAGTAATTAACACAATCATCTATCGCAACAATATTTCCAAATGAGCACATCCGGTGGGTGGTTTTAATACTTCATTTACTTGTTGTCTATTTATTATGCAATTGATTCTATTATCACCTTTCCCTTTAGGCCTGTGGGTTGTAGGCGCGCCCCCTTACATACTGCATGGAAAAATTACCAATGTCGGACATTTGGTGCATACAGCCGTGATACAGCCTTAAAAACTAAGCGAGTGGTAAAGCTATGTGGCATACATTGCAGTTTATTTATAGTAAGATTCAGTGAACTTGAAGAAAAAGTGCAATGAATTTCGAATGATAGGTTTATCTATTGCTTATGGTTGATAGGCATTCCAGATTATTGATAGAATATGTACGTGGGAGCTTTAATAACATAATATACTGTGAATTATGTTAAAATTAAGTCTATTTATTAGACTGTGATGGTGTTTTTTCACATTGACCCAAATTAATGAACTACCGTTCGATTTGGATCAAATATTTACCAAGACATTCATACGAGAAGTGATATAAGAGAAATGTAGAGATATTTGGGAAGAAATTTTGGTGTGTGTGTGTGTAGAGACATTTGGGAAGAATTCGAATAATACAATAGATTGTAGTAACCACAGAAGAGTAAAAGCTAGCGCTCCGACTTCTCAAATCAGTGATAGTAACCGTGATAATTAGCAATATTAACTTATTAACTTCGGTAAGTATTTATATTAAAGCGATTTTTATTCTCGATTCGACTTCATCCAACTTAGTAATAAGTTAATAACCCAATAAATAATCGAAATATTTAATACATAATTGCTTATAAACCATGTTAATATCTGGTGTCGTAACACTTGTCCCTACAATTTAACAAGTGGTGACCAAAGGGCAAGACGAAGGTCACCTCGGGGGCGGGCGGTGGTAACTTGTAACATGTCCCACCAAATATGGCCACTCTACTTATAAGGTGGTGTGAAGGGACATGGTCGTTTCATTCGTTTGATTTATGTCAGCTTAACTATGTAAAGTGTGTTATTTCATTTGGTATTCAATTGTAGAGTTAAGAAATATAATTTGTTTATTGACATCTTGCAAATTGTGGGAAACTTCTTAATAGGGAGAGATGAATAAGATTAACACTTTGTTTTGGCCTGGGGCAAAGATGGGTCATGATTATGATACCCTGGCTTGTTCAAGGATACATGCTCAAAAATCAGATTTTTTCGTAATTATGTAATATTTATACTAACTTTATAAATATAAATACTTACATGCTGGATTGGGAGTGATAGAAAATCTTAAAATGTGCCAGCTGCATCTCCTCCCGGGCATGCTGTAAAAAATTGCTAAGGGATTCGAGGGCTTCAGTATTGTAATTTAGGCAATGAGCTGACAACCTGTCACTATATATACTGATCTATATGAAATAACCCTCAAAACATGTCAGACGTGGCGAAGCGACCTTTGTTTGGGGCGTTTATGCTCTGCCAACCCCATTAGGGATAAAGGCGTGATTATATGTAAGTATGTACTTTTTAAATAGTACTTATTCTATACCAGGTGTAATACAGCGTCCCGCAAACTGATAGGGGTTGCTCAGTCAACGGCACTGAACAACTTCCACCGGATCCTTCCAAAAATAAATTGGCTTTTCCATACAAAATGTTGACCTCGATCAGACAATTTGTACACTTACACACATATATACACTTACTTACACCTGGACTTACCTGGTATCTATACTTATCTACTCTGCAGTTATGAAGCAGTTTTCAAGTCTATCCGTTCAGATTTGTTGATATGCCTATCTTCTTCTTCTTAGCGAGTGGATTCCCGAGTCGAACGATCCGATGAACCCTGGTGTCAGAGTTTCCAAACCGCCTAGTAACACAGCTATTAGGCCTCTGACATGGTTTCAGTAATGACCACTACCAAAGACAGCTACCGGGACCGACGGCTTAGCGTGCCCTCCGAAGCACGGAATCCTTTTTCTTTTCAGACAATCATTTGATTCAGCCTGCAATGTTGCAACCAAACTGGGGAAACCTCACAAAGTGATAAATTGACAGATATCAACTCTGTGTTCTCCCCTGGTAATCGAACCCTGGACCTTCAGATCGTAAACCCATGGCTATGACCACGGAGGCTGTTACCTATGTAAGTCAGCCATAACATAACACAATAATAATGGCGTCACCTCCATATATTATTTTTAGTTATGTCCTTCGTATTATGTATTGTTCGTAGGTAGGTATATCGGTCAGTAGTTCTGCCCGTGGACAGCTGATCCATCAGCTCATTGTTAGAGCTCGGAGGTCGTCCGTCTGTCCGAATGTTCGTCACACAAGCGTGGGAAATGGGGATGTAGGTACGAGTATGAGCTTCCGCGATTTGTATTTTGCTTACATACATACATATAATCACGCCTTTATCCAAAATGGGGTAGGCAGAGCGTAAACGACCTAAACAAAGGTCGTTCACGTCTGACAACGTTTTGAGGGTTATTTTAAGATAGATTGTAGGTATATTGCTGTAGTGACAGGTTGTCAGCCCATCGCCTAAATTACAATATACTGAAACCCTCGGATCCCTTAGCTGGTTTTTAGAGCATGCCTGGTAAGTATGCAGCTGGCCTATTCTATGATTTTCTCTCGCTCCCAGGCCAGCATGGAAGAAATGTACGTAGGTATGTATTTTGCTTGCTCGACAGAACTTAACTACTAACTTACTAAAAGGAGTAATATGACCAGGAATAAAGCTGGCGATTACTCCACCGACAAGAGCAAAGCTCTTAAATTTATTATGATGATGACGACAGAACCTGGGTGGTACTGCAAGCTATACAAACCTAATAGGTAAAAGGAATGAAATATGCACATGGGCACATAAGATGATACTAAATGCATGTTTTGATCACGATAGATTATTATTTTTCTAAATGCTATAGAAAAAAAGAAAGAAAATATGTACAAATTCGTTTATTTACCAGTTTATGAGTTATCGATACCAACTAGTCTTGCAGCCCATAAACTGTTTTTCTTTACAACTTCAAAGTAAGACAACCGCAAAACATATGTTTGTAACAAGGTTATAGTCTGCCGTTCCGAGATTAGAACCTCTGCTTAAGTTGCAAAGAAAAAACTGTTTGTGGGCCGCAAAACACGTTGGTATCACACTCAACGTTATATTAACGAAGTATATTTATCTTTATCTATATGACTCAAAGTTGTGGATATTTTAGTGCGTTACCATGTAGTGTAGTATCTAGTATTTTTAAACTACATTACATCAAGTCAGAATGCAGCTAAAATTATATACAAGTATTCAAAAAGTTAAATTCACAGGCTTGTCATATACTGATAGAAAAACTTGGCTGCTGTTTAATGGACTTCCTCATCAACATATTAATGAGATTATTAAGTATTAATTAGGTTTTAATAACTTGTTACGAGTGAGTATTCTGTTAAATTAGCACATTAGATTATTATCTAGACGTGTTGTATTTAAGTGCAGTATTTAATTTGATACCTAGCACATTAATCGAAGGCTTAGTAGCAATATCAGAAGTCACTTTGTATGATCAAAGACTTATTTAGTACTAGCGATCCGCCCCGGCTTCGCACGGAAATTATCAGTGTTTCTCCACAATATTATGCAAGTATTATATATATATATATATAAACCTTTCTCTTGAAACACACAATCCATTAAAAGAAACCGCATCAAAATCAGTTGCGTAGTTTTAAAGATTTATGCATACATAGGGATATAGGGACAGAGAAAGCGAGTTAGTTTTATACTATGTAGTGATAGTAATTTTATAGAGTGTTTAGCAATTTTGTATTACGGTCAATGATCACGTTAAGCAGCAGATTTTTTGTCGTAGAGTCTGATAATAAGGTCTTAATCTTTTTTCTTTACTAATGACAATTTTTGAAAAGATTTTGCTATTATTTGCTGGTGCCAAACTAGGGTAATCTCCAATAGAGACGATTTGGACCAAATTAAGTTGTTAGAAGTCTCAATAATGGCGGCAGGAAATAACGAAATGACGGTAATCGACAAAAAATTTAGCTGTAAACATGATTCGCGCATTTGCGGCTTATTGTCTTTTTTACGGCAAATATAGGAACTGCGCAGTTGCGAATGTTTTTTTAAAGACAGTAAGTACTTACATAGTTATTTGCATTGCTACAAAAAAAATAACTAACTTGTTGTTGTGAGTAACGTAGAGTCATAAAAACAATAATATTTCCCTTCTGGAGCGAAATGACCAAAGTGAATATTTCAATTACGTCGTAGATTTTTTTATATAATTATGATTTAAACAACGGTCCAAAATTCACAGGTCAAAAATTCAATTGAATTTTGGACCTTTGATTCGAAGAAGAAGAAGAATTTACACAAAGTGCTAAAAAATTTGTCATTATACCAGGTGTAAGGGACAGCGTCCCGCAAACTGATAGGGGTTGCTCAGTCAACAACACTGAACAACTTCCACCAGGAAATTCTTTCATAAAGAGAAAAGAAAATGGCTTTTCCATACAAAATAGTTATTCAGCAACCACTATCAGTTTGCTGGACGCTGTCCATTACATCTAATATAACATATAACCTTATTATGATGGCATGTTTTTAATAAGAAAAAACAAACTCTAAATTATTTTGACTAGAATACTTCGGTTCGTAAAAAGCCCAATTTTAGGGCAGCAAAATGTGTTCTATAAGTTCCTAAAAACAGAAAAATTACTCCTTTTTGTCTTTGCCTTACTTTACTTACCCTATCAACTAACACCGTGGTAGGTGTGTGATTGGACCCATTCTGCAACCCAAACAAGTGGGTATCTATCTCTGATTACCGCAGTAATGTCAGTAACCAGTACCAAGAACAGCGTGGGAGCGGTGTCGGCTGCTCTTGCGCACATCTCACTGTTATTGGCTCTTAGACTGTAATGTTAGAGGTTTATTATAAACTTTACGGGTGGCGAGTTTATTAGTATCAGATAAGGTTGAGTGTGATTCTGGAGATATTTGGTTTTGGCAAGCATCGAATAAAGCAAGATTTATTTATATATTTTTAATGGAACACCAACAGTACACATATTACAAAAAATATGAAAATACAAATATTAGGACACGGCCTGATATGTGTACCAATAACAGGTGAACACAGCATTCTTAAAAGGTAATACAGTAAATTAAAAGGAATTTAAGTTACAAGTTGACAAAATAAAAATAAAATAAAAAAGTACACTTTTATTTAAATGATTGATTTTACTTATTAGTTTATTTTTTACAAATGTACTTATATTTTAGTCATACGAGTATTATTATGTGATAATACATCCACAATAGTTTATTCTCAACCAGTTGAAAACACCCACCTATATCTAGAAGCAATACAGGCCACTTTTAACTGCAAAATAATAGGTAAATCTTCCATGCTATACTGGGATAAAAAGAAAAATATAGAATGTGCTAACTGCATTTCCTACCCGGCATGCTGTAAAAAACAGCTAAGGGATCCAAGGGTTTCAGTATATTGCAATTTAAGCGATGGGTTGATAACCTGTCAAACCTGGGTTCAAAACTTTGTCAGACGTGGCGGATTAACCTTTGTTTAGGTCGTTTACGCTCTGCCTACCCCATTAGGGATAAAGGCGTGATGTATGTATGTATAATAGGTAAAATAAAACCAAGTTATGGCAAGCTAAACACAAATTTGCATAAGCTAAATGTGTACAACATAACATTATTGACCTGGTACGTCCCCCTATAGAGGTAATGGAGGTTTCCTCACTTCCCCCTCACCCCGCCCAGACATGTTGGAGACAGCAGCAGTTGCATTTCAACACCATTCAACATCAACGCGGCAAATTATATGTTTGACATCTAGAACGGATATTACGAACACATCCATCCATTCCGAATCGCTACTACTTCTACTGTGCTACTAGAAATAATGTTTAAGTGTCAACTACGAATAAGGAATTCGTAGTGTGTCAAATAGAAATAAAAACACTCCAGGGTCTCTGATAATCTTGAGACCGCTCTTATTAAAATGTAATTTACTAGGGGTTTTAGATAATAGATATTCAATCTTTACGTCTTATGATTCCTTTCGGGTCAAATAACCAAAGAAATCACCTACCTATCTCATGGTCTAGAAATTGAATTTTATTAGCACTTCCCGTGGGTGAAGCTTTTAAAGTGAATAATAATTTTAAAGGAAATTACTTGTACTGTAATTGCTACAACTATTTATATTTCGTATAATTTCTTATTAAAACTAGATCCAAGATTGCCAAAGAGATATAAAAATTTAAGTTGTTGATTGCAAATAAGATCGTAATCTAGTTCATTGGCAATACCAAACCGCAAGTTATATCTAATTCCTATTGATTGATTAGTAATTATAGTTTGGTAACCTAGACCGTTTTGTGACCTAGCCTAGTAAGCTCTCTTTTTTACCATAATTACGAATGAGTACCTAACTGTTTTATTGTAGCTTTGATTTTTTTGCAGTCTACATCCGTATAGCAAATTGTTAGGTGCATTATTTGCTTATAAGATATGCTTATCTTATTGAGATCATCACGATTGTGCGATTAGAGCAGTAGCTTTGTAGTTGTTTTTATCACAAAAACATTATTTCACACCTCCTTCCAAACATTCCTCCCGGGCATGCTGTAGAAACCAGCTAAGGGATCCGAGAATTTCTGTACATTGCAATTTAGGCGATGGGCTGACAACCTGTCACTACAGCAATATACCTACAAATCTAACTTAAATGACCCTCAAAACTTTGTCAGACGTGGAGAACGACCTTAGTTTAAGTCGTTTACGCTCTGCCTACCCTATTACGGAGGTAATCCAAATCAATCACTAAGCGATCATCAGGGTTTAGTTTGGTACAAAACAAACCCGGCTTGAATGTGCTTAAAAGCCAGTGATTCATGTTATCATGATCAAAGATCTGTCATGTCAATCCTGGCTTCCTGTCCTTACCCAACCCAATAATATCGATCTTGATTGATCAAACATTCCTATTCCTATGGTAATTGGAGCGTGTCACTCTCCCATACAAAGTTTACGATGGGATCCGCGCCATTTAATCACCATACAAAATGTTTGTATGAATATTTATAGGCTCTAGGTTAAGGTATTTTCTCTGATAGAAAATGCTGATTCAATTAGCATTATCGATTTTTAAATTTGAATTTGTAATGAAATGCACGATGTTGATGAAAAAAAAAGATTATGAATTAAATGGTTGTTCCAAAGATTACGACTAAATGCTCCGTAATCTTTTTGCTACTTCTAAGTTATTATCTTTCGAATTAACATAACATTCGGAACTTCCCAAATATTGTAAAGTATGAAATCATCATCTGTATTAATGCTCCGTAAATCATAATGGGGTGTCATTATATTTAAAATTACGACAGAAAATAATAAATAAAATAAAATTCTATATGTATTCAACACCTTAATAGCATTGATGAATTCCGTATCTGTCTGGAATACTGAGATACAATGTTATTTAATGGAGGCGTTTTATTTAGCCCTTTATCATCGCCATACTTTACGCTAGATACCGTTTGCAACGGTGAACGATCTAGCAGTCTAGTCTAGCACTAACCTAACTAGTCTTAGCACTATAGCGAACAAGTCTAGCACTAACAAGCTATGCGCATGAGCATGCGATGCGATTATACGGTTGCGTAAGAGTTGATTATCGAGATTATCGCACGTAGAGCTATCGAAGGACAGTTAGATCGTCCTGTTTCAAGGGCTTGTCTTACACCGAGACGAAAAAAAAAGAAACTTGAGTGAGGAACCCATGACTGAAATGAATTGTGTGATATATTTTTGAATTTAGCTCATTGAGCCGTTTCATCTGATACCCCACTCGGTAGGTTACTGAAAAAAAAAAAATTCTTTCCATACAAAAAAATATGTCGTCATGATGATCAAACGACCATGATCTGAACCACGTGACCATTCTTTTTTAAAAATTATTCCTATAGGTGTTTGACAAGCACCGCAAGGAAAATTAGGGTACATATAACGGCATGCGAGACAGGACTCAGCTCCGGCACTATTGAGCATTTCGATTAACCCAAAACTACCAAATCACAATCAAAGTGCCGTCTTCCATTAATTGCTTTACATTGTTGCTTTGCTAAAGTAGCTCTACATTATCAGTTCGTTTAATAACATCGGTGTAAAGACATCCAAACTCGTCGACCTCGCAAGGCCGCACATCCGGTGTCCGAATAAGGCATTCATTCACCTCACTACACTATCCTATATCTATACATAACCGTCCTCTATCTTCGGTAAGATTAGACTTATCTCATTTCTCATACGGACGGACAGTTTTTGTACGCGGTTTTTATAGTTGCATTTCTTGGGATAGCGGTACGCTACGGTAGCCTTTTTTGGGTTCTAATTTTATGATCGTAGATTTGAGATTTGGTAAGGATAGCAATGAAAATAGTTGGATGTTTAGATGTAGAGACCATATTAAAATAAAGTGTTCTTTATAGTGTGATCGGAATACTAGTAAGTATCTCGCATATTTATTTCTTCCATGCTGGACTGGGAGAGATAGAAAAACATAGAATGTTCCAGCTGCCCTTCCTCCCGGGCATGCTGTAGAAGTCAGCAAAAGGGATTCGAGGGTATTGGTACAGTGTATTGTAATTTAGGCGATGGGCTGACAACCTGTCACTACAGCAATACAAATCATTACAATCTAAAATTTGCCCTCAATTTCTGTCAGACGTGGCGAAAGCGCCTGTTACGAGGCGTTTTACGCTCTGCCTACCCCGTAAGGGATAAAGGCGTGATTTTATGTATGTATGTATGTATCTCGCATAATTACGATTTGCGTTTCTCATATCTACTAGGCTTAAGGTAGAGCGTCCCGCAAACTGATAGGGGTTGCTCAGTCAATGACCCTGAACAACCATCAGCAGGATCTTTTTACCGGAAGTGAAAAAACAGTGGCTTTTCCATACAAATTGTCTGATCGAGGTGAAAATTTTATATCGCAAATCCATTTCTATTTCTGTTCTTGAAAGAATTTCGCGGTGGAAGGTGTTCAGTGTCGTTGACTAAACAACTCCTATCGGTTTGCGAGATGCTGTCCCTTACACCCGGTATAACTTTTGAAGACTTTTGCTCCTTATATCGAGTGGGTTGTTAAATTGACAATCAACCCAGTAAACCCTGTCAGAGCTTTTGCCCACCTCATAATCCTTTGATATGGCTTGTATAACGACCACATGAGGTACCTGTAATAATGCCGTTTAGCGTATTGGATCATCATCTCCCTAGCCTTATCCCGTATCTCACGGGGTCGGCTTCCTAATCTATTGGATTGAACAAGGGTACTGATTTTTACACAGAGCTACTGCCGTCTGACCTCCGCAACCCAAAAGGGAAACCAGACCCAATCCTAGATTAGGTCAGAGTTTTCAAGCCGCCAATGCTTAGCACTGGCCTCTGATATGGCTTATATCTACGGTATTAAACGATATTAACCGACTAATATCTACGGCATTAAACGATATTAACCGGGACCAACGGCTTAATGTGCCTTCCGGAGCAGGGAAAAAGCACCGAATAAACGAACATGTATGAAATTCGAAAACCGAATAACACATTGGTACGTGGTGGGATTCGAACCACGACCTCCCGCTTAGGAGGCAGCGGCCCTATCCACTACACCATCGCGCTCTTGTCTCGTTTAGCGTATTGGATCTCCATGTAAATTGGTAAACCATACGTTTCCCATGGCGTAGCGTTTCAGCAGGGAAGGAAGCGGTCGCTCGTATTCAACAGCATATTGGTACACAACAGTGGTACGACTAATTATAGTGCGGGTTCGATTCCGGCCGCATCCGGCGGTGCGCGTGCGCAGAGGGAGTTCCCAGAAAGCGCTACATTGTGGACACCGTCTGGATGGTGATGGCAAAGTTTGTTTCCATTTTAGGATGATGTTTTGAGCTTTTGAATCTACCTTTAGGTTGTTCTCTTCTGAAGTATGAAGAATAATATGTCATCGCCGAAAAGTCTAGTCGAAGCTTGGGCATTTAACAAACACAAAAGTGATTATCAAAACACACCAAAAAACTGGATATCAGTTTGGCGAGATGTTAAATTAAGTTTACCCGAAAATTTAAAAAAAAAGAAATTGAAATACTTATTTAAAAATAAAGTTTTATTCCTACGGGTTTTTACAGTACGTAGCTATTGTACCCAGGAAACAAAGCAGTCCGTAGGTACACTTTATTTTTGCTCCTAGCTCAGCAAGGAAGACTTTATAACTCACAGAATACATTATTCTTATAGTAATCTAATACAACCAATCTAGATGCCACGCTTAGAGGTCACTCAGAATAGCATTATCTATATTATCACACACTCAAGTAGTACACAATCATAACAACCATTGCTAATGAAGCCGTTATCTGTACAAGTTATCTTCCAACTACTATACTATACTTATTGTATAAGAATTCTTAAATCGACCGCAGAGCGCAGAGGTCGTGAATAGGAGCATTGTTGATTCTTCACGGTATTAGACTATACAAGGTGTAAAGTGCATTGAATAACTGCCTCCGTTGTCTAGCGGTCTGAGCCATCGATTCCCGGCGGGGGACAATGACTTTGTGTTGTTGTTTCTAGTTTGGTTAGGACATTGCAGGCTGATCACCTGATTGTCCGAAAAGTAAGATGATCCATGCTGTCGGACGGGCATGTAAATAGTCGGGCCTGCGCCTTATTTCTCTCTGGTCGTGTCAGTCAATATGTCCCACCAGAATAAGAGATTGAAGGAATAGAGAGTGCACCTGTGTGTAGCGCAAACACTTGGGCACTAAAAACAAGTCCTGCGCAGTTGGCTGATCTCCGCGAGATTGGCCGCCATTACCGAAAATCGGTGGGAGGACCATTATTATTATTAAAGTGCATTATAACAAAATAAAACATCCTCACCCCAATCACAGTGAAGAATCAAACACGGATCAGACCTTTAATTTCAGTTTACGACATCTTAACTTGGCATACATACATACATATAATCATGCCTTTATCCCTAATGGGTAGGCAGACCGTACACGGACTAAAAAAAAAGGTCGTTCCGCCACATCTGACAAAGTTTTGAGGGTTATTTAAGATAGATTTGCAGGTATATTGCTGTAGTGACACGTTGTCAGCCCATCGCCTAGATTGCAATATAGAGTAAACCTCGCTGGTTTTTACAGCATGCTCGGCAGCTGGCACAGTCTATGTTTTTCTCTCGCTCCCAGTCCAGCATGCTGTAAAAACTAGCTAAGGGATCCGAGGGTTTCTGTATATTGCAGTTTAGACGATGGGCTGACAACCTGTCACTAGCAATATACTTATAAATCTATCTTAATTAACCCTCAAAACTTGTTAGACGTGGCGGAACGACCTTTTTTTTTAAGTTCGTGTACGCTCTGCCTACCCCATTAGGGATAAAGGCGTGATTATATGTATGTATGTATGGCGCCATCAGTCGCCTGATTCAGTTCTTCCCTGTGACTCACTAAAACACATGTTCCTATGACCATAACCATTTAACAATCTATCCTATACCCATTCCATAACCATTGTTAAATAAGACCGTGTATGTTATAGTCTGGGCATTAGTTAGCTGGCCTTGCACAGCTCATTACTCGTGTCCTATTGTCTGTCCATCCATCTCGCTGGGAACACAGCGAGCTGAAATATTGCACAGTAGAAATGCCACTGAGACGTAGCTTCAAAAATGTTCAAATACTTTATGTTCTGGTCTAGGCTATCTCACTCGACTGCAGTCATTTCGCGGAGTATTATGTGTGAACTTATGTTTTTTACATGCAATATGTACAGGGTGTAAAGGATAGCGTCCCACAAACTAACAGGGGTTGCTCAGCCAACAACACTGTTTTTTTCAGTCTAAAAATATATATTAGCTTTTCGATACAAATTTTCCGATCAAAGTGGACATTTTGTATTGGCAAGCAATTATTTTTTCGCTTCCTCAAATAAAATATTGGTGTAAGTTGTTCAATGTCGTTGCCTGAGCAATCAGTTTGCCTTTACACCCGGTATGACTCATTTTGATGACAGTTCTTTAATAATAAATCTACTTTCTTCGATTGTCAACCAGTCATCGACCAAATAAACATATCAGACAACACCAAATATTTTCTCTTGAACTCTCTTCTCACCATGCTATTTCTTCCTGTTCTCACTTCTATTCCACTGACTGTGCTCAGATAAACTAAGATTTAACATTTCAGTCGTTGTTCTAACGCAATTATAGTCATATTAAAACGACAAAGAACTTTCCAATTTCTATTTCTAAGAGAAACTCCTAATTTTTTCACAGCATTCAGTGCCATGTCATTGCCAGGGGTAAAGCTTAAGATCTGTAGTTTACGATGGTTATTGTTTGAAGGTTTTACTGTATTTTTGCGTAATAGTTTGACAAGAAAGTGCTAAAAATATGCTCTTATTAAAATTGGTGGGATTATCAAAAGAAAGTATCTATGGTGTTTATTAAGTTTTGTTTTAAAGATGCAATGACTTTTTATACACCTAGTTAAATTAAATGTTCTCCATTTTTTGCAAACTAAACAAGCTTTTACTAAAATACGCGTGTTCTATGTTTTACAAGCCCTTTTATCAAGTTACTATTTTCCCTTGCTAAGGGCCTTTGATGTGATGACTCCATGGCGTCAAGTATCTTTGTCACGGCCCCATAGCCAGCAATCCGTGACGCAGCTATCACAAAACAATGCACTTATTAAAATTGTTGTAATTAACAAAAGAAAGTATCAAGAGTTCTCTGGGTCAAATCACAGTTTCCATAACTTCTTGTGTAGAAGAGTTGTCTTCCTTCTCGCCAGCTTAACAATTCCTTACCTAAAAAAAAAAAACAACCCGCACAACCTACGCACTCAACCTGATGAAGGGGCTCCGAATGTCCCGAAACATGTCGTGAAGTACGCGATATATATTCTAAATTGAGTGCCCGTTATTAGAAATTATATTTAGGATGTCTCACTTAAGTTTAAATAGTTTAAATCCTTACTACCAAGAATACGCGTGTTATATCTTCTATAACCCCTATTATCAGTATCAAGTTCCTATTTCCCCTTAGTAAAGGCCTCTAATGTGTACTATGTGACTCTATGGTGTCAAGTATCTTCGTCACGGCCCCATAGCCAGCAGTTCGTGTCGCAGCTATCATTTCATGTGGAGGCTGTGTATTAGAAGCTCCCACCGTTATAGTTGGTCATATTGTTGGTATATTTTATTTATAATCTTTGCTCATTCAGCGGGGTCGGTCGAGCGAGACGATGGGGTCTGCTTGGGGCTCGTGAGTTGACTCTGTTTCTTTCACAATATTTTTTATAGAATATTCAACTATAAGTTATTAAAATCAAACATTAATAAAATTAAAACAGATGAGCTAAAACTAAAGGGACAGGTCACTCAAATAAACCGCCCCGTGTCGCCCCCTCAAGTTAAGATAGTGGTCAATATTAATACAGCAACTGAAGTCTAACTATTACTTTACTGTATTTAATTAATTTATAGTTTGATTAGTTTACTACCACATTATATTACAGTTCCCTAAAATCGATATTCTCTGCTGACACCATCATCATTAATTTATTCAGCTGGCAGCAGTATTTGCTACTTATACCGAATATTTACCACGTTTCTTCAAACATACAGTCACGCCTTTATCCCTAATGGGGTAGGCAGAGCGTGAACGATCTAAACAAAGGTCGTTCCGCCACGTCTGACAAAGTTTTGAGGGTTATTTAAGATTGATATGTAGGTATATTGCTGTAGTGACAGGTTGTCAGCCCATTGCCTAAATTGCAATATACTGAAACCCTCAAATTCCTTAGCTAGTTTTTACAGCATGCCCGGGAGGAAATGCAGTTGGCACATTCTATGTTCCAGACCAGCATGGAAGAAAAAGATGTCTACTCCATATTAAGGTAAGGCATATTACTGCAAGCCCCTGGATCCAAGTGGAATGTAGCTCTACGTCACGGGAACAGTCTGGCCAGTTTGCTTGTGGTTACTTTGATATCCTTACACCTTCCTCATAGGCTGATGTTCTCACGGGGTTGCGGTAATCTCATTTTGATCGCTTTACATGTCACCAAATAAAATTAGTTCACATAGGCGATAATGGCATTTATTAACTGCCTCCGTGGTCTAGCGGTCTGAGCCATGGGCTCTCAACCCGTAAGTCCCGGGTTCGATTCCCGGCGGGTACAATGACTTTATGTTGTTGTTTCTAGTTTGGTTAGGACATTGCAGGCTGATCACCATATTGTCCGACAAGTAAGATGATCCATGCTGTCGGATGGACATGTAAATAGTCGGTCCTGCTCCTTATTTCTCTCTGGTCGTGTCAGTCAATCTGTCCCATCAAAATAAGAGATTGAAGGAATAGAGAGTGCACCTATGTGTAGCGCAAACACTTGAGCACTAAAAACAAGTCCTGCGCAGTTGGCTGATCTCCGCGAGATTAGCCGCCATCACCGAAAATCGGTGGGAGGAATATTATTAATGGCATTTATTGTTAAAATTAAAAAATATAGTCGATTTGTTATTGATATCCAGTTTCAAGGACGCGGATTGATATTTCTCATGAAATTGTCGTTATCATTGTAGTACGAAAATTTGATAAAATACGAGGTGTAGGGGACGGCGTCCCGCAAACTGATAGGGGTTGCTTATTCAACCTTCTTAAGAAACCTTCAAGAAAAAAAAAGGCTTTTCAATACAAAATGTTCACCTCGATAAGACAATTTGTATGGAAAAGCCAAGTTTTATTTCTTGTCTTGTCTAGACGTTATTTCACTTCCTGAAAAAAAAACTGCTGATAGTTGTTAGTGTCGTTGACTGAGCAACCCCTATCAGTTTGCGGGACGCTGTCCCTTACACCTGGTATATTTGATCATTAGTAAATCCTGCAATTAACAGATACGGCAAAGTTTCGCTAAACAAATTCACCGTATTAAAATATTAAGTTTTGCGAATTAGCATATAAAACAAGCTATTATATATATTTCTTCCATGCTGGCCTGGGAGCGAAAGAAAAACATAGAATGAGCCAGCTGCATTTCCTCCCGGGAATGCTGTTGAAACCAGCTAAGAGATTCGAGGGTTTCAGTATATTGTTATTTAGGCGATGGGCTGACAACCTGTCACTACAGCAATATACCTACAAATCTATATAAAATAACCCTCAAAACTTTGTCAGACGTGGCGGCACGACCTTTGTTAGGTCGTTTACGCTCTGCCTACCCCATTAGGGATAAAGGCGTGATGATATGTATGTATGTACGTATGTAGCGTCGAATACTTAGCCTACATGCAATACAGAAAACAGTTCATTTGCTAAGAAAAGAGGCAATTATCTACTTACTTAGGCGTGAAAGCAAACAACTGCCGCCGTGTGAAATGGACGCGCATTGTGTCATTCCAACGCTCCTGTGCGTTACTTTTCACCAGTTATGGAACGAAAACTTTGCGTGATGAGTGATGATGATGTTAGACTGCCAAAATTATCGGTTTATGTCTTATTTAAAGTAAACCAAGGTTTGCTTTGGGTCAAATACATGTGTTGTCTATCATTTGACAACTTCAATTAGACGTTATCAGAAAATTATGGAAAGAAAACTTTGCATCTATCTATTAAACTAAATTCGGAGGTAGAGTCGGGTAATCGGGTTGCGTCAAATCCACAGAAGAGTAAAGCGACTTCTTAAATCAGTTGAAGTTTAGGTGTAGAGCACACCTAATCAAATCAAATGCAAACTATTAAGATTTTTTAAAAGAGATGTTATCAGAAAGGTATTTTTGATAGACATCTCTACGGCCATCATCACACTATAAATGGAAATTCTTTGTTAAAATTCTAGAACATCAAAGTTCTATAAAACTTTAATGCCATATTGGGCTTTTTAATTAAGCCGTATTGTGGATCGCAAGTTTCTCCAGATAAAATTGATAGGTAGATTCTCAAGTACAATTTAAATTGTTTTTTTTTTTGTTTATTTAAAATACTAGCTTTCCGCCCGGCTTCGCACGGAAATTATCAGTGTTACTCTTCCATATTATGCATGTATTATACATATAAACCTTCCTCTTGAATCACTCTATCCTTTAAAAGAAACGGCATCAAAATCTGTTGCGTAGTTTTAACGATTTATGCATACATAGTGTAAGTAATGAATGAAAGAAAGCTTCATGCTACTGAGATGCGAATGCTGAGATGGATGTGTGGAGTAACAAGAATGGACAAGATTAGGAATGAGTACATAAGAGGAAGCTTGAAAGTTGCGCCCATAACAGATAAAATGAGAGGAAATACGGCTTGCGTGGTATGGACATATAATGCGGAGGGATGAAAGTCATATAGGTAAAAGAGTATTGAATTTGAATGTGGACGGATATGTTGGGAGAGGACGACCGAAGAAAAGATGGATGGACTGTGTAAAAGATGATTATGTTGAAAACAGGTGTTAATGTCGAACCGACGGCTGACAGGGATGAATGGAAGAAGAAAACATACTGCGCCGACCCCAAATAATGGGATAAGGGCAAGGGAATGATGAGTGATATAGGGACAGAGAAAGCGACTTTGTTTTATACTATGCAGTGATTAACAAGATGACCTTTTCAGCTGTTAAGGTCCCTATTACTTTATTTTATCGTGTCCCCTGATTTAAAGAAAAATCTTAGCACCTGTAACAAAATCAAAAGCCCGTCACCGCCAACCGCAAGAAGCCGTACCACACTCCAGTTACGAAGTTCCCACACTCACTCCATTGTCAAATTCAACTATGCACCCGTATGAACTACCTCAGGTGTACAATTCGAATCGCACCTTTAATACAGAAGGAATAAGGTGCATGTGGAAAAGCGGTATTTGTAGTAGATTGTGCTAATACTCAGGTGTGAGGAATCGATTGTGATGATTCTGGAAATTGTGCATTCGATACCGGAGCGGAATATGAGCACTATTCCGGAAAAGTGAGGCGAAGTGCAAAGGTTTTGTGAAGCACTGGATTGCACACTGCACAAGTATTTCAATTGCACAAAGTGTGGTCTGAGCCATAGGCTCCCGATCTGAAGGTCGTCGGTTCGTTTCAAACTTGAACATACTCGTACGTAAAGTTGATACTTGGCAATTTTAACTTTGTATTTTTTTCCTCAGTGTACTTAGGCCAAAGCAGGGTGAGCTTGATTCTACTTACGTTAAGGTTACTAAATAGCGGTCGTAACGGCTCGATGTTGCTCCATAGTGGTCATCACGCAAACTATGTCACAAGCCTGTAAAATCTCTGACACCAGGGTTACTCGAGTCGTTCGGCGACTCGAACGAAAACCCAATAGATAGAATATTCCCAGTAGACTTATCCACCTGAATTGTCATTGTTATTCTAACCCGGTATTTACAATGCCGTTATAAAGTCATATAACGACTGGCTTCCGGTCGTCTTTGCGGCTGAGAGGCTTTCTTCCTTCTTTATTAATTGCCTTATTATAACAAGGCTGTTTACACCTTGTACTTAGAAGTGATTTGTTGCACTGTTTGTCGTATAAATTAAGCCATTATCGTTTCCTTCTTGGCGTGCGTGAGTTATAAATTGTGTTTTATTCTTCAAAGTGAAATTACACCTAAATAGTGTATCGTCACAAGTATCTTTATAAAGACAAACAAAGACAAACACGGTCACACTCATAGCCCCCACTAGGATTCCCTGTATCGGGGTGCCATGGACATACACAGAAACAACCACAAAGAACACCCAGACCCAGAAACAGATATTTAAAAACTCATCATTCAAATGTCTGCCCCGGCCGAGAAACGAATCCGGGACCCTCTGCGTAGCAGGCAGGTACACTGCCAACTAGGCTGCGCGGGTCGGGTTATAAAATCTCCCTTTTTTGGTATATTTGGTTTTATAATATAATATTTCACCGCCTTATTCCTTCCATGCAGGACTGGGAGTGATAGAAAAACATAGAAAGTGCCAGCTGCATCTCCACCCGGGCATGCTGTAAAAACCAGCTAAGGGATCCGAGGGTTTCAGTATATTGTAATTTAGACGATGGGCTGACAACCTGTCACTACAGCAATATACTTACAAATCTATCTTAGATAACCCCCAAAACTTTGTCAGACGTGGCGGAACGACCTTTGTTTGGGTCGTTTACGGTCTGCCTACCCCATTAGGGATCAAGGCGTGATTATATGTATGTATGTATATCACCGCACGATATTCAAACGACTAAGTCAATATAGACGAAGAGCTGGGTGTTAAAATACTCAGTCTTTATGTAATACGAGGAACTGTCAAATTGAAATAAAATACTGTCATAAAATGCCAATTACCGTTAAATATGGCGTGTCAGATGTCCTCCAGAAATAGCCTTAGTAAGTTAAGTGGGTGCAGTATATTACGATGAACGCTGCAGTCGATATTTCGATTGAACGTGACGTTTGGTAGAGGGTGCGTATACGCATGCTGTAGGGGTAAGTTGGTTCCGCAGCTTCCGGTGAAGGTAACCAGCTTGTTAGATGGTTTTCGGACGTTGTGTAATCTTTTCACTCCACTATTTTCAGTTTTTCGGAAAATCCGACGAGGAACAGGCAGCAGCGTTCTCTGTGTAGCATATCATACTCTGGGTTTATTTTGGTTCGTTTTCAAGGATTTTCCAGGAAAAACCAAAATAACAATGCAGAAATGGCAGAACTACAAGAAGCATGTAAAATAACATACATACATATAGTCACGCCATTATCCCGAATTGGGCAGGCAGAGCTGTAACGACCTAAACAAAGGTCCTTCCGCCACTTCTGATAAAGTTTTGAGTGTTATTTAAGATAGATTTGTAGGTATATTGCTGTAGTGACAGGTTCTCCACCCATCGCCTAAATTGCAATATACTGAAACCCTCGGATCCCTTAGCCGATTTTTACAGCATGCCCAGGAGAAAATACAGCTGGCACATTCTCTGTTTTTCTCTCGCTCCCAGTCCAGCATGGAAGAAACATAATGTTGTAAAATAATGATGAAATAAAAACACTGCAACTATTTCAACCTAAACAAAGGAAGTGCATTATAAACATAATCTCATATCCCAGTTTTTAGCCACATTATGGTCCCACAACCAGGTGGTGGCGCATGGCGGTGCGGTGCATAATGGTATGCGCACGCGCATCTATTTCCAGCGCGCAATTTAGGAAAGCGCGCGATTCGGATTTCAAACGCATACCGCAGTTAAAAATCGAACGTTAATCTGTTGGTTCGACATGTCTTTGAAATTCTGTTCTAGGTTGTTTATTAATATACCATTTGTCATAGTTATTTTCTCTTTAAAAAAAAAACATTCCTAATATTTATTTACAGCTTCTGGGTTGTGTGAGTGTTCAGCATAAAAAAATGTGTTCTGATTGACTTTGTACACCAGATTGCTTTCTGATTATAAATCTGGAGCCGTATTTTTGAATCACTCGAATCGAAATGCATATTCCAAACAGTAACATTCGCATGCCATTTCCATAATATTTAGAATGCGAATGTAACTCATTCGTATTTGAATTACGATTCGCGTGATTCATAAATACAGTTCCTGGGTGATGAAAATTTTCATCATTACCTTAATTATTATTTTTGCTGTTAGCGCTAGTTGTCTAGAGCTAAGCAGAAGCAGAAGCGAGTATCGTTAATTGATGTTTTGTGTGAATAGCGAACACGACAGTTTACGATGCTATAAAATTATCAGACACATGTTTGCGGCACCATGAACACCGGTACATGGTAAACAACAATCCTGCGGTCAGCTGGTCACCAGCCTTGACTTGGCTGAATGTAAATATAGTTTCTGAGGAAAGTTATGAAAATAGATGCGTGACGAGACTATGTCATGCTATTTATTAATAGCTGAAGCATTGTTTTTGGTACAGTAAAAACAAATCATATATTATATTAGTTCCTTTTTAATGAACAAAGTTGGAAAAATCATTGAATTTCTCAGCGAGAAAATGAAAGTAAGTTAAAGATTTATGATTAAATAACAAAATACTTATTTATAACACTTTAGTTAGTTTTTTAGTTAAAAAATATACTTACCTACTTAACCATCCAGGGAAAGCCTGCTGCCTTTTCAGCTTACACTGAGCGTTTTTCCTCTAGACGGCACGGCGACGGTGCCATCACGATACCGTGGCTTAGTTTTTCCACTAGACGGCTCGGCAACGACACGGCTACGAGACGGCAACATCCCGATAACGTCTACCTAGTTCCAATCTGAGAGCACGCATGCTTCGTACGAATACAAAACACATGCAGTTTGGCAGGCCGGCGACTGTACCGGTGGGAATCAATGCCGTGCCGGCAAGTGGAAAAGCTTTCCATATAATTTTATTAATTTTCATAGATTATCTCATAAACGGTACCGTCGACAGTGCCATGCCGTCGCCGTCGAAAAACGCCTATGCATAGATATTTAGCTAAAAATGCGCAACTTATAAACGTAAACAAAATCCATCTTTTCTTTCACATTGTTTACATTTTCTCTGATTTGTAATATCAGCCCGCTTGCACCTGTGATGGTTGGTTGTAAATCAAAGAGTTTGTATATCTCCGGTACTATGTTTCTGGTTAACTTCATCTCGCGGTTTCTGCGGATTTATATTTGCACATTTATGTCTGCTCTATATTTGCGTGTTCTATTTTTTCTTTATTTTTCTTTTTGAGGCGTGACGTTATGTATGTATGTCTATTTTGTTATAGCTTTACTTTATAGTGTTTGCTATCGGATGCATGTTTGATGAAAAAGAACAAAAATCGGTAAAGGCTCAATTCACACCGGAATGGCAGCGTCTTGGCAGGCAGAGTAGCCGACTAGTAAGACTATTTTCATTACTACGATTATGTATTACAAATCCCTGGAAGTAACTATTTAACTATATATACTTCAAATTCTTTCAGGAAGTGTTACATAACCGATTGGCTATCGGCGCGAGCGCAGATTTCCCGCCAAATCAAAACAGCAGGTGTATTGTAAACGTCTCCAGGAAATGCTATTCGCAACACCACAGCCTCAAAATAGCAGTTTTATACCTGGTAATCCACGCGGAGGAAGTGATGCCCTACTAACTATTGATAAGACTGGTTAACAGCAGAAGACTTTGCTTCTTTATTGTTATGAAGAAAATTTGCTGGTGGTTTGCAGCAGTTCATTTGTAGGTTAGCTTGAAACTGTTGATGATAATAGGTTACGTAGAATACTTTCGAAGAATTGTTTCTTTTCGTCTCGATACATTTAGAAGAAAAATAATGTCAATTTATTATGAAAAAAGTTAAGGGCTACTCATTTTTGTACTCATTTTAGTTCTTTCTATGTCCACTCCGAGCTAGTCTTTATGTTCTGTTGCCCTATCTATCTATAGAGCTAAATATTGACTTCATAGATTGAATATTGTTATTTCTTTTCTATAGTATCGGTTGACTATGTTTTTCTTTATTGCTGACTCAAACTTAAACATCTCTAGAAAGCCGTGTCTTTGTTAACTCGTTCGTCTATGGCACAGCTTTTATACTTCGCCAATTGTTTTGGTTACATTTCCCGTTGAATAAGTTTGCTTTAGCGGCTGCTTTGATGTCCCTGCAATGGTGTTTGGATTATATTGGCTACGCTTTCCATTTGCATTTTCTACGAATACGGTATACATTTTGAACATTTGTTATTCTTTACTTACACCATTGAATAATAGCTTAGGGCCGCAACACACAGGCGTCACTTATTGCGCGCAAGGTTGTATTCAACTTGCTGTCAATGTTTTTTGCATTGCCTATAACACGCATGCGTCACCCTACGCTCTATGCGCGCATAGCGATGAACTCTACGTCGGCGCATTGCATCCCTCTGCCAGTACGCGTGCGTAGAGCGTAATGCAACTGTGTTGTAGGCAATGCAAAAAGCATTGACAGCTAGTTGAGCGCAACATTGCACGCAGTAAGTGACGCCTGTGTGTTGCTGCCCTTAGAACGAAATCTTTAATACGTAAGTAATTGCGCAAATAATTTTAAACTTATTCAGGGGGACATGTTCCTCTTGATTAGGAAAGCTTATGTCTTGCAAGATTTAATAGATAGAAGTTGTGAAAAATCCAATAGCGACTTGACCATTTTTTTGTAAGCTCTCTTGATGTTCTGACTTAAAAAAGCTCCTTCAAAGTTCACTTTAACAAATTACAGAGTTGAGTTGACTGACATTTATTCCAAAATTACACTTTGGCTTGAGACTTTAGTTTGTTGGTCTTATGATGAGACAAATGACATTAATAACAGCAGTATTGTGTACAATGTACCGTTAAAATAACTGTAGATGAGGTTAAATTATTGTTTTTCTAGGTTTATTGTGACATTAAAGAAGTAATTACGTTAAGATGAGCGTGACCTGTGACCCTGAGTGAATATAAATAAATGGTTTAGTGCGTATTTTAGATATTTTGCGATGACAATAACTAATTTTAATTTTATTACTAAAACGTAATGTTTCCGTCGTTTAGTTTGAACTTTACGTACAGTGTTATATATTTCAGTTCCTCTTTCTTATCCAGTTACTATTAAAATTGTTTTCCGAAAGGTAAAATTTTATAATTGACCTTTTTTGTTAATGTAACTTACTTTAATATGACCATTACAAATAATTTAACTGTACTGATACTGTTTTTGTGTTTCAAACACAGGACGTAGGCGAATGTGGCGCCATATTCAATTAAAATTACGCGTGGGAGATACCCTTAACTAAAACACTCATACATCGCCCTTCTTCTCAGCTCCATCATAATGATCTGTTTAGTAAAGCAGCAATGTCATTAAAATAAAGGTTCGCTTTCGTAATATTGTAGGCGTTAGAAAGCCCTTGAGATCTCTCTGATTGATAACGCGTTAGATTTTAATGTTAACCTCATTGAGTTATCGCGTTTGTTTAAGAAACAGTTACTTTTAACTAGCACTTGGCCAAATTAACTGAACAGTTGATTGACGTCGAATATATTGCATAAACCACTAATTGTTAGTGTACTCAAAAAACTGCGTCATACTAAAAGTACCTACATAGGACGTTACGATTGTAAAATGAGTATGAGTTCATAAAACAAAACTGAGAAAACTCTTATTTACCTATTTATAACATTAATTTATTTATAAAGTGGAAATAATTGAAATTACGTCAAAGATCTCTAGAAGATAACTTAAAGACTACCTACCTATTCATCTTTTAAGATGGAGATTAAAGTCATATCACTAATCCCTTCCTGGGAAAGCTCTATAAGACGTCAATTAAATTTCTATTAGCAAATGCTATGAAATTTTATCTGATTTTGTCATTTGTCGAAGTCCGCACGCGAACTCTACGTACCTGTGAATAATTTCGAAGAGGTGAAATTCCCTGAGGAGAAATGTTAATACTACTTGTCGCCGCTTACAGCGTTTCGATTCCGAGTGGTTGAAGCATTTTAGAGAAGAAGAATATGAAATTACTATGAAATTCAGAATTCAAATTAGTATAATAGAAGTTATAATTATTATCAATCTCGGCAATGTTGCCACAGGGAAATCCAGTTGTTCGTACATTAGTACGATAAAGTCAAACAGGATGACTAATTTTCCGTGCATCACAAAATGGCGTAATTTTGTCAATGGAAGTGTTGTCAAGTGCAAATTGAGGCATTTAATGAGGATGTGGCGATCTGATGAATTAACAAGGTGACATGAACCTGGACATATTTATGAAATATAAGGTCAACAAAGAACGAAAGGATTAATACTAAATTAGATCCGTAATTATTATATTTTGAAAGTGAAACTCTGTAATAATAACATTAACATTCAAAGTTTAGGCGATACTTCACACCGGGACACCTACTACAGCTCTACCAAGCTCAAGTCCCATCGTGTATGGAGTATTGCTGCCACCTTTGGGACGTTTCTGCCAAATACCAACTGGCAACCTTGGATTCTATTGAAAAACGCGCCAAGAAGCTCATCGCCGACCCGTCACTGGTAGAAGAAAAGCTGCAGAGCCTCGAACATCGTCGCAAAGTAGCTTGCTTGTCTGTATTCTGCAGGATACATTTCGGAGAATGTGCAGCATCGCTTCATGACCTGATACCCCCCTCCCCATTCCATCTCCGGGGTACGAGACGCCGGTTGGGATTCCACCCTTATGTTGTCGACATTCCAAGTTTTCGCACAAAGCGGTACGCTTCTACATTTTTAATGCGAACGGCCAAAGTGTGGAACTCCCTGCCTGCGGATCTATTTCCGGAACGTTATAACCTGGGCCTTTTCAAGGCGAGAGTGAACAGGCATTTTCTAGGCAATCATGCTCCATCATAGTCTACATCATCACTTACCATCACGTGAGATGGCGGACAAATGATTGCCTATCAAATATAAAAAAAAAAAAAAAAATAACAAGATTTACACATCCATGATAGTAAAAAGTGGTAACTGTGCTAAATCTTCGACAAGAGATTAGCAACCCAATGTCATCCAGTAGTCTCATGCATCCAAAAGTCCACGTTTAGAAGCGATTTTTGCCCCAACTGGCTATTTTTTGATAAATTCTCGCTATTCTTTGATTACAACATCCTGTTTCTTGTATCATATGTCTTGGTCGAGGGCGATTATCATCCACTGGTCTTCCTCGTGATGCGCTACTGCGGGCCTTAAACTCACCTAATGCATTTTCCGACCGCCGCCAACACGACGAAGAAGACGCTCTCAACATCAAAATGCTACTCAATATACCTACAGCCTATTACTATTAGGTAGATAAATCACATCAAAATCCTTAGCTTTGCCACTCCTGCGTGGTTCCGGCACGCTGCGCGCGATAATCGGCGCACGCGCCACACCGTGTCTGCCGCGCAGAGGTACCGTCGTTATCATAAGAAAACAATTGGTGTGGTACTTCTGATTGTTGTAGGAATAGAAGCAAGGTTATATAAGACCAGTTTCTAGAGATTTTGCATGTCGATTCTCATTTGACCTTCCATTCTTTCAATTTGTATTTTAGAGTTCGAAGAGCATTCGCAGAATCTTTTATCAAAGCTTGGATTTTTAATACTTCTTCAACTTCTTCAATAACATCATCCATGACAATATAAGTGATTATTCTTTTCATGGCGCTTACTTTATGGCACCTATATTGAAAGATCAAATACAGAGATGCTGAAAGAAAATGCATAAAAAATCAGTAATGTTAGGAACCTCTTTTTTAATTTTGATAGTACCACATCAGTTCTGTTCTGGTTCAAAATGCGTGGTACTGTTCCGCTCGGCTCGGCTGCTTCGTCTGAAGTTCAAGAACTCAGTCTTGTCAGGTCTCGTCAGGTCTCGTCGTATCTTGTCAGAAGGCATCTTGATGAGGCAGATAGAATAATGACCATCATTTGCGCTTGCTACTGCGCAGTTGATTCAAGACATTCCGAGGTGTTTGAATCAGATTAATTGAAGCATGTCGCTTGAAATAGAACGCTGTTAAGTTGATGTCCTGCCCTATGCTTCGTAATAAATGTACTTTAGCGTACCTATGATCTGAAGTTTAATTAATATTGTTTTTGTCCTTGGTTGATCGACCTTTGTTCCTCTTTTGTCGCTTTTATAAAATCTTTTGTCTTTTTTTCAACCTAGTTATTTTTTCTGTAGCTGATGCCGAGTCGAATAACTCGATAAATATTGTAATGGGCAAATGATTGCTTAATGCTTCTTTCCATACATATTTGTAACGCATTGACAAACATCCGTCTGTAATTTGTGATTATTTGCATGATAGGTAATTTCAGCTTCAAGAAAACTTTTATATCCTGTATATTAGTATTAATGTAATCGTTTTATAATTAAGTAGTCAGTTTGTAGTAACGTATCGGAACAATGTTTCGGTGCATACTAATATGGCTTCCGTGTGAAGTAGGTCTACAAACACATGCCGATTACTGATCGACTTTTCATCAGAGAGCTTGGACATGAACTAAGCTTGAGAAAATTTTGTATGTTTTTGAGGGAGTTATTATATACTCAATTTACGACAGCCGATGTATTCACATCAAACCATTCGAGATAATTTCCTTTTGAATTTTCTAGACAGATCCCTGAAACTTAAGGAAGGCATGTCTTTATCTTTAGAATCATAGGCACGTATTTATGTAGCGATATCAAACTTGAGAGCAATATTAAGTATGGATGTGACAGGCCAGTTTGTACTGAAATGACATTTCTGATACGAACTCAAACTCGCTATCGCTCATGAGAGCTGATTATAAATACGGCCCTTACAATCCGCTGCCTTGATAATTGAGATGAGCTGGGTCATTTCGGCAAGTTGCCCTTCAAGAAAGCTACAGATGCTACAAATTTGTCTCAAAAATAAGTATATTAAATAACGCTATTGATTGCATCATTTGAAAATTCTTTATTTCTTTTCTAGCAATGTTAGAGTGCTAGAAAGTACAAGGCTTGTTTGTTTCTTTATCATAAAACAAGCCACGACATCCATTGGTGAACCCAGACCTACCCTAAAGAATGTCAAAGTCCATCCAACTCTAGCCAGTGTCCATTCCCTTAGTTTAGTCAGTAGTCGTTCCACGTACCCTGCAGTATGGCATTAGGCATTTCCCCTTCCGAAGCGAAGCCCTGGGCCTCCGCCACGGGAAGTCACTGCGATAAAAGATGGACGTAATGGGGCATTAATGTTACATCGATTTTGAATTTTCCTGGCTACTGAGGCGAGGAAGGGTTGATAGAGTTGAGTGAGGTTTGGTATCAGCAAGGCGAAGTAACAAGGATATAGGCTTATTCAGAGATTTCAAGCTGATGGAAATAAATACAATAACAACCAGAATTTTTGTGAGTATGACATTTGTGTTTTTTTGTTTACGCATATTTTTATTTGCCTAACACTTTAAACCACATATATGAGTTATTTATTTGATATCAACAAATACCACACAAGAAAAATAATTAATATTTAATACAAAGTAGGTATGTTAGCACAAACTATGTGCTATCTAGCATGTAACTTGACTTGACTACTTTATGTGGTTATTATTGTAGTGAATCATAAGGTAAGTATATTTTACAGCTGTTCATATTGAATATGCTTAATATGTACATACATACATATCATGCCTGTATCCTGAATAGGGTAGGCAGAGCGTAAACGACTTTAACGAAAGTCGTTACATCTGACAATGTTTTGAGGGTTTAGGTAGTTAATTAAAGCATCTATTAATAAAAAAAGTAACAGCATAACAGATTTGCAATTCATATTTTGAATTAGTTTTACGATATTTTTTATTACCAATTCAAAGTATCTGCTAATAATGCTACATCCGGTTAAATTAGCGTTTTTGACGATTATTTTAGCAATTATTGGTGTGGGAGTTTTTTATTTTGAGAATGCAAGCATTTAAATTTCCTTCAAAAATTCTTCTTTATCACTAGAAATACGTGCGTTTAATTACCCGTATCATAAAAATAACATATAAAACCTTTTACCAGTTTTTCTCCAATTATTTGCTGAAGGCTGCGCGTGCGTCGACTACGTCACCATTCATCTCACCTCGAGTGAGTCAGCGGTCACGTGCCGGAACACCGGTACCCGGTTTAATATAGCTAAAACAATAGGGAATAATCATGATTTTTTTTAAACTATAAGTAAGAATTATTGTCACCATAGATGAACGGATGTGGAGGAATTTTCGCAAAATATTCATTAGTTTAAGAGTTATAATGCCTTAAAGTGGATAGTTAAAAAGAGAGGTCCGAACTGTCATGTGACGTCATAAGACAGGAGCGCCATACTAATTCCATATAAATTGTAGTTTCAAAGAGAGAGATAGATAGCCTATCTTTATAATGGTATATCTCGGTGATTTTTTGATCAATTTTATTTCTGTTTTCACTGTTCTTTTCATAATTTAAGATGTTTTTAGAAAATAAGTTCAGGTACTGAAAATGTAATTATATGCACGTTCTCTATTGCATACTACAATATTGTACTCATAATATTTTACTATATTTTTTGCCGTTTCATATTTCGGCTTTATTTATTACCGTTGAATCACGTCCGTATCCCTTATCATGTAGAGCGGTAATTGAAAATAACTTCACAAAGTTTATGGACAAGAGCAATGCTTTTTTTATCAGCTTATATAAATAGTAACAGTCTGAAAACTGCGGGTCCTATAAGGATGAACAGGACAAAACGTCAAACACTCACATTATCTCAAACACAAACATACTTTTTTTAGAAGTATGTAAAGCAGAGACATGGTAGTTAGATGTTGAAATGCAAGAGTTATTGAATAGAAGTGGGGACTGACAGACGTGAAGAAATTATATGGGATCCAATACTAGTAAAAACAGTTAGAAAAACTTAGTCAGCTTACCATTTTAGTTATGTGTAAAAACTCTTGTCTCCGGCATTGGCAAGAAATTGCGATTGGCGGGTTAAATAGCCGTAAAAATGGCATTGCCAAAAAATTGCCATAAAAATATGATTGCCACAAAATGTTTGATGACACAAAAACATTTATTCTTCTAAATATTATCTAGGTTAGGATTGCGATGAAACGGTACAATAAACTTTTTTTATAACTGTATTTATAGATTTCAGTTGTGACTATGGTAGCAGAGAAGAAAACTACAATCTGACTTCCTTACTTACTACATGTACCCCTCGACGGTCCAGAAACGATGTTGAAACAATACTTATAATCAGTATCAGCTGACCCTAAATAGAAATGGGAAAAGCTCTGAAGAAGATGCTAAGATATCTTAAAAAATGCTTAGAACCAGCATTCAGTACCTACTGAGGTCAGTGAGTGAGATACATGGATAGCCATTTATTTAGACACAGGGTATATTGGTAAAATATGTAGTGATTCTTCAATCGTAACGTAAGGCATAAGTCATAAACCATCTTTGAATAATCAGTCACGGTGCTAGTCTCATTTTGATTCGCCAGCGATAAAGAAACTGTAAATAGTGAGTTATTATTCATTGGTTGAAAATTATTTTTAGTGAACCGCCTTATAAGACGATCTATCAACCTCGTTACCTCGTAAGAGTTATAGGTATGATTGTGTCTTTGTGGTGTGGTGTGGATTTATTTTTGGTGTTGTGACATGAACAAAGAAGAGTATCCGAGTTTCGGGGCCAATTCATCAATAGAGGAACAACTATCGATAGAAGAAAAGAAACATCTAAGGCCCTTCACCGCAATACAAGTACTTAATGGGAAGACAATTAGAGCATATCAATCTTTTCAACAAAATCAAGGTGCGCCAAGGAACAAGACAACTTCTCGTAAGCTCTGGCCCCGCCTGCGCCCGCGCACTGTGCGCAGTTACGAACAGCATTGTTTTTTGTGCGCGCGCAGCCGTGTGTGACGCGGAACTACGGCGCACAGGGAAACGCTGAGCGGTACCATATTTCACGTAATTGTCAGGGGCGTTTAGTAGTGTTTTAGAGGATGAGGGAGAGGTTTTAACTGTTTATAAATAGGTTTAATCTATTATGCGGAAGTTAAGCCCCTTGAAACAAGAGGATAGGTAAGGAATAACAGGCTTTCCTATGAATACCCTTCAATAAGAGTAGTCAGGAACTCAGGAATGAGAGAAGACTGACAGAAAGCGACAACAAAAGCTATGGCTTTTAACAGAAGAATGAGAAGTTTATTTTCTGAATACAAATGAAGAAAGTAAAAACTAGACGTTTCTAAGGATTTCAGGGCAGATCTTTATAGTACAGTCACCGTTACACGTGGAATTCTGGAGGCTGCATGTCGCAAGTGTAGCAACTTCAACACACGAGACGAGGCGCCTTCGATCCCGATAAGCATAGCGTCGGTAGTCGCGTGCGCAGGTCATAGGACATGGCCTGAAGGACCGCAGAGCAGGGATCGTTATAAAGGGTCATTCTAAGCTGTGGCCATGTCTATGCAGATGAACTTCTTTCTGTTGATACTTGAAGACAGTGAATACGAAGTTTGTTCTTTTTTATTTATGTTTCTGTTTCTTTGTGCATTAAAGAATTTTGTATTGTATTGTAACTTTTGGAGAAGGGAAGTTCTTCTGAGTCAGATCAGTAATTTGTATTTCAGATTTCAATGATAATTTGCCACAAAGACTTGGGTTTGTTTATAAAACTTACAAAAAATATTGAAGTTTTGTCTTTTAGAAAACAACAAGTTAACTCTACATTTTCTAAAGACCCCTTCTACACGTGGAGGTCGAAGGCCAAAGTTGAAAAAACCTTTACCGTACGAGTAGGCAGCGCCACCCACCGATAAGAACCCTCGTGGAGTGGTTGCCATAACAAAACAACCAGAGCCTTACCGTTACTATTACTAATTCAAACTCTACTAGAAAATGTGATCCTGACGATAAGGGTACAGTTGAAGCTGAGCACGTGCATATTAACCGTAACTAAAGCAAAACTATTGCAAATCAGCTATAGTTTGTAGAAAATAAAGCAAGATCGAAAGAAAACTTCTTGGAGAGCCCTGACATAAACCAAATACGTATAAGCAAACAATTTAAAAAATAAAATTTAGATGTGGCAAGGATTGAATGTGGCAGATAGGATAAATTCAGGATAATTGACATGTCGTCCGATTTTCGAACCAAAGAATACACATAATTTGTCTATTATTTTGTTTTATGCTTTGGCAATATCACATCAAGATCACCAAGTGATTATCAATCAAGTAATTCAACATTACGAGATTAATGTGCGACTCACTGAACCAGCACAAATTAAGCCCGATAAAGCAATTTCAAAGGAATTTGAAGCCTTAAGCGACTACAAAATGACCACGCGCTAACCACAAGAATATCAAGTAGTTCGAAAGCAGGTGGATTATCAGGCTGAGACAAAATCGATGCGACATCGATATTATGACAAGATCGATTAACGTGAGAAGGGAATCGAGAGCATCGGTATTAGGAACGGCTCCGACTAGATCAGCTAATAAGACGGAATGGTAATAAACCTGTCACAGTGATACTTGTAATAGATAAACAACATGTTGGTGATAAAGCGGAGAAATGGGCTGTAAAATTGATCAATGAACATTATTACCTTGTTGACCAACATTACTTACACGTTAGTTTAGTTAGAATTAATGATGCTTATGTTTGGTTTTATGCAAGAGTTAACAAAACTTGGACCACTGGACACTAATTCAACGATTGAAGAAGGAAACAAATTTTTAACACTCATACTAAGTAAAATGTAGTTTAACAACATATTATTTGGCAAGATGTTCCATGACCATAATATTTAAAGCCGGTATCAAAAATCAATATTGAAATGCACATAGAGTCAAACAATGGTAATGCCGAACCCTAAGCACATGTGGATTTTCTCAGAACAGAAGGGTCTGTCAACAAAACCACAAAACAAATATCGCTTTGCGCGGGCGCAGCATCTGCAGGCTGGCGAGTGAGGCTTGTTGGAGTAAGGCGTCATTCCGCGCCGATCCTCCGCGCGCGACGCCCGTGCGCCTGTCGCGTCGCTTGCAGTGCTCCGCGCGCCCGACACCACGACCGCACGATCCAAGTGCCCATCATCGAACTCTAAGGATTATCCACTGTGCAATGTGCTATGCTGTTTGTTCTGTGATCGCCCTCAAGGGCTCCGATTGAATTATCTGTGACAATTTCTGTACTTTTTGTGACTGGATTTGTAACTTCAGGTAAGTCAACATTACAGTTATTATCCCTGCAGCTGGCGCCCACGGACAATATAAAATTGCGTTAAGTTTATGGTCTATTGTGAACGATTTCATAGCAATGTTATTATAAGGCCACACGCATTTTTATAGCTACCGTTACTATTTCCTTTATAAAAATCTTGTAACGTTCTCGTTTGTTTTGAAGTTAGGTTTGCCAGTAGTAAATTTTTAATTAGATCTGAAGTGTCTGGAGTAGAATAGCTTGAAGAATGTTGCCCTTATGCGGGACTATAAATAGGTCAGTAGAGTGCTCATGGTCGGGCAGCCTCATTCGAATTACAAATCTTGGTTGGAACCCTGACTGAAGCGTGCCCTCGTTTTGTTGAAATCACCCAACTTACAATAGCAGTAGCAGGTAGGTACTCTATAATTGTAAAAGAATGTTTAGCAATTACTATTAAAAAACATGTGATGTAGAGTTTCAAAGAGTTTCTGATGTGAAATGTATTGCTGCGGGGGCGTTTTCATCTTCATGTAGTTTGTTATCTTTAGATAATGTATGTTTATTTTCCTAGAATTCTTTAAAACACACTTGTCTCTAATTTCTGTTATTATGCTTAATTTACTTCAAGTCTTCTTCCTCTCGGTAATTGACTTGTTTTCCGCATGAGGAACCTAGAAAATTTCTTTCGTTGTTACGCCAACGATATCTTGTGATCTAGATTCAAAATGAATCGTGATATCTGACTCACCTAAAGGCATGGAAAATCGGAACCACTATTGGTATGAATCATCAACGCTGCTTTCCTTCCATAACCTTGCTAAACGTAATCCCAATTAGTACAAAGTCGTCGAAGTAAAGTCGATTAGTTTCAACTTTCATTTTAGATAAATTTTCATTGGATTACTAGTAATGCCTTTCATTACAAATGCCCACGCGTTCCATGGTGTTAAAATACCATAGCGGTCCTGGGTAACAAACGCTTACGGTCCCTTTGTCGGTGCACAACATATTGTTTATGAGAACTTCAAATAAATATACAATTATCGTCCGAGGAAATAATAATAGAGGAGCTGGCGTGAACGAAGGCTGTGGGATACATAATTTATCCCTTAGCACGTCGCCTTTTGTGTTTTTTATTCAACAGCTTATCCGACATCTTTTGAGGTCTTCTCAAAACCTTGTTTGTTTTAAAGAAATACTCTTCATTCATTCTATTCAATGAATTATGCAGTTTTATCGCACTTAAAGGTATAACATTCTGTTCAGTAGCAATTACATAAAATAAAAATACCTTCGTCTAGCATTCCAATCATTTATTATAAATTATAGGACATTAGAGTTTTAGTGGCTCATGAAAGGTTTTATGAACATTTTCAATTATATATTTATCCTTTCCGCCCAAAGGTTTAGCTTCTTCAGAACGCACAGTAGCAAGCGCATTTGATTTGCGATGGTCCACTTACTAATTGATTGGATGTAGTTTAGTACCATTATTGCAGGAAAGAACACATTACTTGGAGTGCTAAGCATGTGAGCTTTATGGTAATTGGCAATCTAGTTTAAATTGAATTTTACTGCAAATGCTGATGTTACGACATGTAATTTAGATTCTTAGAAGGGGTTCTCGTTTTCTGCATTGGTAACAGAGGTATTCAGATCAAATGCTATTGCAACTACTTGATATCATACGATCTACGTAATATCATATATTGTAAGAAATATTTATACACTGAAGGAACAAATGTTACAGTCGTATTATAAAGCCAACTCGGGATACATGTGAACATTGGAGTAATTAACTGTACCGCGGCTTTGATCAGACAATCGATAAAAAAACATCACAAGACAATGATAATTAAGTTCATTGATCTATTTTCTACACTACTATTGGCGGCAAAAACTCGTGTTTCACTTTACTCGTGTGACTTCCAATTAACTGTTCAATCTGGATTAGTGACTGTAATCAAAAATATCACTTTAAAAAAGTTTAAATCAAATTCCAACACGAATGTGATATTTGTTTAGGATAGTTAAAAAACTTGGTCTAAAATTTTCAACTCTGTCTTCGTTAGAATCTATTTGCTTAGGTAAATCCAAACACATCAACTTTTTTGGATACTTGGAATTCTGAGGAGAAGGCTTCTTTAGGGGCTCCATCGTTAACCCTATTGACATTGGCAACCTCGGTTTTAATTGTCTTTGACATTGACGCCGTGTTATTTATTTCTAACAATAGTATCAAATTGTTCCAAGATTTACCGATCATTAAGGAATATTCTCAACGGAGCCGTTAATTTTCTATCAGGAGCTGTCATTGTGTAAAAGCGAACAATTCTCGCGGTTTCTGCTGCTTTGGCCCACTATTACAGATGGCTCTTGCATACATTTTTGTGTGAGAATAAGTTGGGACACAATGGTCTGGAGTCTCACGCTCTCGTGGGTGGTTCTTGCGACATTAGGCTTGTTACCACTCATGGCTGCATTGTCCTTAACTGGATTGAAATCGAGATGTTGAGATATCAATCAAAGGATAATTTAAACGGATAGTTTATTGTTGCTGACAGACTGAGCGTTATGGTCAATATATCTATTGTCTGTGTTTAGGACGAAACCAAGTCTTGCCATCACTGAAACCAGAGACCACAGGAGTTGCAGACGAGATTATGAAGTGAATCACCAATTTCGTGACGATTTATAGACGGATTAGTCATTTTAAGTTGTAATAGATTAAAGCACCTTAGTTTGTTATCTCTTGCGGTGAGTTTGTTGCGGCTTTGTTTGTCACCTTTCATAAATTTGTACCATCATGCTCTTTAATAATAATAGATTTTATGGGAGTTGTGGTTTTAGAGTAAAGCCATAACTTCTAAAAATCTCTTAAATCCGAAAGATCAATATCCGATATCGATGATCCATCACTCAATAAATTTGTCGTCTCTAGTCTCGTTAATCGCAAAAAGAAACTGTAAATTGGCGAGAAGAAGACTGAATGAATAATAAATTTAGCACGAACCTACTTTCAGTTAACACAATACACCACTTATACACAAACAAAAACGGTTGGTTGTGACAAGCGAAAGTGTGGTGGTAATCCAGTGTTTAGCAGCTAACGACATTCTTCGTCCTCACGCGAGCTGCCGTGAGCAATGTCGCTCAATATATTCCGGAATGCGCAAATTGCAACGTTCCTGCGTTCGACGCTCCAGAGTTGTCACCGATTGATATATCTCAGCTTCAGCCGTGTAAAAATCTCGGTCAAATTCCGTTCCCCATCTAGTTTCTCCTTATTCAATTATTTGTCTCCCGGCGCTTTCCTCATTGCCATAAGCTTGTAAGAAATTACTTACTGATTCTTATCAAGTACTCTATGGGTCTATTGTTATTTACGTATTTTTTTCTTTTGTGCTTCTGTGCAGGATAGTAAAGTTTATTTGTTTATTATTTGCATTAGCTTTGTTTTCTTAATTGCATTATTGCTTACCAACATCCTCAGTAATTTCTTTGAGTACTTTATTGTTAGTATCGTTCATTCGCATGGGAAAATGTTTATGAAATCCATTTACGAAGGTTTATACTGTCGTTTTGTATGAAAGGAACATTCTTGGGCGTAACCCTGGAACGGGCTTAATCTCTCGTGTATTAAATAGTACAATGATACACCTTTTTATTTTTTTTACACCTAGCCCATTGAGATCAGTGGCGTCGGCGCCAACGAGAAAATTCCAATCTTTTGTTATACCGCAGCTTACTTGTTGGACATTGCCCCCGCGGGAGTTGTGGAATACAGAAAAAAATACAACAATAAAATAAGAACATTTTGTGAACTAAATTACTTTTTCTCGCCTCTCGTTCAACACTTGAAACGAACGCGGTAACTCATGAGCTCGCATTTAACTTCCAATTAAAAATAAGTGAAACCTGTTAGCGTTAGAGTTAGTGAAGTGTTGAGAAATTCCTTCGTAAATTTTCAACTCCTTTTTGTTTTAGTTGATATAAAATCCATATTTCCGGGTTTTAATCAAATATATTTCAGTAAACTGTGCTTATTTCTTAGAAAGATACAAGACTTAAGAAGATGAAAAAAAAGTAAAGCTCTACTGTGATACAGTTTTTTCGGTATTTGCTCACAATCGTCCGCCAGCATCCGCTCAAGTCAAGGCTGAACAAACGTACGATAGGTTTGCTTTTATTATTAGCTCAGCACCTCGCTATGGGTTTCGATAACGCTTGGTCAAATAGTCGAACTAGGTTAAACCATGGTTAGAGCTAAACCCTTCGTGGCTTTGATATCAATGTTTGTTTTGATAACATTTCGTAAGCGTTTACTTTGACTTTTGTGTTGTTTTAAAAACTGTTTCTACCAAAGTTTTGCCCAAGTTTATGAGCTGCCGATCCTTGTTTGACTAGGCAAGTTTATGAGGGTGCTAAAGTGTGAAAATAACTATGGCCAAAGATAAAGGAGCAACACTCAGGAATTTGAGAAGGTATCATAGCATAGCATCCTCAGTTACTGCAATTCTAATTAACCGAAAGCCAAGTCCGGTATAGTTCAGTGGACCCCTCGATCGGTAGTCAGCGTCCTGGCGCCTCACTCATTTGTCTCAATTGCCGGCAGCTGCGTCCCCCCCTCTTCGATCCCACTTCTGACACTCGCTGGAGGAAGGATTTATTGTCAGTTGACCATTAGCTCGTTGTTTCCTACGTCTAGGATCGCCGACGTCCTGGGGATGTTTGTCAGAGGTAGCGTTTATTCAATCTAGGGCTAATGGCTCCTAGATAGGTGTCTTTGCACTCAGACAAACACTAGGCCTACAATCAGTTTTAGTCATCGAATCTTCTAGACAATTCCATACGGTCTATGATTTCGGAGAGTGTGCTTCAAAACTCTGTGCTTGTTTATAGGTTTGTAATTGACCACGCTTCAGCATTATCTTGAATTGTAAGTTGTCAGTATCGTCGTTCGACGGACAAACATTTTATTTTATCGGTGCATCCTAGTTGATTTGTTGCATTGCATCACTTTATAATTATTTATTAGTTGTTATAAAAAAAAACATTTTTTTTTTGAAACCGCTTCTCAATACTTACATTATAATGTAACCTTAAATGTTGCCTTTAGGTGTAGGTAGTATGTACTGTGATGACGTTGAATATTCAGTCTCATCTCAAGAATAAGATGAATTTTACACTAGTGCTTTCTGTCGTTGCTTTTAATATAGAGTAAAATTAATATGCCTGATTCGACCATAACTTGTTACCCTTATAATCAACTACTTCCGTTCCACTTCCATTATTAAATTTAACTAAAATTCAAACAAAAATCTGTTATTATAAATAATATATATATGTATAATAATAATAAGGTCACATTCTTGTTTTTTATTTGTATCTCCGTTGCATTGGGCGCTGACCCCAGGTTAACACGTGCAACTGGCTGCGCGCGCGCCGCCTTATCATTATCAGCTCCAATAGTATCGACAACACAATGCTTTTCTAACTTGTTTTCGTTATTAATGTATTGAATTTAAATAGAACTGTATTCTACAGTTATAGTATGTGATTCTGATAAGAATTATTTATACAATAGGTACTATTTGTTTCTAATCATCATACAGGTTATAATAAATGTTCTTGTTCTTAACTTGTTTGGATAAAGTACAAACAAATCAAGTTTGTTGGCTTTTGTATCTTACTGTGCATAGATAATGTTAATCATGCCAATATTTATCATGTTAGCTGCATTTTCTTCCGGGTATGCTGTAAAAACCAGCTAAGGGATCCAAGGGTTTCAGTATATTGTAATTTAGGCGCTGGGCTGACAACCTGTCACTACAGCAGTATACCTACAAATTTATCTTAAATAACCCTCAAAACTTTGTCAGACGTGGCGGAGCGACCTATGTTTGGGTCGTTTACGCTCTGCCTGCCCCATTGGGGATAGAGGCGTGATTGTATGTATTCCAATATTATATATCGCCAAACACTTTAGTCTTTTGATGCAAAAACTAACTAACCAATCGAAGTACGTGTAAGAACCAATCTAGAAGCTAACCGCCAAGGACAGAAATTAATTAACTATTATTGGTCGAAACGACCAGTAGGTAATCCTTTTAACAAGCGATCTACGTCATGATAACCACAGTGGGTTTTTTATAAGGCTGAATAACATAATCTGGCTAATCTTGAGTAGGTAAATGCTTGGACAAAATTAGATAGACAACCCTTAGGTACAACACTGCGCAGAGATGAGAGCTAACTTTTGATGACTCAAATCAAAGGGGTCCATCCATTGAGCTCAGAACCTGACTATACGTATACGTAAAAAGAAAAATGATGAAATAATAAAAATGTTATTCCTAAACGAGGAAATCCTTTCATCACTTCTGTTCCCTATTTAACTCACACTCGAACCATTAACTGTTCCGTTTCCTTTTAAAGGAATAATGTACACGCTCTATTTCATTTATTAAAAAAACAATTATTAGAAGATGAAAAGATAATATTGTGATATCTCCAGATGATTAAAGACAATAGTTTTAATGTCATATGATTATGTTTGAATGCTACGTTCGAATGTCGCGTGATGGACGAGTTTGTGCTCGGTCGTCGGTCGTGCGCAAACGCATCTAGAAAGTTAATCGCAGAAATTACTGCGATTTCGGTGACCATTGTGGATGGTCGCACCATGAACCATTAGAACTATAATTGGGAACATAAAATATGTGAATTTGAGTGACGGTGGTTCTGTACACAAAAAAAAAACTTTTAATGTGTATATCAAAAAGAATAAATTACTTTGAACATGCGAACCATGTGTGCGATGAAGATCTCTAAAAACCTAAATGTGTTCAAAATGGTCACATTATTTGTGCTGCGGTAAAGATTAGTGAAATAGTAGCCATGACATAACGACGGCCAACAGTAATTACGCTTAACAACAATGACAATGTACTGTAATTGCTAAACAATTTGGCTTGTACTGTTACAATTAGATTCAGAAGACAACGTATTAAAACCAAGGCTGAAGTCTAAATGGAATTTAACTCGTAATTTTTCGCAAACAACACCATTGTTTGGCATTGTGATATCAAAAAGAAAAGAATTCGGCACTCAATTGAATACAGTTAGAGGAGAGCATTATTATTCTTTACTGTTATAATGTAACTGGATACTGATGTTTTCACCACCTGTAACTTAGCTAAATAAAAATGTAATAAGAGTTTGGAAAGTGTAGGTAAATAAAATAAATAAAATTTTATTGACTTTACTTGCGAACCTAATATTGTATAAGCTGCTGAATCTGGAAAGAATCTAAGCAATGCAGTTAAATTTCAAGTTTCTTGACCTTTTCAATAAAATATTTATCTATTAACACCATATAAGAAGAAACAGGTAACACTTGCAGTGCCATATGCGACTGTTATAGAGAAATATCGTGAGAAAACCGCTACTATACGGTACTTATTGTTTTTGTGGTTTTCTTAGTTTCCTTTACCGCCCGCGTTGTAGCTTTCCATTTCATACGCAGCTATTCTCGCTGTCATGCTAGGCATTTTATTAGGAATTGATTTTGTCATATCACTTTCTATCACCAATTTCAAAGATAACAAAATTATCTCTCTGTTGTAATAGAAAATTATAATCACATCGTTGTTTTCTTAAGACGGGCTAACTCTTGGATTGGTGAAACATTTCGCTATTTTTAGCATTGATTATACAATTTGCAGAAACATCCTTGGCGAGTAATTTGTCTAAATGCTATAACTCACAAATTTGATTTAATTGTCTGAAACGCGGTAGAAATGACTTCGTAGAGTTTCAAATACCGAACAGAGAGATCGAAGATACTTGCACGCGATAATTCGATTGACGAATATCTTCGATGTGTCTTGTGCGTTGCGTGTTCTTGTTAATATTATGGAGCATTGCTACATAGAAACTCCCCGGTGGATGGGATGTCAGCTTTATTATCGAAGTAGGTTGACACTTGTCGGTCGATCCACGTCGCAAGTCTGGCGCGGCGCGGGTACGACAAAACTTTAAATGAATGTGGACAGGGGAGCTTACATACGAAAGAACTTTTAAAAATGGCATTGGCGCTATGGCGGCGGCGTTAGTTCTTTTTTTACCATGTTCATTTAAAGTCTTGTCGTGCTGTAATTGTTTGAGTGTAGTGTATGTGAGGAGAATGTGCGATGTCTCCGGGGAATCCGATCCTGCATTATGATATCATATTAGTATCAGTATCACATACTTCGTTCGGTTATTTGTCACGGCCCGATACACCTTCATTTTCAAGCAGGCGTATGTCATCGCTTTTCTCAAAATTGATTGTTTTATGTTTACTTGTGATAACGGTGCTTTGATCGACTTTCCTTATGAGTATTGTTTTTATTTTTATCTTCTTGTTAGTACCACTACTTAATGTAGGTATGCCTTTTTCTTCTGAACTAGATTTATTTAAAGTAACGTTAGTTACCTTTCTAAGCACTATTGTTTAATTATCTGATATTTTTGCTCTAGTAAATGGCTAATATAATCTCTATTTAGCCTCACAACTCCAACTTGGCTAATCCATTTGCATGCAAGCCTCGTTTCTTGATGGTTTTTTTGACACCTTTTTTTTGCCCAACCTTCCGTTCCTTTTTCATAATAGATTCGTCGATTGATATTCTTTGTAAATAAGCTTAGTTGCCATGTAAAGTGATGCTTTGTCAAAACCAAAATGAATCCTCTACCTGTACTGATATAATCTCTTAGAGAATTTACAACTTGCTTGATATAATAAAACAGCCAACACAGTGTTCTTGAAAAGTAAATGCCTGTTACAGCAAATAAAACACTCAAGCCACAGACCCAACGTAATCCAATCTTCCTGATAACAAGCGACTTGTTTCAAGCCCTATAGGATCCCTATCACTATCACCAGCTATTCAATATCTGCTATTACATTACAAGCGGTCCCTCTATATCAGTGCTGTCAGTCTGTGTAAGGCTTTAAGGCTCGAGTTACGGGACGATGCCCTGCATTTGGTCATTTACAATCTGTAATGCGATTTAGGTGACGCGAATTTTGATTTAGGTTGCCATATTTGAATCGACAGGTCTTGGTTGTTAAGTATTTTTTGCTTTTTGGGAGATCTGTAGTTCAAACACTTATAAAATACATAGTTTATTGAAAGTCGATTTTCTGGTTATCAGCAGCATTTTGATTTTCAGTATATGTATCAGAATCTTTTATAAGGTATTCATCACTTACAAACATACATATTACGGGGTAGGCATAGCGTAAACGACCTAAACAAAGGTCGTTCCGCCACGTCTGACACAGTTTTGAGGGTTATTTAAGATAGATTTGTAGGTATATTGCTGTAGTGACAGGTTGTCAGCCCATTACTTGAATTGCAATATACTGAAACCCTCGGATCCCTTAGCTGATTTTTACAGCATGCCCGGGAGGAAATGCAGCTGACACACATTCTATGTTTTTCTCTCGCTCCCAGTCCAGCAGGGAAGAATTCATTACTTACCTCGCCTTAATCCTTATTTACAACATTTCTGTGTTTGCCATAATTAGTTACCCAATAAATCAAAATTCGGACAAGCGTGTGACTCATAAACCAAAATATTCATCAAAATTATAATCCAAATGATACCTTTACATTTAAATTAGGCTGATTTTACAAAATCTAAAGCAGATTGGGCAAGCCACAGACAATATTTCAAATTAATGAGTCAGTATGATATGCGTGAAGCTCTAAAACACGATATTGACTTTTAACAGCAGCTCTAAATAATTTAGCTGTCCGAATGATGTCGTTTTTATTCACCTTCAATTAGAGTTTATTGATTTAATGTGGCAACCATTTGTTTTCTTTGCGTTATCAAGTAAGTTGCATGCATCGATTGGATAGAAAATTGGATCGATTGTTGCATAAAACGCAATCTTGTTGCGTCTCTAATAAATAATAAATGTTTACATTGGAATGTGAGATAAGAATCGCGTGTGGGTTAGTAATAAAGACATCTCGTTTCAATCTTTGAAACGTTTATCATAAGGAGATACAGCTATGAATAGAAATCTTTCGGTGTCTTTAAAACCATTATCATTAACAATTTTAAAAGTATTTAATTAATGTTTGTTTTGAATTGAGAATTCATTCTTGTCCTGGCTAATATCTATTTCCAAGTTTACTTAATTATCTGTGTTAGTAGGCCGGTAAATAGGCAACAATAATGGATTTACTTGCAAACTAAAATATTATTTATTTTACCAATTTTAGCGTAAACGATAATTCAATTTTGCCAGCAATTTTCAGTAACCACGGTCATGGCAAAATATTTGTTAATAACCGGATATGTTAATAGCATAACATTAAAAATAACATTAACAAAGGCTCATTTCACGCTTTCTACCACGCCACGTGATACGGGGATCAAAATCGTAGATCGAAATAAACATTCGAGTGATGTTCTGTCCCGGAAATGGATTTGGTGTTTCACGTCACCGGCGTCAAGCTTCAGACGGCTGGAGTCGACTTGCATGGCAATGAGACAAGGTGCTATCGACCCGGCATTGCCAAGGTTGCAGCCTGGCTAAACCAATACGCGTAGGGTATGCAAATTTCTGGAATTATTTTCGGTAGATTGACGAAAATGGACAAAGTACGCAGTGAGGCACCAGTAGCTTCAAGTTAGATAAATCATCAAGGCAAGTTTTATTGTTGATGTGAATGATATAAAAAGTTGTTTTATATTTCTAGAAATAAGAAACCTAGCCGTGGCATTCCTTCAAACAGGAAGTGGTGCGTTAGCGTCAACTCCGGTCATTTCGTGGTAGCCTGTTATTAGGTAGATGGACGTCAATCTCGCCACTGCCCACGAAATATTATCTGTTCCATAATCGTGATTAGTGTGTTACATACCGTACACATCCCGTACATTAATAGCTTCCTCCAGATTCCTATTAATTAGTCCGTATTTAGCACGGCTTTGAACGGATCGTAAAATTTTTAACATGTCGGATGCGGCGTCGGTAACTCGTTTAGGGAACTAAAGACACATACTGCTGTGTATGTCTGAAGATGCCCACGTAAAATGTGTAAGTCATAAATATTTAAATTTAGAGGTTTCGCAAGACAAGATTTACTGTCAACCTCAACAGTTCCTGGTTTTACGCTTATGGGATGGGAAACGAATGTGAACACTTTTAATTGGTAAGTTACTCAAGCTAATAACGGGTTGAGTTGTAAAATATTTTGTTCCATGTCGTCCATATACGAACATGGCGCCAGAACCTGCCAGAATAGTGATAATTTTGTTTTGAATGACGTTAGACTATAATAATTATCATTCTTTCGTTTCCGATTAATCAAGTATAACACACCGCGCGGATAGTGAAAACAGATCTAAAAACGTGTAGCCGCACACACGTTTTTAGATCTGTTTTCACTATCCGTAATATTCTCCCTTGTCTCGATATCATTTGTTATTTCAACAGACATCACTCGATCCGATGTGTCGTTTCGTTCAACTTCAGCTTTTACATCACTTTTGCCACGAGCTAATTCCTCGTCGTGACAGATGTCAGTTCCAGTCTGATTTGTGTTTGCAGTTCGATCGGGCCTTGTGTGGGCAATCGCCTGTGGAGCATGAAGGAGTGGAGGGCGATAGGTTCACTATGTTCAGATGGAATGGTCTTTTCTATTTGTAGCGTGACACAAACTTCCTCTCTTTGTGCAACAATAACATCCGATCTTTAATGCTATGCGCTGACATTGGGTCCTAAAATTGTGCTCAGGTTTATTATGTAAACAAAAGGGGTAAGCTGTTGCTTACGGTTTTAGCTCTTTCATTGGCTTTGCTGAATAGTAGATACTTTTTTAATCGTGCCTTGTATACGTTCTCAGCTGGTTTAGTTACCCATCGACGTGTATTTTTTACGATTGATTCTTTATGCTATTCCTTTCTATGACAATGTCTATCATTTTTTTTTCTCCGGTAAGAAAATAATCATTTCTAGGTGGTATGTTTATTTTCCTACGCAAGCTGGCATTCCTGAGCTTATTTCGATCAGCTTTGGCTTTGTTTTGAAATGCGTCAAACATGGATGTATTCGACATGTTTACTTCAAATTGAATTTGATTTGCGTTCTTATATTTCATACCGATCATGCATGAGTGGTTTTGCCTGTGTTTACACAGATGGATAATTTGTTCCATTTCGGGTTGAATTTAACTTGGCTTTTCATTACACTGGGCCTCAATAATAAACGTGGGAAACTATGGTTCCAATATTATATAAAAAATTAAATGATGTCTTATAAAATTACCGTAATGAAAATATTTATGTCATTATGCCCACTTATGTAAGGTTTGATTTGATGCTGTCTATATTATTGTGTAAATTGTATTCGATATCGTTTCCAGCTGTGTTGCCGTATTTGGTTGTACCTTATTTATAGTTAGGTTTTACTGCTTCCCACATATTAATTTTGCATAATATATTGCTATGAATTTTGTTATTTCTTAATGATTCCCTTTGTTTAAACACTAAAGCCAAGCCAGCCTTAGCCGAATATGTCGAGACTTGACTTATGAAATAGTTTCATGTATGGTTCTCTTAAACTCATTCTAAAATTGAATCATATAGCTGTAATTGTATAACAATATTCGCATTAATCAACTGTCTACTGCCGTTAGTTTACACTTCCTCTATACTTTCCTTCTACAGACCAATATCATTTATTAATCCATTGGTGTTATCTTTATGCATGTCAGCTGATTATGACATAACATCTTCGTCTGCACTTGTATTATCAGTAACGAGTAGTCTAGTGTAGGTGTAACCTGTAGACCATTGTCAGCTATATTACATCGTATAGCTATTGTGTCCAATCCGGCAACACAGTTGTAAATGCTAACAAATTGTTCGAGTTGTAATAACTGTCACTTACATGATTTGTAATACGAGTCAAATAGATATGGTAATGATTACTTTGTTACTTCTATCACTTTATACCAACTACTTATTCCTATTACGACGATATCTCAAACTTCGAACCCATCGCATTAAGTACTATTGAAAATAACTTCATCGGGAAGAAAATTTGTGAGGTGATAATTTTGTATCAAGAGTGAAATCAGAAAGATTGTAACGATGAAGCAGTTGAATTGAAATAATTGGTCGACATTCCGGGTATGTGAATAGTAGATGCGCTTGGACTCCACGCGGCCGCTCGTGATCCAGAGCTTTGTAGTATTATTAACATTGATACAATGTTTAAATGGGTTGTTGGGATGACTTACCCTTTAAGTATCATCGCGGTACAAAATTAGTTAAGTAAATTCACTATGGGAACAGTTTCTTGTGAACTGCAAACAGGACCACAAAATTGGTTGTAAACTGATAGGATCGTGGATGAAAACATACATACATAAAATCACGCCTTCATCCCTTACTTGGTAGGCAGAGCGTAAAACGCCTCCTAAAAAGGCGCTTTCGCCACGTCTGACATAAATGGAGGGCAATTTTAGATTGTAATGTGTATTGCTGTAGTGACAGGTTGTCAGCCCATCGCCCAAATTACAATACACTGTAACCCTCGATTCCCTTTTGCTGACTTCTACAGCATGCCCAGGAGGAAGGGCAACTGGAACACTCTATGCTTTTCCCTCTCTCCCAGTCCAGTATGGAAGTGTATGGATGAAAACATCAAAGATTCTAACTAACAAAGATTGTTGGAGGAACAACGAATCTAAATTAAAATGTGCTACACCTTGTATAATATGAGAAAAGTCTTTTAAGAAAGATAATCACCATTTAAATTAAGTTAAAGATAATCTCAATACCAGCGTCCGTGGGAAGCTTTGTAATGATAAGATAGGTAATTATTTGAGCTCTTTCGTGGTTAATTAAAAGATTTTAAATTAATATTCATGTGCGATATGCGCAAAGATTGTACGTTTTTTTTTTTGCTCCGAGTGTGTTCAGTGAACTTGAAGTTGGATTTGCATAAATAAGTTATTAAGCATTTTTTCATTAAAATCTTTGATACTTTGAGAGTTGTTTTTTAACAAAAAATCGTAAATTAATTTATTGTAACTAAACATACATACATATAATCACGCCCTCATCCCTAATGGGGTAGGCAGACCGTAAACGACCTAAACAAAGGTCGTTCCGCCACATCTGAAAAAGTGTTGAGGGTTATTTAAGATTCTTCTTCTGTCGAGTGGGTATCGAGTCTATGGACCCGATGAACCCTGGTGTCAGAGTTTTTTAGAGATTAAACGAACTTACCTGTAAGTGAAGTTCTATCCTAATTATACGAAGGCTTCGTCCGAAGAGATTGGCATAATACACACATGTAGTTTCGCGATAGCATTCACCATTTCACACTATTTTTAGAATTTCTCCATTGTTTATTTACATTTTTAAATTTCTTTTTTTTTTATTTTTTTAACGGAGGGTATGTTACGATCTTCCGCCTGTCATGCGCTGACATTTTCATTTAGTTTAGAGTGTAGAGTCCGTTTGCATACTAATATTTCATATTTTACATAATGGGTTACGAGAATACTCGATAGGGTGGGAGGGATGCCAATCTCTTCGGACGAAGCCTTCGTATAATTAGGATAGAACTTCACTTACAGGTAAGTTCGTTTAATCTCTAATTACACTTCAGGCTTCGTCCTCAAGATTGGCATAATACACACATGTAGACTTTTAGAGATTGACTTCGTAAAATATGAAATTCATAAAAATAAACAAAATATAAACTCATATTATATGATAATTAGTTATATTTGTTTTAACTATATTTATCTTTCATACCAAAACATAAAAATGAAAGAAAAAAAAAACATAAAAGCTTTTCTTTTTTTTAAATATAAATATAATTATTCTCTTAAAGAATTACTCATTATACACATACCAAAATTATCATCTGATATATTATTAATAGGCCTATTGTAAAACCTGGCAAAGGTGTGGGAGTTGGAACTCCAGCCTGCAGTCTTTCTAATTTGGTCAATGTTTACACCTAACCTGTGTGCAGTGGAGGTGCTTGCGTGTCGGGTGCTATGCGCAGTGAACGTGGATGTATCAATTCCGCTCATACCTAACGTATCTTTTATCCATCGGGATAGTGTTTGTGTACTAACCGCTCTATAAGGCTTTTTTATGCTGATAAACAAAGACTCTGAATTTGAACGTAACGTCTCAGTTACCTCAAGATAAGAAATCATAGTTCTTGCAGGGCAAATCTCCGGCCTTTCATTAAAAAATGGAAGTATCAGTAAAGGTTGATTAGTACCTAACTGAGAAGTTTTTATTAAATCTGGAATTTTTATTTTTATTTCTGACGAAGATCTTTGGATGTTATTAATTTTTATCTTTGAAAAAGTCTGAACTCTATGAGCTGTAACAAGTGCCAAAAGTGTAATTAATTTTTTAGATATTTTTTCTAAGTTTAAACTATTGTTGGGATACAATTTTGCAAGATAATTTAGTACAATAGAGGTATCCCATGTTTCATTATATTTGGGTTTTGGAGGTCGAGACCGAAAGACCCCTTTAAAAAATCTTTTTATATCCTCATTTTCTGAATTTTTTTCTTTATTTATCAAAGCTAAAGCTGACCGGTATGAATTCAAGGTCCCATATTGAGCACCGTTATGGTATGTTATGGTTAAAAAACTTATTATATCAGGAACTGATACATCGTACAAGTTCAATTTATTATCCTTACAATAAATGAACCACTTTTTATAGCACCCGTCGTACTGCTTATACGAACTATCTGCGAGAGAGTTGAGAAGTATTTCAATAGATGAATGTGGCACACCTCTTCTTATCATCGCCTCCCGGACAATATTCCTGCCACCAGGGTAATCTTGGTGTGCATCTGACGGCTGCAATGAGGGGATAAGATTAAGTTTTTATTGGATTTGAATATTAACGTTTCAGATACTAACAGGTTTCTGAATAATGGATACCAGGGCTGGGTTGGCCACTGTGGAACAACCATTATGCCTCTGGCACGATCGGAAACAATCTTACGTAATGATTTTAAAATCATTGTAAAAGGGGGGAAAGCATAGAAATAAAAATTTGCCCACGAAATTGTAAAGGCATTCACTGCGTACGCATCCGGATCTCTATGCCAGGAAACATATGACGCACATTTATTATTTATCCGGCTAGCGAATAAGTCTATATTCGGGCAACCGAACTTGTTTACAATGTCTTGAAAAGCATAGTCTGCAAGTTGCCATTCTATGTCCGGATGCGTTCGCCTTGATTCACGATCGGCATCGAAGTTATCTGATGAACGAATATAGGACGCATAAACATACAATTTTTTATGCTCACACCATTGCCAAAGTTGTTTCGTGACTTCAGTCAAGTGTGGGAACTGGATACCACCCATACGGTTTACGTAGGAAATAGCGGTGGTATTATCGATGCGAAGAAGGATTTGACAGTTATATCGATCTTTTGCAAATATTTTAAGTCCTATAAATGCAGCCAATATTTCTAGGTAGTTAATATGTTTACTACGTTCATCCTCGCTCCACAGACCACTAGCTCTCTGATCGCCATACGCTATTCCCCACCCCGTTGTTGAGGCATCCGAAAAAATTTCCAGATCATACACATCATCTTTAATATTACAAACTGGATGGAACATGGCTTGTCTCCACCAATCGAAATCGGATTTTAATGTATTTGGTAAAAACATAAAGCTCTCATAGTCATCATTAGCCCTTAATAAATTTAGATATTTACATCTCTCGAAGAGCTTGGTGTAGAGCCATCCGTACTCTACTGCCGGACAGGCTGACACTAACAGGCCAACGAAACTAGCAAATGTTCTGATTTTACAATGATCAACAGATGAAAATTTATCAATTTCAGATTTAATTTTTTCAATTTTATTGTCGGGTAGTGTGACCTGGAAATTTTTTGTATCTAATATGTACCCTAAAAACTTGCAAGTCTGCGAAGGAGTAAAGCAACTTTTTTCCTTATTGATAATAAAACCAAGAGATGTAAGCAGCTTCTTGGTCGATTGCAAGTTTTCAAGACACATCTGATAGTCATAACCAATAAGACATATATCGTCTAAATATATTGTAGATAGATATCCACATGACCTTAATAATTTTACGACCGGTTTCATCACTTTAGTGTACACGTAAGGACAAGTATTTAGACCAAAGGGTAAGACATTGAATTCAAAAATAGAATTCTCAAATTGAAATCGAAGGTATTTTCGATCGTCTTCGTGTACGTTAATTAAAAAATATGCATCTTTTAAATCGACTGTACAAAGATAGCATTCTTTGGTAATAAGTTTTAATACAGTCCTCAGATCTTCTAGTTTAAAATGACTGATATTGATAAATTTATTCAGGGATTTTAAATTTAAAATAAAGCGCATTGTTCCATTTGGCTTGGGAATAAGGAAAATATTTGACAAATATTGGTCATCTTGAGGTTCACACTCTGATATAGCGCCTATAGATAATAGGTTATCAATAGCAGTCATAAAGTTTGTTCTTTCTGAATGAGAATATCTCCGAGTACTCGGTGGTGTGACTTGAATAGGTGGTCGAGAAAAGGGTATTCTATAACCATTTATGTATGATAAAATGGTAGGGTCGTTAGTAAGCAATTGCCATTGCTCATAAAAAGTAGATAATCTACCAGCAAGTTTTACCGTGTTTATCGGCGATTGTAGCTCTGCCGCTGTGGAGGCGGATGCTGCGATGGTTTCGAGGAGCCGGTGGGCCGACCGCGCGTCGAGGCTGTCGTCTGCTCCCTCGTCCTCGGAGGGCCCGTCGTCGGCTTGCGACTCGGACCCGGAGCTCGCCAGTTTAAATTCCTTTGGGATGTTAAAGTTAGATTTGATTTTTTACTTGGACCTTTTGTAGTCGACGGCGGCTTCAAATCTGTCCCTGATTTGTTAATGGCTTTTGCTGTCTTTAAAGTTTCAGCTAGATTTTCGCCAAACAGAAGTTTATCTATCTTCGTTTTCTGAAGTTGTTCTCTCATTTCACTCTTAACTGAGTTCAAGAGAAATTTTCTTCTAGTGACTGTATCCGCGTGTTGGCAGTCACAAATCATGCGAACTGCATCCATCAAAAGTTTTAGTAAATCACTATTCTTTTCTTTAGACGATAATAATAGCGTAATAGCTTCTCCTAAACTGGTTATGGCCAGGGATAGTTCCTTTTGCTTTCCTTCAATAGCCTTGTCACGCTTGACTACAATATCCGACACTGCCGCTTTAATCTCCGGGTTCAATTCCGGTGGATCAATCAGTTTACAGTTTTCAGGAGTTAAATATCTATCTTTATACTCCTTGCGTAGCTCCTTGGTAAGACCCGTCGTAGTCCAATGCTCGAATCTAACTGATAGGTCCTTATGGATCTCTTTCCCATATTTTTTGTCATTGGTGGGATCGCCGCCAAGGATTTCTAAAACTTCACTGTCTAAGTTATCTGTTACAGGAATTACTGCTTCTTCAGCTGGTGATGATGTTGTAGCTGGCTGCTCTGAGGGCAACTGAGGGTCGGCAGGTTTCGACACTGGCACTACCACAGACTTAACCTGTCCTGTTGGTTCAGTATTAGAAGTACTAGCAATAGCATCTGATTTCATTTGGTTTTCATCCGATTGCGGCGAGCCGATTAAATCATCATCATCAAAAAATGTCTCGTGATCGTGTTCCTCTTGCCGCCCTGCGGAGTAGGTACGAAGTCAACAGTAGTAGCATTTGTAAAAGACAGTCCCTAGTTATAATAAACACGCACTGCCCGTAAACAAAGCATTATAGCACTGTGGAGCAGCCCCATTGTACTGTCCGAGCGTGCAAGTTGACTAATTTATTACGATATGTAATAATTAAAGATGTAGACTGGTAAGGAATTTATCTATTCAAACTGGTATATCAGCATTTCAGTAAGAGACAGTCCCAATGCATTATACACGTACTGCCCGCAAACTGTTATAATGCGATTTCAATATACTTTTAGTGTTTATGGTACAGAAAAAATTCAAGCTCGTATTAGTAAAGAAACAGTCCCAATGTACTGTCCGCAGAACAATTTTTTCAAGCTTATGGTGTTTAAACACAGATACAGGTACTACTTTAACGTTGACTAAATAGCTCCACATGTAAGACGTACTGCGGCAAATACCTATTCTACATGTACGTTCTGACAAATTCATAGGTAAACAATTATCTAGTTTCTGCTAGAATTCGGTAAAACCTTGTTATTCGAGACTGGATAGGTTAATATATTATATTTTTCCGTAACAGAAGTCCTACAAAATCGTTTAAACATAAAAACACACTTACATACCTTGCATTGTTTGATCATAATATGACCGCGACCTGCTGGATGCGTCTGACGAGTACTCGTATGAGTCAGACTCCTCCGAACGGTACCGGTACCGGCCCAAATCGCGCCGGCGCGAGCGACTATGGCGCCTGTGGCGGCTGCGACTACGATGACGCTTGCGTCGATAGTTATCCTCCAAACGTCTAATTTTTCGTTGCAATTTATCATAATCATCGTTTCTTTTTCTTTTGGGCATATTTATGTCCGTAAACTCACTTCACTTTAAAGATTTTATGCACTATTTCTTATTTTTTATCACGAGCGCGTGTGAAACGGTGGACACTAGAAAGCGAATGAAAATGTCAGCGCATGACAGGCGGAAGATCGTAACATACCCTCCGTTAAAAAAATAAAAAAAAAAGAAATTTAAAAATGTAAATAAACAATGGAGAAATTCTAAAAATAGTGTGAAATGGTGAATGCTATCGCGAAACTACATGTGTGTATTATGCCAATCTTGAGGACGAAGCCTGAAGTGTAATAAACCGCCTAGTAGCACAACTATCAGGCCTCTGACATGGTTTTATGTAACGACCACTATCAAAGACAGCGACCGGGACCGACGGCTTAACGTGCCCTCCGAAGCACGAAATCTTTTTCTTTTCGGACAATCAGGTGATTCAGCCTGCAATGTCCTACCCAAACTGGGGAAAAATTCACAAAGTGATAAATTCTCAAATATCAACTTTGTGTTTTACCCCCTGGGAATCGAACCCAGGACCTCCGGACCGGGAGCCCATGGCACTAGCCACTAGACCACGGAGGCAGTTTAAGATATATTTGTAGGTATATTGCTGTAGTGACAGGTTATCAGCCCATCGCCTAAATTGCAATATACTGAAACCCACGGATCCTTTAGCTGGTTTTTACAGCATGCTCGGGAGAAAATGCAGCTGGCACATTCTATGTTTTTCTCTCGCTCCCAGTCCAGGATGAAAGTTAACTATAAACTAAAAATTAAGATTTAACTATACTCGTAAATGTACAAAATGCATGTAATGAGCTCATACTTATTAAACATACATACATACATACATAAATCACGCCTTTATCCCTTACAGGGTAGGCAGAGCGTTTAACGCCTCGTAACAGGCGCTTTCGCCACGTATGACAAAAAAATTAGGGCAATTTTAGTTTGTAATATGTATTGCTATAGTGACAGGTTGTCAGCCCATCGCCTAAATTACAATACACTGTAACCCTCGAGTCCCTTTTGCTGACTTCAACAGGATGCCCGGGAGGAAGGGCAGCTGGAACATTCTATGTTTTTCTATCTCTCCCAGTCCAGCATGGAAGTGAATACTAATAATATACTTATTAAATGCAGTACAATAGGAATAAAGGCGTGATTATATATGTATGTATGTAATATTCCATCGTAAAGTTAACCTAGATAATGCAGTCAAACGCCTACATCACTACATAGTATAAAACAAAGTCGCTTTTTCTGTCCCTATATCCCTATGTATGCATAAATCTTTAAAACTACGCAACGGATTTTGATGCGGTTTCTTTTAATGGATAGAGTGTTTCAAGACGAAGGTTTATATATATAATACTTGCATAATATTGTGGAGAAACACTGATAATTTCCATGCGAAGCCGGGGCGGGTCGCTAGTTATAAATAAAGATAAGTAGGAGTATACTACCTAGTATACGACGCTCGTAATTCTGACAAATTACAATTACAAGTTTGTAATTTACGACTGTCATTTGTAATCGGTACAACAGCTTCGACATGATACGTGCAATTAAATTCATTTCTGTGCGCTTTTACTACGTCAACGTCTAGTTTAAGCTTTAATTTGTAAATTATGTTGATGATGTTCTAATTTCTAGTTTCATTTGATTTAGTTCCGGATTGACTTTTGCATTAATCTGGTTTTCAGTAAAATTGAAATTTTCAAATATTATATAAAAACCTTTATCTGTCTCCACAGCAGCATTTCATGCTACAAAAACCCAAAGACAATGACGACGAAGCAAAAAATCTTTGAAGTAAAAAAAATATATATTAAAGTGTCCAGATGCGCCGCCGGATGCGCGTGCGCCGCCCTGCCGCCACTACTCTCTCTTGCTTGGTAAAGTCAAGTCCAAGATACGTCATGTTGTAGGGACATTCACACGTATCTGTACACATTTACATGTATTTGGTTCTTATCCCGAATTCTCATACCTAAAATTCGTGAATTTTGTGTGGTTCTAGATAGAGAAAGAGATGTGTAGAATAGCCCAAAGTTTGTTGGTAGTTGGTATGTCATGTCAAATCAATCTTAGCTGCTGTCAATTATAATGCGTGTAATTATTAAAACAATTTTGGTCATTATTTTAATTGGTTAAACAGTATGTTCATTGACGTTGCTGTGGTATGCAAATGAGAACCATCAAAATGCAATCAATCATTGCTTGATCAAGAAACAGCCTGTTTCAGCTGAGAGCTTGAATAATAATGCTCACATTCATATTTCTACTCATTTACAAATCAGGAATTTTGGACTTAGGTTTATGGAGGCTGCTTTTAAATTGTTAATTGCGACAGCCATAAATTATCATCCAGCTTCCAACCTATCGCATTACAATTATCGTTCCAATCGACTTCCATTCTCGTGTTCAGGAAGTCCCTTAGTTCAACAATAGACACAATGGAATCAGGTACTTAAAGGTCCTGGATGCATCCGGCGCCCTTAAAGAAAAGGATGCTGCATTTGCAACGCCATATGGGGTCCCACGTCAAGTTGGAGACCACAATTGAATGGCATGTGTATACGGTGTATTTGGAAGTTTGAGTTATTTTATAACCACTTAGATGGATCAGGTTTCGTGACGTCGAAATGGTGCGAAGTTTACCACGTTTTTGCATATTGATGATAAGTTACATCCGGTGTGTTGACTGTAGGTCTAAATCTCATACAAGGGGATAAAAATGTTTACCAAAAGGATAATTTCAAGATATTTCGAACTAATATTATGATGTTTTTGATTCGTCTAAACTGCGATGTGTCGTGTCGCAAAAGGAAAAACCTTACAAGGATTGTAGGCACAACTAGATCTTATGGAAAATCCGTTTACAACATTGCATACCTAAAGGTGTTCCCAAGTTAGTTCAAGGTGCTATTGAATCCGGCTCGGCTGCCGACGAACGTGCATCTTGTGATGGTGCCTTCACCTTTACAATCGTATTCGCTATTATATACTACATTTGCCTGAGTTACATTTTATGTAATTATCGGGCGGATGGTGTGTGAAGTAATCTATGTACTGATTATATGGATATGTTGGCCATCATTGAATGGTGTGGAGTGGAGCTTCTGTAGGTTCTTTGAGAAATATTCGGTTACTTGTAAATAAAATAAGAAGAAAAAGTACAGGAGAGGAAAATGCCATCGATGTAATGTAATATTATCGTGCTATTTGTTTTACAAACACTAAAAATTAGGTAACTGAAGTAACAATGAAGTTTAATTGAATCGAACAAGGTCACTGAATCATAATAAACAATTCAGTTTATAGGTTATGCCCAACCCACTTTCAAGTTCATTATTTGCAATCAGATTCTAACTGAAAAAGGTAGCGTTATTTACCATAGTTTGTTTATATGTACCTTCTTTTCTTTTCTACCTTTTGACGAATTATTAACAGATGTTTCCCATTATTGCAGTGATGCTGAAGCACGTAGCGGTGTCCCCGCACCGGCAGCGAGCTGACTCCGTGAGCCTGGCGTCTTCCGCGTCATGCTGCAGCCTCGGCAGTCTTGATCACCGCCACGACTCCGTCACGGACCTCTCGCATCGAACGGTAAGCTACTCGGGTTTATTCTTCTACGAGTCTAGCCTCGTCTGTGTTTGTTGTCGTCAGCAACAACAGCCAAACTTTTGCATCACACTCATTTAGAAGCGGTAATTAATATGTTCAATTAATTTGTCAGACGTGGCGAAACGACATTTGTTTAGGTTGTTTACGCTCTGCCTACCCCGTTAGGGATAAAGGCGTGATTATATGTATGTATTAATTTGGTGACTTTTTGTTTTTGCATTCATCGATCGATAAAACATTATCTAAAAATAATAGGTTGATATACAAAGGGAGCATATTTGGTTTAGTACCTACTTTTAAGTTACGTATTTGTTTTTTGCATTGCATTGTCGTTGTATCTTCCTGGTTGGACCTATTGGTTACCTATAATATAACCAAATGATTCACTGATAGATGAATTGACTCAAATTCCTTTATTCGTTTTTTATTTGTCTTAATATTGACTCGAGTAGTACTTATTACGGTTGCTTCTAAACTCATCATTACATGTATAATCGATTTCGCAACATCAGAGCGTAATATTATTTGTTATAATGGAGATGATCACCGAAGATAGGTTGTTTGTTGCGCATACGCAGCGCGATGTGCTATTTTGATTGCTCATAGGTTATCTTTTGTTCTGACCAATCGTGGGATTATTTTAAGCATCATTTTGTGATCTTTATTATCTTTTTACTTTGTATTAAATAATTTAATTTTCTTTATTGTCTCTTCAAACTACAAGGAACTTTTATCGATTTTATTAAGTAGAAAGCAAGTATGTCTGCAAATTGAGAAGTAAGTAATACGATCTTAATCATCACTTTCTAACGATATTATACTTACCAACTGTTTGCTCTATCTTGTCCAGTTCAATCTTACCTAGAATAAACAGTAATCTTTATTGGTTTCCGGAAGGTCACACAGGAAGTCTATGTTGACATAACGAGTGATAACGTATCCATGTATATTTAAACAGTATTTACATTAGGCCACCGAATTTATATTTCCTACAGTATTCGCCCCCGGAAATTTGGTGATTTACTAAGAATTTTATCTCTTTTATCAAAAGTTGGATTTCGTTCCCACTGCACTAAGGAAGTTTTAATACATTTACTAGCTCACTAAAAGAGATAGGCATTGAAAGTAAACTTAGAGTTTTAAATTTTCGGAAACTATTAAAGTCTGAGTGAGTTTTAAAATAATAATCTGCATCTTATATTACTAGCAGCGGATAATTTTATTTCACAAGAAATATTTCATATAAATTTGACAGTTTTATTCCCGGCCTGTGAATTGCGTGACAATGAGACGATTTCGACATTGTTTTCGAAGCCGGCAGGGTTGCCATAGTTGCCTTCAGTGGTTTACTAATTAAGGCGACACTGACATTCGATGGCCGAGTGAGATACTCCAACAAAGATGTGAATGACGCGCTATGGTCTGCGCTCGCGCATTGTATACTAAACTCGCGGTATGGAAAGTGCCTGCACGTGGGAGAGTTTCAACATTTTTGATTTTGATAGTGTAGCTTTATGACCGATACGTTGAAACGATGCAAAGATTAATATTATGTTCGCTTGAATCCGCTTTTATTTTGCACTATTTACTTTTTCTGAGTCCAAGTTGCAAATCTGTCCGGTTTTACAGAATCAAGCAGTATCTTGCACCGATTATAGGTCTCGTCATAAAGTTCACAAGTGGCTTGTAACAGCTATTTAATCGCAAACATCTACAGTTGATGCATCAATAAGTACACCTTTTTATCGTCTTTAACGTCTTTATCTATCCTAGCTATACGTATACATACCTAAGTTTTCATCCATACTTGCTTATATATTATTATTTCGGTAGTACACAAGTGGTTGCAGTGTTTCATGTTTACGTCCAACATGTGTTCTACTAAACCTTGTTAACAAATCATTGCTGCTTCATTGCTCAACTTAAGAGAATAATCATTAATTACTTTAATTGTTGTGGTTTATAGTATCGATCGGGTTACATTTTATATTCCTTTGTTTAACTCAGACCTTGTTTATCTTATCATAGCGAAGTATCTAATACGTATCTACTGCACTGAATAAAGAATGTACCTATGTTGGTTTGACTATTCTGTGTTTTCGGGTCAACACAAGTCTATAAAGCATGTAAATTTCTGTGGTAATTCTTTGATTACTTATTTAGGTTCTTTTATCTTTTTGACCTCCTCGCTTTATGTTATTTCGCGTGATCATCACTCAACATGTATTTATTTTTAATTATCTTCTAAGCAGACGTTTAAATGCAAGATTCTCATGAAACGTAGCTGTACCCGAAGAGTGCAGCGTCAGTTTTTCAATGACCGATGTGAGAGCGTATTCGCGTGTTCGTACCTCGTTTTTTAGGGTTCCGTGTCCAGAGGCTGCAAACGTAATCCTATGGAGCTATTACTATGCCTCCACTAGTCCACTGTCTGTCTGAAACCGGTTCGTATCTCATGAACCGTAAAAGGCAGCAGCTGAATTTTTTTAAGTTTGTTTGTTTCAGTTTCAAAAACAAATGAATAAAATCTAAATAGAGTCTTACACGATAGTACAGAACCGTTCATCCGCGAGTCCGACCCACACTTGGCCGTTTTTTTGCCTTGACACGGGAGTCGAACGCGGTCCCACCGGTCGACAGTCTCGATACCCGACACAATGGTGCTCCGCCCCCGATTCAGCCTCAACTCAACTCTCTCATATCTAAGGCTAATTGGTAAAAACCTTGCGATTTTACAACGGTACCTACTTGGAGAATAATCGAGGGTAAATTGGTCATGGACGGAGCTGATTACTTTGTTTATTCTATCGAGGAAATTATAACTATGAATATGGATCTTTCCTTGTAACATATTCAGGGATTTTAATGATTTGATTTTGTCAAAAATCTAGCAGTTTGTGAACATGTTCCAAGTGTTAGAAGGAAAACAATGCATATTTGTTTAAAAAAGTAAATAAATTGCAGCGGTCGGTGTTTTATGATGAAACTTTGAGACCGCTGCACCAACAATGGACATATTAATTAAAACAAACTAACAAACATGTCGATCCACTTGAGTCATACAAGACTTCTTAACCCTTAAGCGTTTGGTTCAATTCGCACATATGTTTGAAGTGAGGTTAGAATCACAATGTGCGCTGTCTTCCCACGCTCGGAGCGACACATGCGCGCGCGCACCGTGCATTGTCGCTGGGAGCTGCAATTTTTTTGATGACGCGGAAAAAGGTGCTTAGTTCGTGCTTTGAAAAGCTGCTTGGACGTATTCTCAGTAACTCAGGTATTAAAGATAGAGTTCCGTTTCACGGTACGGCGTTTCCCGTGACTGATTTTTATGGAAAAGTTGGATAATACTATCTAGCAACTTTTTACATAACTTGACTCTACTAAACAAAGAAATATAATTATGATATTGAATGAGGTGATGGTACAATGCATTTTGAATTAACTAGCATAAGTACAGCAAACAACCTTTATTTTGCTGATGCACAGGTTACATTACGTTATTCCAGTAATCTAGCTGTCACTTCAATTTTGCTCAGTTGTACAATCAGCTCCTGTTCGAGACGGACGAATAAAACAAATTATTATAAAATGAAAGTAGGCCGCTTGACGCATTTCGATCTAGCTACTGGATCATGGAGTTTATGGACCGAGAGACTGGATCAGTACTTCCTGGTGAACGATGTGAAGCCGGAGCTTAAAGTAGCCACTTTGATAGCCTGCATCGACGACGCTATGTACGAACTGATGGTGGAACTCTGTAGCCCAAGGAAACCTGCGGATTACACCTACCAGCAGCTAGTGGGTATAGTAAAGAGACATCTGCACCCAACGCCACCGATTCTGAAGGAGAGGTACGCATTCAGGAAGAAAATTCAGGAAGCGAACGAGAGCGTCATACAATATGTCACAATCCTGCGACAATTATCGAAGACGTGCAATTTCAAAAGTGACGAATTTCTCAGAGACCAGTTTATCTTTGGGTTGAGGAGTGAAGCGATGAGGGAAATGGTGATGAACGAAGGAGAGCTGAGTTTTGCGTCGGCGGTTAACAAGGCGGTCGCTTTGGAGGCAGCTGTGGAGCGACACCTCACGCAGCCGAAGCGAAAGGTCAACGAACCGAAGGAAAACAAACTTCAACAACAACAAAAATTACGTCATGAAAATCGTCAAAGACTCAAAAAACATCGATGTCCAATTGTTTTAATTAACCGAATTCAAGACAACGAATATAGTGTCATCAAAGAAGACAGGGAAAGAAACATTTTAAGACCTCATCGTCAAAGAAGGTACACTCAGCGTTTTGGCATCGACTACGCCGTTACTTACAATTTTAAAGACTATCGGAATCATATTGTAGATGCATTAGCAAGTGATATAGAATAAGTCAGAATGTTTTGTGGTTATTATAAAACAACTTACTTCAACTAATTGTGTGTTATTTGCTTGGCGGGAACTTGCTACTTATATACAGGGTGTAACGAACTTGACCGGGGAAACTTGGAGGATACTACTTACCGCAGAATTGTCAGTCATGTTAGTCAAGTTTCAAGATTTACTTTGTAAAAGATTTTGTATACTAGAAATTTCAATGATACTATAAATATTATTTTTCGTAAAGTTGTATACTATGCAATATTTTAAAATGTTATACTACACTATTTGCAATTGCTTTAGTACACAAACTGTCTAAATCCCCTGTCGCCCCTATGAGGTCACGTTATGGCACCGGAAGCGAGATGTCACTTCCGCCCATTATTGTTCTATATGAGGAGGCTTTCTACGATCGCCGGCGTCGCACGCGCAGAGAAACTGGCCAATCAGCAGCAAAACCCCTTGATTATGGATACTCTATCTTTGGACATTTCCTTTGACTATGGCGGTGGCATCGAGAAAAGTGTCATCGTTATCTTCATATGGGTGTGTACTAGAATAGTAATGGTAGTAAATGCAGGAAATTCATTACTTGCAATTAAATTTACGACATCCCTAATGATATTAATAAGACGTATCACAATCTTGACGATGATAATCTCATAGGTAATCATAAAACATAAATCTTGATATTTTTAATCTGAGCTTTTATTTGCAAAATTCAGAGGCAGAGTTCAAAGTTCATCCTCGCTTGCAAATACATCGTCATCACAAATATTAAGCTGCAAAGTAATAAAAACAGTGTTTATCAAACTCGCTGTTTCAACATTATCAAATCAAATACCATCTATGTCCGTTACGTGCGGGTACTAAGGGTCAGATTACGCTTCTTCATCATTACCCGTAATGTTGAGCCTGTCTTCAGCAATATGATATTGTTTTGCCGTAGATCTGCTTATGTAACGGTCTGCACTTTCTAAGATTACACCAATTTGCAACTATCACAACTAACTTGGGAAAGGTTTTTGTTTGAAAACAGTTCCTCTTTCTCTTTTGCACTTACGAAAGTTGTTACGATTATATCACTTACTTTTGACTCTATGCCCTTTACATACTTCATATTTTCTTCTGTATTATTTTGCCTGTCTTTTTTATACTTAAAAGCTTTATCAACGACCTTGCGAAAGAAATGCCTGAGCGTCTCTTGCTCCTGTCTACGCCTTCGTGCCTACATGTTACCACATCCGCGATCCACTGTCATTACATTCTGCGCATGCACCGAGTGCATTGTGAGTTTATGTCCAATATCAAGTATGCACCGAAGTGCGTCCATAGCAAATGTGAATAATGGTAAATGCGCCGATAATAAACTGAAGACAATAACTGGTGATGTTCTATCCGTAGGTCACTGCACATGCACGACTTGATGTTCTAGGTGTTGGTGCGGGCGGCTGATTAAAAACGGCTCTTGTCCACTTTAAGTTTCGTCTCTACCAGATAGGAAAATGGTTCTCTTCGTATACGAATGGACGCTGTTATCAGAGGCTAAAAATACTAGATTAAGAAGGTAGAGAAATACGATGATGAGCTTGCTATGCTAACTCACAATACGTAACTCTATTGAAGCAATTTGATCGTCTAGGACGAGTTTATTGCAACAATACTCGTATTAAGGGCGCTGACTCACTATGCAAGTACCAGGACCTTTACCACTCGAGCCTCGAGCCGTGGATGATCGTGAGATGCGTAACCGCACCAATGACATCATTCGTATTCGCAGTCAGTTTGTAGTAGTACTCGTATTGGTAGTACACATCCGTGCAACGCGCATGCATAGTAAATCCCCGTATATTAAGCGCATAGTTGTGCAAATTTATGAGCCTGATAGTAGTTTTTTATAAGATCTTTTAAAACTTAAAATTATCTTACTTGTGATATCATATGAAAAATCATCTGCATAAAAACTAGTAACAAGAAAATACCAAAACAAGTCAAACCGCTTATATTATTTACTTTTACTCTGCCCCGTCGTATTTTACAGTTACAATAGCTCTCATTATTTACTTCCTTGTTATTTACCGATGAAAAGTTTAGAAATGGCACTGGAATCAGTATCTTCATCTCCCGGAAAGACAAAGGGTCATGCGTAGTGGTGGCCGGGAGTAACCTCACAACCTCCGCTTTTTACATACATTACTGATCGGTCTCTTTGATCGGACGACATTTTGTAGCACCCAAATAATTTTATTGTTTTTATTGTTGTCAAATGGCTAATAACAGTGCATTCGTTGCATCATTGTATCGTTGCTGAGAAATAAATGCGTTTGATAAGAAGTTATCTGACTTGTTCGTTACGAAACATGAGTCTGGTTCTATCTATAGTAATGGATATTTTCGTTTCAGCACTTTGAATTTGCTCGAAGCGTTTCTAGAATGTGTTCAAATAGCTTGAGTTGATATCTCTAAGTGCAGAGTTTCTTGTAAACGAATGCTCACATACCGGTATTAAAGTGGTTAGTTCAGTTTTTGAGCTTTTTGCTGCAAGTTGTTTGCATTTCAAAGTAAATGGCATTCACTTAGTTACGCCCCTAGGTTTGCGCAATGGTTTTAGTTTGGTAGCTATAGAAGTAAAAGTTATTATTCTTTATTATTGTCAAAAATTACAAAAGGTAAATACAATCCACGTTTTACTAATAAAAAAAATCATACAAAACGTCGTCACATCGAACCAAGGTTCCCAGGAGGCTGGCAGCATAAGTAAAGTTGCAATAAAAGTAAAACTTGATTTTACAAATAAATAACTGTTTTTAAAAGCGTACGGAACGGACTGATATAAAAAGAAAACTACTAGTTCTTTGTTTAGAAATGATTCCGTTAAAAAGCGAAACGTGATTCGTGAACCATTGCGACCATTTCTAATGGATCTAATTAGCTATTGCAAAAACAAAGTCAAAACAACACCTCTGACTGCTCACTTTCCCATCCCCGCTGCGCGCGCACAGTAGCTAAAGTTCGCGGCTCATTCGATAATTACGGGCTATTAGTGTCAAGTCAATTAATTGCAGTTGAGTAGCCGCCACTGCATACTCGGGCCCAGTGACGTCACTAGCGATAACCTCCACAGCAGCGGCGCTTTTGACTGAATCGATGGATGCATGTTTGTTTGTTTATAGTATTTGTAAGCAGTGATTTGGTTTGACTGGTAGTTTTCCCACATTCAAGGAATATTTGGGCAAGCTTTTTGACTCATGACTCTTTGAGATTCAATTTCTTTGTCTTTCCGTACGACTATAAGTGAGACACTTCTCGTCAAGAATCAGAGGATCACTGATTTTGATTTTCTAGATTTTTCTACATGTCACTTCTCACACTAGAGCGATCAATATCGACAATCTCCCATCTCTATCCCGGATACCGGACGAAGGGCTATGCCCTGTTGCTCCCGCAGCAATTGGCCCAATAAGCCCTGCGCCCGCGCCACCGGAACTCGCATTGTACCCGGAAATGCACTTGCCGCTCGTGCGCAAGCGGCGACCGTGACACTTTTTTGTCTATTTTCGTTACATTCTGTTATTTTTGAGACACTGTCATTATTACTGTTTAAGAGTTCCGCTCTGTTGTTGCGATTTTGGGGGAAGTAATGTCATTGTGGAAGATATACAAAGGCAATTATTATTCATGATCGATGGCTTTTAAATGCCTCTTGAGATTGATGGTTTTATAATTGACTGCTTGCTATTTATTATTGATTGCTACCAGCATTATTTTGAAAGGTGTCTGAATATGTCCAAAGCGAACGTGTCTTGATGTAGCACGCGCGCGACCTCGCTGTTCTTGGAAGTGTCAGACATGCCGCCATATTGCACAATACCGACCAGGGTTTAACCGCGACATACCGTAAGGAACTAGTGCAGAAATTTATGATATTTCCTAGATTTGCTGCAATTTGAAACATTAATGATAAAGACACAATAATACCTCGTAACTGTAACAAGTGATAGCTGGCGCGAAAATAACTATTGCATTGTGGGAATTGTGAAATTTTATCATTTGCAGTAAACCAGAATCAACTGACTGGTTTCCCACCGATACATCTCACTTTCTCTCTTGAATTGTGTAATAGTTGTTGGATACGGGTTACAATCAATGCAGGCTTCAACAACCGTTTCTACAATTAAAACTATTTATAAGAGGAGGTTCGAGCAAAATGGTTTCCTACTTTGTTACTTAACTAGATTCATACATTTGCTTTTGTATTCTTCTCTTCAATTTCTATACGTAGATCCAGCTTTTGTTGTCAAACGGCGCCACACAAGACGGCACGACCAGTCATTATGTCACAGATTACTCTCAAGACATGTCTATATAGAAATAAGTTTATTCATCGAATAACACATTTTACTATGATGTATTGCTTCTGCCAAACTACAGTATAGTTGGAGGCAGTAGATACTCTCTCACTAATTAATAACCTATGTGTTAGGATTTTTTTATATGGTTTGTTTTTATTTTATTTATAAATATAAATTATGTTGCAATGCGCATTATAAGCTGTATGTGTTATATACGTATACAATATTTAATATTATTTTAAAGTTTTACTGAGTCTTTCTATCAAGAATTTTAAAATTTATCTTCGCATGCAACTGCCCCTGAGCCCCGAATGTCGCCAAGAACATTTATCTTCCACTACTTCAAGTAGGACCACGCTTTTAATTTATAGGAGCCCGATGGTGTAGTGGATAGGGCCGCTGCCTCCTGGGCAGGGAGGTCGTGGTTCGAATCCCACCACGTACCAATGTGTTTTTCGGTTTTCGAATTTCATATGTACGTTTATTTGGCGCTTTTTCCGTGCTTCGGAAGGCACGTTAAGCCGTTGGTCCTGGTTAATATCGTTTAATACCGTAGATATTAGTCGTTAAGCCATGACAGAGGCCAGTGCTAAGCATTGGCGGCTTGAAAATTCTGACCTAATCTAGGATTGGGTCTGGTTTCCCTTCTGGGTTGCGGAGGTCAGATGGCAGTCGCTCTGTGTAAAAACCAGTACCCTCGTTTCAATCCCCTAGATTAGGTTGCCGACCCCGTGAGATACGGGATAAGGCTAGGGAGATGATCTTCGCATGCAACTGCCCCTGAGCCCCGACTGTCGCCAAGAACATTTATCTTCCACTACTTCAAGTAGGACCACGCTTTTAATGAACCTGGTGAAAAAGGGCACTACCGCCACCACCTTGAGATTTGATAGTTCTACCTTTACTGCAGCGCCCCCACCCATATTCATTTAAAACCTTGCCATATTGTATGTAGCAACTAGACTGTCGCCAAGCTTCTTGTACATTGGTGTCTGACTTGCAATTATGCAAGAATTAAGCTCAATCAAACCCACATTATGCAGCTTAAACGCTGTTGACATGGTCTATTTTAATAGTTTAGACGGTTTAAGAAAGAAGCTACCATGTTCTACCTTATTTGTAACGTAGCTAGCATTTCTATGAAACAATTACACTTCATCATTGTGCAACTAGGAAGCCTTCTAACACACACATGTGGATCATCATTATCATGTAATTACTTTTTGCTTCCTTTAACTTTCTTGTGTCAACTCTTTACTGAAATAGATTTACTATACTTACAGTTAGCACTATTGTCATTAATGTCATTATTATCTATTATTTAGAGCAATAAATAATTTGTATAAATTAGCAAAGGTAGAGGCGCCAGAGTGCGACCTTGTGGCAGCCCGCCTCTGTGTCCGCCTTTATTGTTGTTATTTGTTACGTTGCTGAATGTAAATCGTAGCAAACGGATATGAGTGTAAACAACTTGCGCACGCGTCGATTCGCTGTACAAGGCGGTAGATTTTTTTGTAGAGCAATTCCAAGTGGTTTGAATTATGTAAATCAGTACCGTAAGCTTACTTGTTTACTACTGTATACGAGTCCATAAAATCGCAAAATAATTAGATATATTTCGTAGGAAATACGTTACTCATAATAATAAAGTATTTCATTAGTACATTTATAGATCAAGGTACCTATTATTATTACCTCATTAGCAACAAAATACTGAATATAAGAATTTCGTATAAGAGGGTAGAATTTCACAAAATTGAGAAGGTCGTCTCTGGCCAGTGAACTGGATGCTTAGTCACTTCACTCGACTTCTGTTTTTGGTTTGAGTACTTACTGTATTCAAACTAAGTGGTTCCTAATGTGCCAGTCATTTGCGAAAATTTTATGGACCTAAATTTGCAACCATAACTTCTGCAGCCAAAAAATCGTGCTTTAGTTTGAATCATTCTAAAATTCCGTGACGAATCTTAGCAGGTGTTAATTTATTAATGAATCGGTGAATACTGATTGGATGAGCAACCTTATATTTGCAAATGTTGATCAAATGTGTTCAAATGACTCTAGAGTCAAATGTGTCACTACGGAACGTCATAATGTGTGATGTGAATGACTCATCTAATACAGTCTTCATGTTCAACATTATGTTTACGTTTGTATATCTCATGTTGTAATATTAGCCTTTTTCTTATGATTAAGATACGAGGAATTGTCTCAAGGAAATGCAAAGAGATGTTTGATTGTTTCTAGCTTCCTACTGAGTTACGCTGTTCCTTGATTTAAGACTCATTGTCATATTATGCATACCTTCTTTGAAATATGATTTAAAGTTATTTCTGTAATGCTATTTAAGTCTCACATCAATAATTCGAATATTTCATGAACAAAGGTGTTTTGGATCAAATTTGATTGCACAATACGCCAGTGTTTCCAGTTAATCGAAAGTCCGAAGTCTGCACACGAGTGGTTGAGCAAACGATGAGCAAAGACAATCAGTACTCGGAACTTGAACGTAACAAGCGCAACGAGGTGACTCACTTGAGAGTACCTCTAGGTACCGGCGCCTGCGCAGCCCTTCCTTGTACGGTCATTAGTCAAATCAGAGCTGTGACGTCACGCTGCTGCTCGACAAGATTGGCCTAATGAGGACAAGTGGCGACAGAATCACGAATCCTGTGACGCAAAAAAAAACTATAGAAATCTTTGAAACGTGGATGTATGCATGACTGAATGCAAGAATGCTTATTAGTTTATTAGCTCATTCAAATGAGCCCAATCAAGCATAGACTCGCGTGACTGATTTGTAAAAATTAAGTCATTATTTTGTAAGCAATACTTAGCTGGTAGTGAACTACAAATCGACAAATTGATCGATGCACGATTGAGCATTCGCGCAATTTGAAGAAGTGTGTTTCTAATTCCTTCCAATTACGTCTTATTAATCAAAAGCATCATCGATCTCTATCGTATGATCAGCAAATTGCGATCAATTGAAGACTGGAAGCGCGCGAACCACGATTCCGATCTGATCACGAGTATAGATATACACTTGTTTGCATGGTTTTGTATATTGTGTTGTTGCGTCCTGTTTAGTGCGTACTGATAATGGTAGACTTTTCTTAGCTAAGTTAATGATGTTATCTTCTTAATTATCTATGGGAACGAATATACCATCAAATCGTGTTTTTGTGTTAGCTTGCCTTTTGCCAGTAACCAAATCGTTATCTCCTTTCATTTCTGTTTGATTGAAAAATACTTTAGGTACTGCTGCATAATTTCAAATTACCTGTTGGGTTTTCTGTCACGTTGACTTTTATTAACTGTTACTGCCCAGTGGCCCAACATGCGGTTTTCGATTTTCCGCTTGACCTTACCTTGTCCGCTAATTCCAAGAAATATTGCACAGATTGGTTTCGGCTGCATATCGATGAGGTGTTCGCAGAATTTACAATAGGTATTAACGTGAACGGTTTATCTTGTGCATGACATATACAGCTATTTATAAACTTAGTATTATAAATTAACTATAGTTATTAGAAATTGATAGTTTTATATAAATACCACAATGTTGTACGTGTTACGTTGCCTATTTATGGTCTTTCGAGATAATATATTATATTACAAATATACTTACAAATAATAATGCTGATGCCATTTTGCGGTTAAAATTATTGACTATTTGTCGACATGAGTACCTAATGAACTGAAAAAGTAAATGTTACTTTGCTTATTTCATTTTCTGTCAATATCAATAAATCAACTTGTACATTATGTAACAAAATATTAGCTTTACATATACTTATGTGTAACAACGCCAGAAAGTTACTCAATTATTGCACTAGATTACCAAGAAGTAATATTGCTTTAACCATAAACTATAAAATTACAAAAAATCTATAAAAACAGTAATTTGACCCAGATACAGTAACTTGACAAACATTACAGAGGAAGTGCGACATTCTCAACTGGATTTTGTCCAAATACTCGTTTTAAGAAATATATTAACCTTCATGTAACCTGATTTTAGTGTTAATTGACGATTATCTTTGTCAATTTCCTCTTTGGAATTAATGATGTTTGATTGAAACTGGATTTCTGGCGCTTAAGCGAAATCTTCTCCGCAAGACATGGCCATTAAAATCTCTGGGAGATTTTTTTAGTATGGGAAAGGGGAAATGTTTTTAATGTTCGTTCTCACTTGGAGGCCTTGTGTGGAATGTGGCGTGCTGGAGAGTGCTCGATGCTGTGCAGGAAATACCAAATTAATAGTATTGCTCAACTAGTTCTGTACCTACTTGTACTGTACGAATGTTGTCGGGTTTTCCTCAAGGTTGACTATTTTGTTTACTTTGTCGTCGATTACAATTGCGTAGTTTATTTAAATAGCTACGATGTAGCAAATATATTGATCGATATGGCTAACCTTACGACACTGAAAGGTACAAACAGAGCAAAGATTCTTTCTACTCTCAGCAAAAAGTAATTGTGCAAACATAACAACATACACTCCGTATGAATGAATGAATGATATATTGTGCGATAAATATGAGTTACAATAGCAGATACATTTGGTTACATAATTAGTTTCACAAAATTCTACCTTTACAGGTATACAAAAATAACATAACTTATTCAATATTATTATTTCCATTATTACAACATTATATGTAATTGATAACTTCAATATAGCCTTTACATTATATTTTATCTAGGAATAAATGTACATACATCCATATATTCACGCCTTTATCCCTAATGGGGTAGGCAGAGCGTAAACGACCCAAACAAAGATCGTTTCGCATCTGACAAAGTGTTGAGAGTTATTTAAGATAGATTTGTAGGTATATTGCTGTAGTGACAGGTTGTCAGCCCATCGCCTAAATTACAATATACTGAAACCATCGGATCCCTTAGCTGGTTTTTACAGCATACCCGGGAAGAAATGCAGCTGGCACATTCTATGTTTTTTTCTCGCTCCCAGGCCAGCATAAATGTATCTTTATTTTGATTTATATTCCATATATTCTCTGAAACAATGAAAACTAGTAACTTATAGTCAAGACGATTAGTAACGGACGACACAACTAATCACTCATATGAAGATGTCGAGATACCAGTAGCAGCATCAACTCGACAAGTGACAGTCAAGTACATGAAAGCAACAAGCATGCCAGTAGGCGAGTACACTACAGTAGCTGGCTTGGTAGCCGGTATGCGCGTGTCGCCGCGGGCCGTACATTTATCTCGTACAAATCGGTAGAGTCGTTACTCTAGTCATTATTATTGAGTGAGAGCAAAACGACTGAGAATTCTTGACTGATTTAGATTAACGAGAGACTAAGACAATGTAAGGGCTTTGTTTAGATTCACAGACAATTTGTGTTTTGTGTGTAAAGGAAAGGATGAGCACTTATGATACTAAAATAGAGCAATTTCTGAACAAAGCCTCTATAAATACGGTTAGCAACTAGATACTTAAAGCACTAGCTTCTTGCGAATGCTATGTTAACGAACCTATAATTAGCAGAACAAAAAGCTAAGGACGTCTGGGACCGGTTCAACACATTCTTCCATCAGTATGTCAACAGGCTTCCATACACAGAAGTCGCCACAGCCTTGCGTTCTCGCCGTTACGTAGGCGACGCGTAGGAGCAGCCAACGTGTTATTATGCGTACGCGATCGATGGATACGGCACATGGTAATTGAATAGTTATCTCAGATGGGCTGCCAATGTGCTTACTGTTCACCTGAAGGCAAGAATTGGATGTTTACAGAACCAGTGGTTACATCAGCACCCAGATGGTGTTATGGCAGCTCGATTTATGCCTGAATAATGAAATATCATATATACATATAATCACGCCTTTATCCCTAACGGGGCAGGCAGAGCGTACATAGTCTAGACAAAGGTCGTTACGCCAGGTCTGACAAACTTTTGAGGGTTATTTAAGATATATTTGTAGGTATGTTGCTGTAGTGACAGGTTGTCAGCCCATCGCCTGAATTGCAATATACAGAAACCCTTGCATCCTTTAGCTGGTTTTTACAGCATGCCCGGGAAGAAATGCAGCATGGAAGAAAATTGCGGATAAAATAAACAAAAATAGAAATAGTGAAGCAAACATGTTGAACTGAAATGTAAAAACCAAAGACTCGCAAAGTTGGATGGTGACAGGCACGTTAATTAAAAGGCCCGTCAATACATTGTCCAAGTCAGAGCCGTCTCGGGTCAGCGCAACAACCATCCATCTGCCGATAATTAGGGCCGAAACAAACCTCGCAGACTTGTTCGGAGCTCATTAGCAACGGCAGGCCACGGTCGGCCGACGCTGCGCAGACGCAGGCAACCGGTAGCAAGCATCGACTCCTGCGCACGTCTGACTGCAGCCTCCGCACATTCCGCCGGTGAAACCAACTGTGGCGGAGAAATGGACAAAGACACCTTGTTTCCGAACGTTATCTGTGACTAAAGAGCGCAGAAAGCTAGTAAAAGTTCACTGATTTCTCCATTGTTCCATCTAATCTCAAGCGTCTTGTGAAGCGATTTGCAAATCTAATTATGTGGCGGTGACTTCATCTTCCGAAATTGTATCTCCACCGCACCATACAAAGTAATCCGAAACAGCTTTATAAACAAGTCCTGTATTTCGCAGACCTTCGCCATATGTTTCGCATGGCGCGCCTTGCCTTGCATCTCCCGCGCACGCCACGCCGCCGGCCGCCATGATGCCAGAGCCAGACAGATCTTAACTTTCCACTAAATTGCGCGCGCGCCTGCGCTCTGTACACAAAAGGGCTGTTATTACAGACGTGAGATAAGGCCGGCTACAATAGTGAGTAATTGCTGTGGAAGATGAGATGACTTGTTGGTAATACGTTGAGAAAACGAAGTACATACCTACGGCTAAGTAGGCCTTTTTTTTATTAAGAAGGTTGTATTTGTTCTGGCCAGTATTAATATCTGATTGATGTTTTCTGTCCATAACTACATAACATTGTAACTTCAAATTATGCCATTTAGATATTTCGTGAAACCAATTTACATACTCCTTAATACAAATAAACTTGATTACAAAATGGACCATAACCGGCGACGTAAAATACAATCGAACGCCAAAAAGGCAGTAAGTTGCCAGAAAAACATCATAAACGTCACAAGTGAAGCGAACAGCCTCGCTTCCAATAACTTTTTAATTTGTAAGCCGCATAAAGTCCGAAACGGGTGACTTCGTAAATAAACAATGCGAAAAAGGCGCGAAAGGTCGCCGCATGCTGCTTCGTCGCGTCGGTGAAGTCAAGGCGCGTGCGCAGATGGCACAGTTTAGCGAATTTTGAAGGACAGGCAAGCAGATCAGTATTAATTATTATGACCTAAGAGTAACAGTCGAAGTGATGATTAGTGGTTTATTGCAATTCTCAAATTTCTAGATCTATAGCAGGCGACAAAAGATTTTCCCTGTGATGTTATTGATATGCAAATTTTACAACATATGCGCTTGCTGGTCAGCATAATGCAAAGCTCGTGTTTCGGACCGCTTCCTTTTTTTTTCTTCGAAACTATCAGCAGAAATTGCCTTTTTGTGTGATTTATTACTTTTTAATTACTTCAATTCGTTTACAGATTTTGTAAACAGTTTTGTAAAAAATAGTAATTTTAACTTAAAGTTTTTATTAATTAATCTCTATCTCAAGTCCCAGGAACCCATCTATCTCATCAACAATAACTACCTCACTGTATGAACCGTAGGCTTTAGCCGCCAAAGCACAAGTTCTGGGTACCGACACAATGGGACTCTATGGCCGGTCAAATGTCACTATCACTACACCACTACTGGAAGGACGGCAGATAGTGAACATCCGCTGATGGATGGTGCAAGTTAGGAGATATTTTTAGCTGGTCAGGAATCGTGATAAGCTTTGAAAGATACTGATAGTTGGAAAAATGAATATGATGTTTAAACTAATTAACCTGGTCATTTTATAAATTACTAGCAGCCCGCCCCGGCTTCGCACGGAAATCATCAGTGTTTCTCTACTACATTATGCATGTATTATACATATAAACCTTCCTCTTGAATCACTCTATCCATTAAAAGAACATCAAAATCCGTTACGTAGTTTTAAAGATCTAAGCATACATAGGGATATAGGGACAGAGCGACTTTGTTTGTACTATGTAGTGAAGAAAGAACAAGACAAAATAGAAGAGTAAGTACATAAAGTACGTAGAGTAGGTATGAGATAAAAATATATACATGTGTAAATGAGTGGACGACCCCGAAGGAGGCCTTTGCCCAGCAGTGGGATCTAGTAGGCTAGCTATAATAATAATACTATGACTTGGCTATAAATAGATTTAAAAACTGTAAAGTAAAATAAGTTATCGCGTTTTATAAGTATAGCAAACACGAAATTAATCAAAGCCAATAATAGTCGAAACATCAAACGAGTTACTAAAGCCATTTCAGTCAGCAGATGAAATGAGACAAAGGTGTCCGAACCATTTAGATAAATGCAGCACAACAAAATAGACATACATACTTAGATTAAATTAATTTGAATAATTCCATTACATAAAGGATAATTTACATACATACATACATACAAATAGTCACGTCTTTATCCATAATGGGGTAGGCAGAGCGTGAACAACCTAAACAAAGGTCGTTCCGCCACGTTTGACAAAGTTTTGAGGGTTATTTAAGATAGATTTGTAGGTACCTATATTGCTGTAGTGACAGGTGGTCAGCCCATCACCTAAATTGCAATATTCTGAAACCCTCGGATCCCTTAACTGATTTTTACAGCATGCGCGAGAGGAAATGCAGCTGGCACATTCTATGTTTTTTTTCCGCTCCCAGGCCAGCATGCAAGATAATTTGTACGTTAATCTATATATATAAAAATGAATCCCTATTTCCCTTGGTCACGGCATCACGCCTGAACGGCTGGACCGATTACGCTGATTCTTTTTTTGTTCTGTTCGTTTTATCAGAAGAAGGTTCTTATGAAAGAAAAAAATAAGGAAATTGCGCGGAAAATTAGAAAATTTAAAATTACTTTACCACCATATAAAATTATTAAACTTTTTTAATGTAACCTTAAGACATTTGACATACAATCTGTCAATCTATTTATGGCGTCTAAGGCGGAACAAAGTTCGCCGGGTCAGCTAGTAATAAATAATAGAGTAAATTTTACTAACAATATGCTATTACAGTTGACAGTTAGGTCTTTGAGCGGGGGTAGTACGGGTCGGAGCAAACGCAATGGCCTGTTCAAGACAACGATTTCTTTGAACATCAGTCAGCTCTTCAAAGAAACATGATATTTTAGAACTGGTGCGCCTTTAGCTGAAACCGGTGGAGTGTATCGAAAAACATGGGCGTTTTTAGGAAGCGCATCGCGGTTCGCTTCATCGGTAGATTTGTTGTACAATATCCGGTCTTTGATGTTAATGGTATGGATAGAACGGCTGATTTTGGTCATGGAAAGCGAAGCAAAAGCAACGCCATATTGGGTGTTCCTGTTAGGTGATTATAAATTTTATTTTGACGGCTTTTAATTATAATCGTTAGTAAACAAATAGATATAGAGAACCTTGAAATTGGTATTTGTAGGTCATTCTTAGTATTTATTGGCTTTTGTAGACACCATTTATAAATAAAGTTATCGTTCTTCAGAAACCATCAGGAGCTCGAGCAAATCATCTCGAAATTTCGCTCATCGTTCGCATTTCCAGATGAAACTGGTTGTTCGTCAGCCCCCGAGGTCTTTTCATTGATGAATGAGTACTCTCGCAGCTGTAAGAGCTCGGTAATTTCACAGCCGGGTGTTAATTGGTGCTGTAACTGCTAAGTTGGGGGCAAACACTGCGGTCAGCTGCAGCCGGTTAAATAGCGGGTGATTGGTCGCGCTCTTTCTTCCATCTGCAGTCTGCATCTGCATCGTGATCTGCCGATTTGTTCTTGATGTATTGTGATGTAATGCTGAAATTTTTTGGTGGTCTAGTGATAATTTTTCGAGAATTGTAGCTTTTAAGAGCTGTTGTGTAACGTTGTGTGATATAAACATGAAGGTATCGGTTTCATGTTACGCTAAAACACAAATATGACGGGTCAAAATTATCGTGTTCAAAGTAAAGTAGACTAATCACCAAGTTTTACTGACATAAACGTCGAGCTGTATGATCATTAAATTTATTGTATCCAATAATGTTTCATCACGAGAGCAGCTGTCAAATAAATTGTATTAAAAGTTGATAAATATTCGAGTAGCCGCTTGCTGCCCTTTCCGTCCGCTGCTCATCATATCAATCAATGATATTTATCAAGAGTGATGCCGAAGAGAACGGGCGGAATCAATTTTGATTTTATTGTTTGTTTAATGTTTTGTATGGGAAGTGTATTTTAATTCTACTTACGACTTTACATACCTAATTTAACACAGATTATTGATAGGTAAGATTCTTGTGTTCGATAATATTTTGTAGAAAAAACAATAAAAAATCAGCAAGTAGACAACTATTGAATCATCTAATATCTGTTCTTTTATTTGAACCATAAAAGACAATATTCCATAAAAAAACGAATTTGAATCTGGTCTTAAAAAAAATACCCTCCTACCAGATCGCTGCTACTTCCTGTGCACCTGGCTTGAGCACGTGCTCGCAGCCTGCGCCCGGGCCGCTTTTTACCAACTCTTTACGTCCTCCTTTACACCCCGCATCTGGCGAGTAATAATGGTGTACAGATCAGGTGAGCAGATGGCAGTTTTGTTTTCATATTCAATGAAATTTCTTTTTGGTTTATTTGTTTGCGAAGTGAAGTCTATAGGCGAACGTGCCTGTGTTTTATATCATCTTATAATGCTTCTGAGGATGATCTAGTTTCAGCTACGATTTAAAGCAGACCCCCCATTATCTGCTTCTGTTTCTATTACGACATGACCCTACTCATGACTCCACATTGTTCCACTTGAGGCTGACCCACCGACTGACAGACAGTCAACTATTATTAGTGACTTTATTACACAACTGACGGCAACTGGATCAACATTGAGGTGCATTCTACCAACAGCGGTTGGTGGGCTTTTTGGAACTCGTTAAATTCCTTTTTCTTTCGCTGAGTGTTTTGCTAGCTCTGATTTCCCTTTTGTTCGTGTTGAGTTGAGTGCTTTTCTGGTACCATCGAATTGGTAAACAAGAAGTCTTTGAGTTATTTGTGTAAGCAAACTGCTGTCGCATCAGTTGCTTTTCAATGGACAATGTAGTAGTAGTCTGAATAGTCTTTCTGAAGTCTTTCATTACAATCAATGACAACTGACAATAAGTCAATGACTGGAGGTTTCTAAATATATTTTCTGTTGACACAAGCTCCTGGCAACATCCGTCGATTATTAGTTGGGTTGGGTCAACACAGAGGTACGCGTGCATCTGCGTGTACGCAGCCTAGATCTATTAGCTTTACTGAAGGAGCCGGTGATATCTTTATTACTCGTACCCAGTCCTTTTTGTCTGAATAAACATTGAAGGTAGGCAGGTGTTAGAAATATATTTGTTTGGTTATGATTATCATTTGAACAGATTTTTGTTCTGTTTCTAATATGGGTCTCTCTCAATATATGCTATCTATTTTTATGTTTTTTATTTCCTCATATTGTCGACATAATTTTTCACCACATTACTAAAAGCATAACATCGTAAAATAAATTTTAATAAGGCATCCATAGTGTAAACGAAGTCATAATTAAAATTTTCATTATTTACAACTTGGGTTGGGTCCAAGCCGTGTCCAGTAGCGATGGTTATGGTGGTGGTGGTGGGACAGGACGCCACTAAATTGGGTGAATGAGGTGTGACGGCGCGCGAGCAGGAAATTAGGAAATGGGAAGCACGGACGATCGGGAGTTTTTGTCTCTCCCGCTTATTATAGATCTGTGGTTGCAGTGGTGGAAGAGTTGCTCTTAATTTGTGTATCCGCCGGGGTTCCGATTTGTAGCTAATTATTTCTGATTAGGCAGATTAGTGACGCGTTCGAGGGTTACGCGCGTGCACATGATGCGGAAGTAGAAGGCAGAACATATCCGTGTAAGGTTAAAATGACAGTTCACAAAAATAAACAAAACATTCCGCCACCTGGTACAAACGCTTAAAGGTTTTAATCTTTTTGGTGTCACAAAATGATGGGCATCCCATGAATGAAGCGTAATGGGGGCTTTACAGGTGGCTTCACAACCCACCACAGGTGCATTGAGACGCCGCCGCGAGTGACCTTAAACTTGGAGCCGACATAAACAATAGCTGACGGTTCCCAAGGACGGAACCGGTATCACCAGCCAGCGAAAATAATCACAAATTTAGTTTTAATATTACTTTATTACCCGTAAATACCATACGTGAATGTGATTGTCACGGCCAAATTTTACACTAATGGTAAAAATTTACGAATGTTCCATGCTGTTTACTTCACGCTTGACGAGGGGATTGGCAAGGCTACAACAATTAGCCACATCATAATTCATAACCGGAACACGTATTTGCCGGTACGGAAACTGAAATTACGGCTTCACATATCACTACCTCCACACAAAATGCACATATTCATGGTAGGTTAACCAGGAACAATATGCTGTTAGGTTGCCGCATTGTAAGTACTTCCGATTATAAACAAAACGATTGTAGTTTCAAAAGAGTTTGTGTACCAGTACCTAGTACCTCTTGATATTGTAGAGACAGACCATACAATCCTGGTCAACTAGATTGTTCTGCAAATTTCCTGCTAACGACAGGATTTGTCCCAAATTAACTTTAATCTTAAGGGCCCTTTATCTAATTGAGAGTACAGTGGCCATTTTGAGCTGAATTCTTGTTACACGGTAGCTAACTGCTGTCATCCGACACTTAACCTCATACCATTCTCTACAAAGTCGGCTCATCCTAACCAGATTGAAATAACCCCCGCATTCCTGAGGATGCTATTTGAAGGAAGGATCTGGTTTATCCTACAAAGTCTTTGTGTAGCAACCAGCTTGATAAGATCTGCATTTTCTATGATTTTGGTCAAAAGAAAGGATCTTTTTAAACTGGTAGAGTCGTTGTTGCGCGAGCGCATCGGTCACTGCAGATCACGATTGTGATGATAATCGATCCAACACGCTCTGTCTTGACCCATGGTTAAATCTATTAGGGTCAGAAAAGGGCCAACCGTTGAAGATTGCGAGAAATGATGATGGATTGGTCAGATCGTGACGATCATTACGAACTACCTTCTAGTAAAAGATATCAAGATATTTATTGAAATGATGAGATGAGAGGCCTTGAAATTACGCCCGAACTTACGAACAATAATAGAAATACTACTGCTACTATATTGTTGGTAAACAAAAATCCTTAGCTCTAAACTCTACCTAGTAGCGCTCTCTGTCGGCTGTGGGCGGAACTTCATCAACAATACGCGTTGCGTAAGCTCGTCTCACCGGCGCACGCGCACGTGCTGCTGCTGTCATTTCATTCGATGCATTATGCGCTGTGTCATTCGCTACGCTATTGTGAGTAAGCACCCCGTGGTCACGGTACGCCCTATATGTATGCGCTCTACTTACTTTATGACCAAATAGCAATATAGGTGATTCAGATTGTTCTTTGTTTTCATTGTTTACGATTAGATTGATCACGATTTCTTACTTCCTCGAAATTGTTGTCTGTATAAGCTCATGTTGACATTACACAACTAGTATGTCCAAGTAATACGAGCGTATGTTTAATTCACTTCTTTGATACGAGAAATAGTGTTAATCCCATAAAGTTAATCATGTAATGATCTTGCTACGGAAATCTATCATTAATTACTGCAGTTTTAGATAACAGGTGTAAGAACATAAGCTACAAATCACTCTATATCCAAGATGGTGGTCAGGATGCACTTTGTAATCACGACATTACTGAAGATACTTTTTGTCTCTACTTTTCTAACCACTTCTTGTTGTTTATATCAGTTTACATTTACCGTTGACGACACGCTAGTAGACTTATTTCCATCTACTTTATATAGAATCTTAGTATGAAAACTAGTTAGTGGTGCTGTTGGGCGACGGTAAAGATAAGTTTGTAAATCTGGATGCCGCATTCCAGCAGCGTCCGGTGATGTTTTTGCGCTTCCTCCAAGAGCGCACGTCCCAGGTTCAGATGACGAAAGATGACCACTTTTACCGACACTTTCCTTCATTACCTACGCAGCGGCAAGGTAAGGCTACTAAGTTATGTTGCAGTCTGTACGTCATGCTGAGACCTTGGCTTTTACTCTATCGGTTTCTCCAACAATTTCTGATCCGGTATCTACGTCACACACAGTAGCCATTCACCGATCAAGCTAATTCGTTCCATTATGTTTTATAGCATCAACAAAGAAAAGCATTGCAACTGATCTATGATTATCCATTACAATAGAAGCAAATAAATAAATCGCATTGCCTACTTTAATGACAGCGTCCAAAACACAAAAGATTTCGATCGTGACTTCATAAAATATCATATCCTCTTCCTGTTTACAACAAAATACTATTGAAAGTTTAGTGGATCGAAAGGCAATATGTCACGTATTGTCACCTGCTGGGCAAGGGCGATGCTCGATGGATGGTGGATGCAAAGTGGACGCATTGTAGCGAATTCCCGACAATTGCGTCGCTTCCTGTGGGGTGGGACCGCGACTGCGACTGTGGCAGGTGGTTTGTGGTATACGAGTATCGGCTTACCCTTTGTAGGGTGTGTTACTTAGTGATCGAGAGATTTGGTACGATGTAAAAATTCCAGTCATTGACTACGCAAATAAAAAAAAAACAATTTTTCTCACTATTAACTTTAACTATTCCCTTTGGTATTGTTAGAGTCACTTAGACTCTACAATTAAATTAGTCTTAGAAAATTATTTCTTCTGACTCTACATAAAATTTTACAAAGTAGCGTTTGCAAATATTACTCCTAGTGTCGATGTTCTATTTTGTTGTGCAAATATATAAGTTAAGAATCAATATTTGCAAATTGACTGATAAGATATCAAATTGTACATGGGCCAGTAGCTCGCACCCATTAAGTTACCTGATATTAAACAGATCGGTCGGTTGAACGTTTCTAATATCTCCCATAATATTTTTTATGGAACCAAATCCTCGGATCTGTCGAGCCCTAAGGGCCGTAGGGCAGAGAGCGGTGGTTTCCGGCCCAAGTGTCTCTTGCTGGTAGTATCCGTAGCGACGGCGTCGCGCGCGCACGTGTAGTGTCATGGCCGCCATGGTGCCGGTACCCGCCCCGCGTATGCGTCTAGCGCTTCACCCGCATAACATCCATGTGAGTTCCATGTTTGAATTTTTGGTACTTATTGGATGGATTTATTTTCTTATTTTTTTTTTTGTGCATTTTATCTCTTTATCGGTTATACCTAGTGGCCAGTATTTTATCTGGTTGCATAGTTAGTTCAGTAGTGCTCGTGGGAACCTGATTTTCCGCAATCCGCAATCTCCGTTACGCTAAGGCTGTATACAATATTGTGTCCTTAGCTCGTAACTAACTTGAGTAAGCCCCTGCCGGAATGTAGGCAATGCTTTTCATTTCTAAGTATTTATGGTTTGCAGGAAATCGCAAAGAGTACTAGATCATTAAAATTATTTTTGCCATATTTACGTTTACACATTTTGATTTATACTAGATTTTTTTTTCTGGAAGTGATTCTAGTTATTATTGGCTGATATCTGAAATTTTATAAACTCATCAATATATTTTTACAAAAATTGATCACTTTAAAAAATATGTAAAAAGTTCGCATCTGATAAAACCCTTTCTTTGTCCCCAGACGACAATAAAAGTGTTCGCCCGTTGCCTCCGACCAGACATTGAATACAAGACCCTATCCGTCACCTGGGGCACCCGCGCCCGCGAGGTGGTCAGCACTCTCCTGGGCAAGTTCCGCATGAGGCACCGGGACCCTCGGCTGTTCTACCTCACCATGGAGGTGCGGGTGCGAGCTGCTAGACTGAGGACAATATTAGATCTGGACGATGATGCGAGGCCCGCCGCGCTGCAGGCCTGCCATCCGAAAGGATACTCTAAGTAAGTATTGTGATGTACCAGCGATCTTCTTTTTTCATCATTTCATGGACTCGACGAATAACCCGAAAACTTTGGTGTCAGAATTTTGCAGCCCAATCGGCATCTGACAGGGTTTGTGTAAGATACCAGCACTTGTACTTACTTAAGAGTGTGATTAAAAACCAGCATTGTTCAAAGACAATCGCAAGGTTGTGCGGTACTTAAAAACTCTTACAGAATTCTTAACATTTACCTTTACATTTAATGTTATTGCACAGATTATAAGCTGCTTAGACAAAAGGACTATATCTAGGTATTAGTGTATTATTCTTAGAATAATAAAATGACTGTATAACATAGGTACTAAAAATCTTATCAATCGTCTGGATTGTTTAGTTAAAAGATCAGATTAACATTGATATTGGTGACAGAGATTTTAAAGTACTTAACTTTATTGGAAAAGTCGTAGAAAAGTTAGAGTATTTAAAATCTATCTAGAGCATTTCAGGTAGCAGTACTGACGAATAAGAATCATCTAAACTAGCAGCACTAACTCGATGTTCTTGTACATACGTTACTGTAAATGTCATGTCCTTGATTACGGAGTGTGCATCAATCCTCCAATTACCTGCAGGTGTGGTGGCATCGCTAACCTCACGCGAATCAACTGCAGTAGAGTCACCTGCTTGTCCAAACCGCGAATTACCTTTATGTGGATGATCCTATGCTTCTATCGCAATTTTTGTACCAGTTAGTGAAGTTAGATGGGGTAGATTATAGGGTAGTTAAGTAAATGGAATAGGTTGCACCGGGGATAATTTAATTATGTAGACGCGTTGGAATTTATTGTAAGACGAATGGTTTTTGTCAAGTGCATTTCTTGATTATTTATAACGAATGTCGAGAACTTTCAAGAGCATATTCAAAGTCGAACGTTCTTTCACGACCAGTAATATTTAAATTCCTTTACGTTCATTTCACTTTTGGTTTGTTGACACTTTTAGTCTGTCTCTTTAGGTAGAAACCTCGTTAGTAAACAAACGTTGTTCGTCGCCAAATTGTCTTCGCCATCCGTTGTCCACAACAAGAATAACCCTTTGGGCTTTGCCATAACGAGGTGTCCCACCTTAATCTACAGGGTGTTGTGAAGGGACAAGTAAATATACTGAGCACTCCGCCCAATGAAACTAAACAACTTAAATGTCTTTTTACGGTTAAATATTATAATTTAGATCATCATCATCATCTCCTTAGCCTTATCCTGTATCTCACGGGGTCGGCTACCTAATCTAGAATTGAACTTATTGAATTTATTGAACGAGGGTACTGGTTTTTACACAGAGCGATTGCCATCTGACCTCTGCAACCCAGAAGGGAAACCAGACCCAATCCTAAATAAGGACAGAGTTTTCAAGCCGCCAATGCTAAGCATTGGCATCTGACATGGCCTAACGACTAATATCTACAGTATTAAACGATATTATCTGGAACCAACGGCTTAACGTTCCTTCTGAAGTACGGAAAAAGCGCCGAATAAACGTACATATGTAATTTGAAAACCCAAAACACATTGGTACGTGGTGAGATTCGAACCACGACCGCACAGGAGGCAGCGGTAGGGCCACTACACCATCGGGCTCTCACTTTTTTTTTTCACATTTTATGAAAAATAACAGAGTACAAAGGTTTACAGTTACATCATTTTATTTGATAAAAATATTTACCTAACAACCTGTGTAAGCCCAACGACCACCGGCCACCGGCGCACGCGCGTCTCCGAACTAAAAAGAACTCCTTCCGGCGAACTATTTTTACTCCAAAAACAAACTAGAAGCAATAAAAACGCTAAAAAGCTCTTAGACAGCGCTTTATTGACCGTATGGGTCGTGTTAGTGATGTTACCCCACAGCATAACCCCATATGTTGACAGTTAGAATTGTTTTGTAGGAACAACAAGGGGTGTGTTTATGAGCGTGCTTCTAATAGACCGTGTACTTAGATGATAATAGATTTATGTAAGACTTAAAAGTCTTACATAAAGGGTTAAAAAGGGTTAAAACCCTTCTTCGTAGCATGGCGCTTTAAATTAAAGTACAGTCTAAATCGATCGTTTAGAAGTCATAACAATTTTCAAGATTTATGACAACGCTTTTTAGAATAATGACGTGATTTTGACATTCAAACTTTATGAGCATTTAAAATAAGAACAAAATTAAACCAATGTTTTGACTAGCAACAGTTTTTGCTTTGTAAAAACATCACGTTTCATATCGATCGTAAACTTAACGCCTTACAATAAATAAGTAAAGCAACTACAAAAAGATGTTTGCTATACAAAAAAAACAAGCGCTTCTATATCAAATTCCTCTCAGCAAAAATGACATAAGTGTCGTCAAACTTTTAGTAAGACCTTGTCGCTCTGCTTACCTCGTTAGAAACACAGGCGTATATATATTTATGTGTACTATAACCCATAACTAACCGATGGTTTCCTTACTTCCAGGTTTTCTCTCCAAATGCGTCCAGGCGGGCTGGTGAAGATCTACGACTCAGCGCTGATGTCCTCGTCCCAGTACAAGTGCCTGCTGATCAGCGAGCGGACGACGGCTGACGAGCTGCTCGCCATCTTATTACATTGCTATGACTCCAATGAAGGCGTCGAGAGGTTCTCCTTGTATGAGGTGAACAATATTTTCAATCAGTGATCCTCCTCCTCAATGTCCTTCATTGCTTAGGATTGTGACCGTAAGAAGTCTCCACTCTGTTAAGCTGTCGCCAATTACCAAATTAAAACAATTAAACTTCTTCTTACGTAACTTTCCACTTGTATTTGAGATTTGCCTACCATGAAGTTCAGAAAGAACTTATAACTTCAAGTAGGGATGCAGTATTACCTGCTAGGTTTCACCTTTTCTCGGTCATTAACAATTGAGGCTGTTTTAAGACGCAATAGTTATTGCACCTTAGATTGGTTATGATAAATTAGGTTTCGTTTCTGTCAATTCCAGGTCAGTCCATCACAAGAGTACGAACGCAAGCTCCACCCCGACGATCTACCACTGCTGGTTCAGCGAGCGTGGCCTCCTGACACCGACTGTCACTTCAGGGTACGCCGCAACCCCCGCGCACCCCCGCTACCACCCCGCACCATACCTACCATCACAATACCTGCAGATATTCAAGAGGAAGATGAACCGTCTAGAGCGCTGTCCGCTCTCTCGTTGGAATCCTCAGATAGTGACGATGGGAGACGATACAGCCCAGTGTATAAGTTCCCTTCCATCAGCTATTGTCGGGAAACTAAAAACGACTACTTGTACATCTGACTAGCCGTCCGGCTGTTGCGGCTGCAGCGCCGTCTAGCGACTAAGTTGTGGACTATTGACACTCGCAGAGTGAGAAAAACTCGCAAACGACTAACCTATGTGAAGTGAAACTAAACTGTACAGTGTATAAATTGTAAATATAAGATGAGTAATCTCTGATGTGAAACCAAAGAGATGTTGCAATACAGCTTTCTTTCTAACGAAATTAATGTAATAAAATTCGATACGGCAGTCTATTATCTGTAAGTTTATGCTAGTCTTACCAGTGTTTCAGATTCGGTTGTTCGATCGACACCTAATGCAACAGTGTATAATTAATGTGAAAATGTATATATTTTGTTAGTTGTAATGTTAGCTAGTAGAACCAAAGAGGCAAGCGGAGAATATAGAAGTGAAGCTATTTATCTGTTACGCGTTGTAATGTTTAATTTATTTATGAGGCGATGAAGCCGCCGGAATGTTACACGTCATCGAATTTACTGAAATATGCCTGTAATAAATTACAGTTTTCTATAACTAAAACGTAATTTTATTTGACTTTAACCACACTCACGCATCTGAAAGCACTCTACACAGAATTCTCGATTTCACTCACATTTCCACAATTTGCGTCTGATATTAGCTATCTTTATAGATCTGGGATAAAATTTTAATTATTGTCTATAAGCTGTCAATGAAAATACAGGTCAGGCCTGCGTTCAGAGCCATTTAACTGATCAAGTTTTAAAAATAATACTGCCCGTTCAGAGAAATTTCGATTAGGTGAGTTTTTATCCGGCCCGTTCAGAGGCGCACCGGAAGTGAAGTTTCATCAAGTCCCGGTAGCCTAAAATTCATATGGATATTTTTTTATACTGGGCCGTCTGAACGCACCCCAGGTCAGGAGCATTTAACTTATAAGCGCGGCGGGTCCGGTCAGGTCAGGAGCAAAGAAAAACACAAAGTAATCGATATAAAGTATTTTATTTACAAATGATTGCAACAATGAAGTACAGATGATGCAATATAATTACAGAGTATGTATGTTCAAAAAATGGGAAACGGATAATATCTATCGGTACTAAAATTATGTTAGTCAAATTTATACATTTCACGCGAGCTCCGAGGCTTCGAGTGCGAAGTGGTTACCCTAGCCTAGCTAGCCTACTCTCTCTCCGAGTGACGTCACACGCGATGACGTCACCCCTCCTCCGTCCCACTCACTCTCGTACAAAATAAAGGACGCCGCGCGATCAGGGAGTCCCTTCGTATCATTAGAGGCATGGGTTAGCCATGGCCAATACGCGATCCAGATAGGTATTGTAAATTCTTTACTACTTTAAATTTCATGAGTATCAAACATTACCGTCATGATCCGTAACATAAGATAAATAAGTATGTATGTACCTAAATTTTAGTGACTCAGTAACTTAATGATTTAAATATCTATAGTTCAACGGGATACATCAATAAGTAGATACAGTTAATGCTGACAGTCTACAAACATGATCAAAAGCAGCAGAGTGATGATGATTACAACAATGAAGCCGATTCTCCAATAACACGACGGGACTCCCCGTAAACGCCGCACGGCGTCGCGCCCAAGCGTGTCACTAAAGCTCAGCGAATCGAAACAGCGTCCAGCGCGGCGGGCATTATGCGCCCCGAAGGAATGCGCGACAACGAAAACATTAAGGATACGCGAAATCGCAAAGCTCAGGTCTCGAAAGCACCTGGCTTGCGCACTCTCACACTAGACCGCGTTGAGCGCGCGGCGCGACGGCGCGTAGTCGTCAGGCGGGTCGCGGTCGCGGTCGCGGCGCGGCGGGCGCTCGTCGCGCGCGTAGCCGTCGCGCGTGTAGTCGCGGCCGTACGCGTCGCGCTCGTACGCGTCGCGCGTGTAGTCGTGCCCGTACGCGTCGCGGTCGTAGGGCTGCTCCTGGCGCGGGTACTCGTGCCCGTACTCGTCGTGGTAGTAGTCGCGCGGCGGCTCGCGGCCGTAGCGCGGGAACCGCTCGCGCGCGTAGTACTCCTCGTCCAGCCGCTCCGGTCGCGGCGCGCGGCTGCGGCCCCCTGGGAACAGACCGTGTTTCAATTACGCATCCATAAATTTTAGGCCCTTTAAGAAATTTATTTGATGTCATTATTTTCTCATAAGCAGTTACGGTACAACGCTAGGGTCTGGAAAATAAAGGCATCGAACCAACAAACTCAATAAGTATTCACGAAACTCAAAAGAGCACACGGCAAACAGCACACGAGGCGAGCGAGTCGTTGTGCCCGCTGAGTGGGGTGGGTTCACACACACCCGCACTTACTGCCCTACGAGACCAGGTTGAGCCCCATCTGCATGAGGACCTGGCCGTGGCGCACCACTCGGCCCGACACCGGCATCACCACCAGCTCCGCCGAGGGGGAGGGCGAGGGGGGCGCGGCGGCTGCGGACAACACCACGTCAGCCCACTACCACTACTGCCATTTTACATCTGATCCCTGAGCAACTCGGTTGAAAGGAAATATGTCTTTTTTGATCCAATCATGGAGACGTCAGCCTGGATAGTGAACAACGAAGTGACCTTAAATCGCAAGCTGATTCGCAAACACTTGACATAAGCCAAGCAGACTCGTTGAAAGCACTTGCGCTTATTATAAATTAGCCTGAAATCACTAACTCCACTCGAGTCTAGTTGCTAGAAGACGGACAGTTAGTAAAGCGACACCCTCAATCAGCAGACAAGCGGAGGCGTAGGTGAACACCGTTCTTTTTCTCTTCAACAATTGACATATCCAGAAAATTCACTAACAAATCATGCTGTGAGCGGTGAACTGTCTGTACATGATATCTCAAAGAGAATAAGACCGATTCTCATTCTACTCTCATTTGTAAGTGGCGGTCGTCAGCCGCTAGAATTTGGTCGGAACCTGGGTAAGGGTAGAACCGCGTTGTACTGCTAAAAGGCTACACTGGAATATATGGTCTTCGCTCGACGGTTAGTGGGCTTGTCCTGAGGCTTGTACTGAAATGAACAGGGAAGTCAGTAGGCCGTTCGAGCAGGAACATGGTGATATACAACATCAATGTCTATCATCTACAACAGTTGACAAAGGTGCTGCTACAACATAGAGAGTCTTTATTACTGTGGTTAATATTAGGTAAGATAGTTTGACTTTAGTAGACAAAGATAGATAGGACGCCACAGAAAGATGTAGTAGGATTTTATGAAAGGTTAAGAAGTGTGTATCGTTTCAGCCTCCTCATAGAGACTCACTGAATACTCGCGTCAATGAATACTTACGTTGATGGTACCTTACCTAATCATGATAATGTCCTACTACAAGTTACTGTGACAAAAGGTGATGAATCTACGGATGGTAAAGAAGAAGTATTAATTAGTATTGACGGTGATAGACACGATGATACAAATAAAATTTATGATACAGATGATGAATATAAAACATATGGCAATGTTGTTAGGTATGTTATTGAGAAAGGTGATGAATATAGTTTTAGTTAAGAAGAAGTAACAATTACTACTGACGGCAATGGTAAAGACTTTTGTGACGTTATTGAGAAAGGTGGTGAATCTACTGATGGTATAGATGCAGTTACAATTATTACTAATGGTGAATGCGAAGATTTCAGTGTGGTTATTGAGAAAATTGGCAAAGATGAAATAACAATCATTACAGATTGACGGTGATGGTAAAGACTTTAGTGATGTTATTGAAAAAGATGATGAATCTACTGATAGTAAAGTAGGGTTAATATTTTTTACTAACAGTGATGGTAAAGATTTTAGCGATGTAATTGAGAATAAATATGAACCTGTTGATAGTTAAGAAGTGGCAATGATTTCTGATGCTGATAACAAAGATGTTAGTGTTGTTAGTTACCTCTCTCCCGGTCGTAGGAGTAGGAGTCGGTGCGTTCGCGATGCCCGCCCGAGTGCGCGTGCGCGTGCTCGCTCGGAGGCTCGTGGGCATGATCAACACACGGACACACACACTTATACTGATTGTTCCACAAGGGAGCAGGAATATTTTTGAAGGATATACTTTCATTTCTGAAATATACTATGGAAGTGGCTCCCATATGCTGCCAAAGATTTTTTGTTAAAAAGGGGAAAGGCCATAAACCAACTTAGCTCTTTGGAACATCCAGTATAATACGTTAGTAAAGTGATCAAGTTAAAATCTGATTAATATTAATTATTTAGTAAAGCAATGTTACTCACAACTAATACAAACAAGATATTAGATAATTAAATCACAGTAAATAAATAAATAATTAAAGAAATGATAAAAATGAATGTAAGAAACAAATGTAAGAATAATAATGAAGATTAAAATGATTAGAAAACTGCAACAGATAAATAAATTAAATAATAAAGTAAATTAATAAGTAGTAAAGTAACGTAATCTTCAATATTTTTACTAGAGAATATTAAAGCAACATTGATCCATATGATCCTAATCAAATCAATGTTAAAGGTACCAAATTGGTATCAGTGCGGCAAAGACTACCAATTTTTTTACAAAATTTTTCTCCATATATTTTTTGCAACTTATATATACTTAAAGGTTTTTTTATTCTTCTCTAGTTTAGTTTTGTTTTAAGTACAGTATGCTTTGCCACACCAAACTGGCACCAACAAACTTCTCGAACGGTGGTAAGTCACCGTGACTCTTGCAGCAGTAACATTCGACTCACCAGGTTGCGCGTGATGATGATGCGGGTGCGGTGCGTGCGGAGCCGCGTGCGGCAGCGGCCGGGCCAGCGCCGCCACGGCCGGCGGGTGCGTCGCGCGCCAGTACGCCTGCAAAAAAGACAGATTTACACAACCCACGCCAAAGTCCTCGATTATTACACCAGAGTTTATAGGTCGTTTCCTCCAACAAACCGAACGAACGAAGAACATTCGAGATATTTGAGGAACATCATTGATACAGTCATGGGGTGCTTGCTTGCAACACACAAGTGCACCCTCTATTCAGTATGAGGTAGACTGTTACGATCAGAGATAAATCTTTTTTAGTTTGTTTTATTGGACTTATTTGCATCATAATACAAAATTTATATAATACGTCACCGGACTAAAGAGATAAATCAGGCTCTGGATCGATTAATTATATGCCCATCCGACAGGCATGATCAGATAAGTTACTTTTCGGATAATTAGGTGATCAGCATGCAATGACCTAACCAACAGCAGCACCAAATCGTAGTCTCCAACGGGATTTGAACCCGGGATTTCCGGATCGAGTTCATAGTTTAGATCATTAAACCAGGGAGGCAGTTTACTACTACTACGTCAGTAGCAATAATCAGTTGAGGAACATGGACCTCACGATTAGATGCCTATTTAAAAAAAAACGTATTTCACCTCGAAGTAACCCTCGAGTCTCGAGATGGTTTTCGCCGAGGATTACCGTTTGACACAGCGCCAATTTTAGGTAGCCCCCGTTTACATCAACACGTTCTATACCATGTTCTTTATGCCTCACCTCGATGTGGTCAGCGAGGCGTTCGACGGATTGCCCACGTACGCTCTTGTCGGCGAAGAAGTCCAATAACGTCGGAAACCGCGTTGACCCAATCGGCATCATCTGCAACGACAAATTCTTGATCTTCATGAGAAGAAGAAAAAGAAACTGGATTTGTTACCTCGATGTATTCAGCGATGTGTTCACCATCTACTGCGGACACTGCACCAGCTTTTTGGCTACCATCGTCTGCATCGCCCAATAGGTTCTTTATCTTGATGAGACGAGAAAAGAAACATCTCAATGTCTTACTTCGAGATTTTCTGTGAGACGTTTGCAGACGACACACCACACTGCACCAGCTCTTCAGCAGCTACCATCACCAACAGGTTCTTCATCTTCATGAGCAGATGAATGTGTAGGTTCTGGATGACTAACCTCAAGGTACTCGGCAATATGTTCGCAGGCGTCTTCTAGCTGATTCTCATCCAGGATGACATCAAACATCTCAGGTGGACACTGCGCCAGCTTCTCTGCAGCCACCATCTGCACCGACAGGTTCTTACTTTGTCCCTTACCGCGGGATTTGATCAGCCGCTGGAGCACCTGCCAATATGCACAATTGGATTTTTATTGCAACGCTGAACAAATAAAATGGGTAACCAATTAATGCAGTTTTGAAGTTCTTTTTAACATTGCATAACATGTATAACATAACATTTATTAGTATACATTTAATTTATTCAAATATTTATTTGAACGCCCCCGATTGACAAAGGGTAAGCTTAAAACCAGCTGAGCTGTGCTTATGCCTATTTCATTTCTATAATTTGTTGTGTTTGTATGTAATGAATGTAAAGTATAATTAATTGGTAATGAAATAAATGCTTTGTATTTGTAAGTTTTGATAGTGTTCGTTACACAAACCATGTATATGCCTATTAGCTGTACTATTAGGCGGTTTTGGAAATTCAGACACCGGGAATCATCGGGTCGTTCCACTCGAATACCTACTCGATAAGAAAAAGACCATACCTTAGGGCTGGAGATCTTCAAGTATACGATGGTTGGTGCGAGCGAAGTCTTGGCGAGCTGTGAGGGGTGGTTGATGGTGTCACAATCTAATACCACCAGTTGGAGCGTTCGTGCCAGATCGAATATCCTCTCGATCTCCGCCTGTTGCAGACACAGTATTAGAAACATGTTTGAGGGTATTACACATCTAGGACATGCAAGTTAGGAAGTGGATTTCAGTGATCACTCGAGACAGGGTTATCGTCTAACTTGTGTTTGTGAAAGGTTATCTACTTAGGTTTTGTAATGAATGGCACACAATGAAAGGTAAGTCACTATGATTGTGTGTTAGGTTGTCGTCTCGAGGGATACTAACACACTTCCAGGAGTCACACATTTTCAACCAAACGATCTAATGTGTTAATACAGTCATGATAATACCACATAATAAAATAACACCAACAACCTACAACGTAATGAGCAAGCAAAATTAAGACACACGTTATGCTTAAATACTGATCAAACAAAATTTAAGTATGATGACGACATCGAGCAACAACCAAGGCGGCAGTCAACACAAGAACTACGTCGGTTAGTTGCTGTAAAGCGGGCAGCTTAAACCGCGCACCTGGACCTCTGCTATGCAATTCGTTTTAGAATTGGATCTGTCCATCATGATCGGTTTCTTGGAGGACTGGTTATTGAGCAAATTGCGCTTCGCCAGCGAGATGTCTGCCGTGACGCGCGTGATGATGATCCTGTAACACGAGGACGGGTGTGAGTGTGTGCATTACCTGCACCTCGGCGATACCGGTGGAGCGCGAGTTGGCACGCTCCATGATCGCGCGCTTCGACGGGTTGTTCAACAGCGACCGCTTCGCCAACGAAATATCCGCCATCACGCGTGTTATTATTATCCTGTAATTTGAATTCTGTTCTGTCACTATTCCTAATGTTTAGCTTATCATTACGAAGCCATCACGTTGAAGCGCTGTGTGCCATCATCTATACGCTGCTTGGAGTGTCAGGAAAGTTCCCATTAACTTGTGCCATCTTGTTTTAATAATTCTAAATAATTGCTGTCACTGAAGAATTTATGTAATTGTTGCCCCGAGATCTATCTATACTTGATGATGCCCCTGTCTACCTTCACTTCACTTACCTTCCTTCGAACCGTCTCTTCAAGAAGTCGAAGAGAGCCTTCTGCATCATGTCAGTGACCTCGTATCCTTTCAGCGAGGGTCCAACGAGGACCACGGGCCGCATGGAGGGCACCACATCGTAGGGCGTGCAGGCTTCCTGCTTCTTGAAGAAGGGCTTCCGCTTCTCCTTGCCGGCTGGGAAGGCGCCAGCACCACGACCGCGACCTCCGTCTGATTCTTCGCCTGGAATATGTTTATTGAGAAGTTTGCTAGAGTCTAGTTCAAATGGGAGACGTTTGATACAGTTGGTATTGGTAGACTTGACACTTCACCAAATACGGGGTTCTGATGTAACATCTCTAGAAAATCTTTGCTTTGTTTACTTATCGTTTTATTTTTTTACGGTTTTACTGGTACTAAGATATTCATAGCAGAGATAACATTATTTAAATGCACAGTCACGGATATTACATGCATTGCCTAGTTACATATTCGTTACATTACATGCCTATTTCAAAATTATTGTAGGTTTCAAACAGTCCAAAGAACTTTTTAATATTACCTAGAGGTCGGAATACAGGACATTTTATACCATAATAAAAAAAAAGATAAGAAATGAAACGGAGTAAAACCAAGTCGGTATAGTTTATTGTTTGAAATGTTGTGGTACGTATTTTTATCCTAATTACTGTGGATAAAAAGGTTATGATAACTTGTCGATTTTAGGAAAGTTTGCATGTTGTGATGTACGACAGATGTGTCGCTGTACGTATCTTTGGTTTTATTCCGCTGTAACATTGGTAGTAATTAATTATAATGGGTTTCACTCGACAACATCCATTTATGCAATGCAAAGCATTTACTATTCAAAAATTGGAACCGGTAATTTCTGAAAAGTTGCAAATTGAACTAAAAATACATAAATATATTGAGTGTAAAGTCAAAACAAGGAAAAACTAAATAAATGTATTAACTTTTTGACTATGTTAGTAAGCGTTAATTTATATCATCTTAGTTTTTCCTCATACGAAACATATAACAATATTTAAAAGTAAGGGATATTAATGGGCAATGGGGCAATGGGATGGGATGCATGACCAATATGAAGAAAAATCTTTAAGAAAATACGAAAGAAGAAGAAATAAGAAATACTTAAACTTGTAAAAATAAATATAACAAATATTTTGCAGGTGATAATTGGTAGCATTTCCTGGTAAACGAAATGGGTGGGAAAGAAAGCTTACCTCGATCGAAGGATGTTGCATCTGAAAAAATGTCAAGAGTGAGTGCAAGAGAGCCAACACCAGGAAATCCCATCAACTCTCGCCGAGAACTCATGTGTTAATGAGGAATATGGCATGAGTGGCAAATGAATAGTAGTACAAAGCAGTTACACATACATTCCATACATACATTTTATAAGATATAAAAACATATGAAGCTACATAATCACAAGTGACATAAACTGAAGGACCTATATAGTAACAAAAGAATTAAAAGGGATAAAATATTCAATATTGTACGTTAGTAAAAAAAAATGTACCAAATTGCTACCTTGTGGTACAATCACGTATTATGTAATAAGAATTCCAAATGTATCCAAAAAAACTTTGGTAACTTTTTAGTTATAAAACATAACTAAAAAGGGAGGATAATTACTTAATAATATCGAGATAATGGCTTATAAAACTTAGCTTCATATAAAGTACCTTAATATGTTTGGCGAAAAGTATACCGGAAGCCTTGGACAAATTGTAATTTTTTTTTTTAAACTGCTTTAACCCAACTAAATATGGCTTATTCAAAGGAACTAATCTCAGCCTATATTGCATCAATAAATAAACTATGAAATAATAAATAAAAAAATGCCACTTGCAATTATAAAATACACATTATATATATATATAAATTTTAGGTAGTTTTATATAAAGACAACAGCCAATCACATTAAGACGGGCACTAAATACGTTACGACACAGAACAGTCGCCTCGCTCTTTCGTTGTTATTTCTTTAGTTATTTCACTTAGTGCAGTTAAACAGTCAACCAGGCATTAGAAAGAGCAAGACGATAGACCAAGAAGGGAAACAGACGTAAGACAACTGCGTTGTACTAGATGCATCAGATGAAATGTGTTTCTTTTTTCGTTTAAACCTGAAGGGGTGGAGGAAAGGCTGATGATTTTCCATCAGCTTGAACAATCCTCACTGGTAGTTTATGTTAATTTTTGTATTTGTTCTGAATTTTACAAAAATATATTGTTTACTATTTGTTACGATTGAAAAATACCCAAACTTAGTTACTTTTACGTCTCATCTGATGCATGAACGAAGCATAATGAAAGGCATCCTGCAATCTTCCTTATCTTACTCAAGTTCATTTTCATTTATAAACATTTAATTATCAGTTTATTGAGTCAAATTATTTTTCGTGAAGTGAAAACTCCCAAAGCGAGTTCATATGTGTACGCGTGTTTTAACTTGTGAGGAATTCTTCTTTCTTGAGTGGAAGTCTAGTTTTTTTAAACTTGAGTGATATGAAGGAAAAGCGCAAGCATGGCGCTGTAGCGCTGCACCGTGTGTTGTGGTGGCGCGTGACGTACCGGGTGTGGGGGGGGTGCTACCTCGGCTGGCGAGCGGTTGCGGGACGTGCGAGGCGCTGAGGTTGGCGGCAGATGCGGGCCGCGGGTACCGCCCGCGCGACTGCAGACCGGCCCGCAACGTCTCCAGCTTCACCGGTGACGGGATGAAGCCGATGTCGGATCCTTCCTTCACGAGACGCCCGATCCACCAGTGGTTGTCGTACTTCTCCTGGAATTGTGAGGGACGATACAGTAGTATCAACGATGTATCAGCATTCTTCCATTTGAATAGAAACTTTTATTGAAAATAAGAAATTAAGCTACTGAACTGAACCGATTGTTATTAATGACTCCAAGTTGCCAAATCAAGCCTCTGCCTTAGACCATTTTGCTGGATGGATTTGGCTGCTTTCCAGAAATTATGTAAGTTAAAGGAATATTACCTTGATGTGCAGGAAATCCCGCACCTTGAAGGAGATGGCGCTGCCGTGTACAGGCGAGTCGTCTTCCAGATCTCCATCGTACGCGACATTGGTGCGCACTGCAAACGCCACTGGCTTTGACTGGAACCCACAAACCCATCACTTTAACACCACAATCGACCTCCCAAAAACAAATAAACTCAACCAACTAACTCACCAGAAAACAGGTTCGATCAGACCAGTAGTGATGGAGAAAAAGGTTTTAGATCATAGTCATAAAAGTATCATAAAGGTAGCTGATAGCTATGTACGTGGATACGAAAATGACGTAACTAGAGGCCAATTAAATATCTAGTGACGTTGGTTCCGATATGATAAGCGTATCGTAATAGCTTCACGTAAAGCCGACTAGAAGTTACGAGAATAGACACAACAACATTAAAGCCGTTTCTAAAGTTGATGTTCTATTTCATGAAATTGCTGATAACGCAGTTAAAAGTAAAGATGATTAGGTATACAAGCCACCAGCAAAACTGGTATAAGTCTTGTTCTCATTACGGGTTCAACTTTGGTTTAACGGTTGACGATGGTTAAAGAAATTGCTGATTACACCGGTGGGTATGGTTATAGAAACTACCAGCAAAGCTAGGACGAGTTGTTCGACAAACAAAGTATTGCAGAGGGGTATGGTCACTAGTGTGTGTGTGACAAAAGCAGGCTTGGACTCACCCGTGCCTTGTCGAGCTGTGAGAGAGCCTGCGCTTCCTTCTCGCGGCGCAGCGCCTCTTTGTCTTCGTCCAGCGACAGTTCCGACGACGGCTGCGAGTAGTTCGAATCTGCTGAGCCCTGGAATCAATGCAAATTGATTTTCATTAGATGTCGTAACTTAAAATTGAAAACAAACTCTAGCGTAGTTTAGCGTAATGCAGCTTCGGTGCAGTAAAATACGAGAACAAGAATTTCGTAAATTACAAAAGCTTGCCACTAAACTTCGAGCCCGACGTCAAATGCAGCTGTAAAACATTTACGATAATTTAGCAGGTACTGTACGAACCGAAACAAATAAAAGACGATTTCAAAATAGCACTTCACTTTTCCATTTAAGTTTCTAAAACTGCTCACAAAACTAAAGATGAACGACTATTCTTAGCTCAGAACATAAAAAAGATTGTAGTAGGTGTTGTGAAAGTTTGTGAGGAGAGGTGCGCGCGCAGGTGCGCACCGCAGAGCTTTGCAGCGGCATTGCAGCGGCGGAGGAGGCACAATAACTGGCTGCAGCTGTACACTGCGCTAGCGATATGCAAATCCCGACACGTGTCGCCGCTTACGTCGACTATGTTGCCGCAATATATTTATCGAGCATATATGAGAAGGGGAAGGAAACAGAATGGAAGAAAGTAAACACAATCGTAAATAAGAAAGGTATGTGCACATTAATGTGTTTCAATTTCATGTTGCGTGGTACACCGTTGAATGGATATCGATGAATTTTAAAATAGTACTAGCCTGTGATGTAGATACATACATAGGTTCATGTTATGTTGGTAAATATGATGTTCATTATCTAAGCAAGCTAGCAATATGTGAAGCCAAGTGAAGTGTTGGGTGGTATAGTGTTTTAGATAGCTCTGTGCAATATTGTGGTTTTAATTAGCCAATCATAATATATGAGCAAACTCAACAGAGTTGTTGTTGTTATACATGGATGATTTTTCATCATTTTCAGATGAATATTCGTTTTTGTAACTTTGTTGAGTCCAAATCTCGGGATGCATTTTAGCCACAAAAAGGTAGTTTTGGATGTAAATTTTGAATAGTTTCCTTACCAAGGGCTTGTAGTTTGTCATTGGTTGGTGTGGTGAGGCGTGTCGACTGCATGCAATTCGTAACACACAAACAGTCAGATATACTAAGAATAACATGCTAGAAATAACTAGGATATATATGTAGGATATCATTGAAATAAATAAAATAATTGTAATACGTAGAGTTGTCTCAAATATGATGAATTAGAAATCCATATTTTTGAAACAATTAGAATTGTAATTAAATGAAAATTAAATCAAGTATAGTTATTAAATATACTAATTAATTTGAGACGACTGTACAAAAGTATAAGAAATACTTAAAAATAATTGTAAAAGTGAAAAGTTAAGAGACCTCCCGAAACTAAATAAATAATTATTGCAAGTATAAACAATATTGATAAGTTTTATAAACTAAAACAAGATAATGAAGAAGTTATGTCATATATTAATCCTGAGTACTGTTTGTTCACTAAACTATGTCTAAAAAGCAGAAAAAAATAACAATTAGATAGACTACGAGATGAAAAGAAAAGTCAACTCACTACTCTACAAGAAAAAGAAAACAGCGCTACGAAAGCTTACCTCAGCCACAGCTTCCAAAAATACCAAAATAGAAAAAACAAAATCTCAAACTGGACTTCATTTTGAATTAGGAATGACACAAGTTATTTGGAATTTAAATTAAAGATTTAGTTTATTATTTTTAAGAAGATTGTAAATGAAACTTTTGAAACGGGGTTTTCAGTCCATTCAGCAGGAAAGGGCGAGTGATTGAGGAGCAGGCCTGAATAGAACTGAGCAGAAACGGCAGTAGGCTCCGTCGGCAGACGGGTGGCGGGTCGAAGCGTGACGTCAGCAACCCCCGCCCCCGCCCGCCACCCCCCGACCCCGCGCCCTGCATATTTTACGCCCTTGTTTTTGGGACATCGCCAGTTGTGGATGTGGTTTTTTATATCGTTCGGGGTTGGCTTAATACTATTTGGATGTATGTTTCAGTCCTGCATATTTCATGCAGGTCGTCCGCACGAATGTGAAATCGGAGTGAAAATAGTCATGAACGAAATTCATTTAAACGAGAACTCCATAAAAAAGTGGATTTTGAAATGTATTCCCAAGAAATATTTCCCCGTTTAAATACATGTTTTGTTGGAAAGATGCAAGATGATCAAAATATATACATCTTTCTTCGCCAGTATAACCACCTACGTATCACGACTGACAACGGCCACGTCCTCGCACATGTAAAACCCCGTCTCGCATGGCACAATAAGCCTCTCGACCTATTTGATAAACTGGCGGCACGTTTTGGCTCGGGCGCCGTTCGGCCGACTCCTGACGCTGATGCTAGCCTGGTAGCTTGTGTCATATTCGCCGACAGAGAGGCGCCATACAAGGCCACGTCCTTGAATGATAGTACCAGAACCAATTATCGCTAGTGAAGCCAACCTCTAATGATCTGGTAGGTCCTGGCGCTCATGGCAGCCTGGTAGCTTTGGCGGCGGAGCGGCGCCATACAAGGCCACGTGTCCTTGAAAGCCAGAAATTAGCGCATAGTGGATGGAGCCAAGGCATTTTACATTATCAGTTTTGTAGATTTGTGTTATGCTTCTCATAAGATCTCAATTTCAAACTTCGATATGAATCTGGTACCTGTACCACACAATACCATCTTCAACAGTAAACACTGAAATCAGGGCTTAGTGAAGTCTAATTTAAAAATGTTTTGTTTTTAATTAAAATTTGTTTTTAATGCGATGTGTGAGACTACTTCCATTACTTCCATGCTGGACTAGGAGCTAGAGAAAAACATAGAATGTGCCAGCTGCATTTCCTCCCGGGATGCTGTATAAACCAGCTAAGGGAATCGAGGTCTTCAGTATATTGCAATTTAGGCGATGGGCTGACAACCTGTCACTATAGCAATATACCTAAAAATATCTTAAATAACCCTCAAAACTTTGTTCTGTGTTTCAACTGTGTTCCTTCCATGCTGGACTGGGAGAGATAGAAAAACATAGCATGTTCCAGCTGCCCTTCCTCCTGGGCATGCTGTAGAAGTCAGCAAAAGGGACTCGAGGGTTACAGTGTATTGTAATTTAGGCGATGGGCTGACAACCTGTCACTATAGCAATACACAGTTCAATCTAAAATTGCCCTCAATTTTTGTCAGACGTGGCGAAAGTGCCTTTTACTAGGCGTTTAACGCTCTGCCTACCCCGCAAGGGATAAAGGCGTGATTTTATGTATGTATGTATGTATGTAAAACTTTGTCAGACGTGGCGGAACGACCTTTGTTTAGGTTGTTTACGCTCTGCCTTCCCCATTAGGGATAAAGGCGTGATTATATACATGTGTGAGACCCACAGAAAAGTAAAAGCTAGGGGCGGTTCAGTCAGTGTGTGTACCTATGTAAAAGTCATAAATGAAAGAACATGTTTGTATTTTGGTTTGGTTGTTTCAAAAAGTGAAAACTTAAAATTGAAACAGTGAAATGCATCACGAGTCTGTTGCTCTTTGGTAGTGAAGCTGGTCATAAACCGAGTACCAGGCCAGGAGCCCAGACACTAGTTCCATGAGCAGACGTCGCTCAAGGTCGTCTCCGCACTCTACATCCGGACGAAATATGTTGGGAAAACAAGTCGGGACTATGTTCCCGCGCAGGCAACTACATGATTTAGTGGAAACAACAAGGAAATATTTTTTTCACTTCTCATGCTCGAAAAAGTACTACTTTATGCAGAATCTAGGCGACATAAAGTTGAACTTTATGCACAAGGGCAAAAAAGTTGCTTTTTAAATGTATCTATACTAAGGCAGTGACCATTTAGACCATGCAGCTAAACATAATAAATTGTGCACAGATAAAACTTGCTAATTTATAATATATCCTTCCCTATTTGCATTTTTGGTTTATAATAAGATAATACGAAAAAGTAACTAAATATCAAGACATATTCATCACTAAAAAAAACAATATTCCAAAATAATTTAAGAGTAGGCTATATATATTTTATTCTTTGCCCGAAAATCATGCACAAAAATTAAAAATAGTGAAGTAGCGGGAAAGAAGCTGTGAAATTTTCGTATTGTACTAATTTTACTTTGAATTTTAATTAAATAAATGTTAGTATTTTATGTTACTGTTTTATTTTATCGAAATCGAAGTGAAAAGCAGAGTTTATAACTCGCGCACAAATCATTTTTATCCTCGACTTCTTCATCTGCCCTCGCCCTGCGGGCTCGGGCATATAACGATCTCGGTTAATAATGACTTGCTTTATGCACTCGGCATATAATCTACTATATTGTTTTCTTTTTTTATATTCTTCTTTCATTATATTTATTATCTGTGCCGTATCAAGGTTATTACGAGGGCCAGTTATTATTACTCTTAATAAAAATACAAAAGCAGGTCATTTGTCCGGCCATTTCAATGCGTAGCATTCTGCTACGCTTGCTACGCCGTAGCAGGGGTCTAGTAAAAACAGCTACTTAGATTATGTACGATGCAAAATTTCAAATATCTAGACATTTTTTTCCCTTATTATGTTAATAATGAAAAGATTTTGGTTTACAAAAAAATATATAAGACGTACGGCACAGATTTTGTAGGTATTTTTTCTGTTATTCAACATATGTTTCAATTTATCGTAATATCTTTTTAAATAATTTTCTTAAGACTGTATGTATACCAGATGTAAGGGACAGCCTCATGCAAACTGATAGGGGTTGCTCAGTCAACGACACTGAACAACTATCAGCAGGATTTGTATCCAGAGAGTGAAATAAAAAATGGCTTTTCCATACAAAATGTTCATCTCGATCAGACAATTTGTATGTAATATGTTTTTCACTTCCTGAAAAACATCCTGCTGATAGTTGTTCAGCGTCGTTGACTGACCAACCCCTATCAGTTTGCGGGACGCTGTCCCTTACACCTGGTATACATGTAATAATATCTATAAATTCATACAACGTAATAATAAGACTATAAAAGCTGTTTGGTGTGTGTGACGCACACAACCGTCTGTATTGTATATTCCCGCCATGGCTCAGACACGCCCGGGATTCGCGGGGTTTTCTACACCGCCGCCGCCTGTTTGGTTATGTTTGTTACAAGAATAGAAGCGGACTACATTCTGACTTGACTTTCATTGAAGTTCAACGCGATGATTTGCGGAACAGCGACTGTTATTAAATCATTTAGTAGTATTTTATGTAGTCATCAAGATTTTGTGAATGCATTTTTCGCTTTCCAAATATCATAATACTGTATCCGTTGTAGAGCAATAAAGGAGTATTAATAATGGCACTGGACCACATTCGACTATTTGTACAAATAATCATATATACATATAATCACGCCTTTATCCGTAATGGGGTATGCAGAGCGTCAACTACTAAAACGAGGGTAGTTTTGAGGGTTATTTAAGATAGATTTGTAGGTATATTGCTGTAGTGACAAGTTGTCAGCCTATCACCTAAATTGCGATATACTGAAACCCTCGGATCATTTAGCTAAGTTTTAAAGCATGCTCGGGAGGAAATGCAGCTGGCACATTCGATGTTTTTTTCTTTCTCCCAGTCTAGAATGGACGAAATAAGTGGGTAACACTGAAAATGTTTAGAACTGGCCAGTTAGAAACATTGCTAATGAAAACTTTATGAATTTCAATTTTAGAACTCTTTGGTAACTTAATTAAATATATTGCATTAATTTGTCATTAGTTTTTGTGAATTGGCGGCAAATTTAAAACCTTTGTTACACGTAAAAATAAACCTAACGCGAGAAAAAAGAACGGTCAATGATTTAGTATGAATGACTTTCGTTGTGGGCTTACTCAACAACAAAGCTATGATAGGCTGCGATTAGCATTTTTTAATGAAGCCCCATCTCGTGCCACTATTTACAATAGGTTTAACGAGTTTAAGCGTGGACGTAGCATTCTCAATGATAATCCGCCTGTGTGGGACGTCCTTTACAAGCGACTACTGAAGATAACATCAGTGCTGTGCGACGCATGTTAGAGGAAGATAAGAGAGTGACCTATCAGCAGATACGGGCAAGCCTAGGCACTGGTATGAGTCAAGGTCAAAAAATATTACACAAACATTTAGGCGTCAGGAAGCTTGGTACCAGATAAATTCCCCATACTTTAACCGACGATCAGAAACGCCTTCGCATGGACTGGTGTCGCCAAATGTTAGATAAGTTTAACGGCGGTGACTTAAATGCTGTACTTGACATCGTCACAGGTGATGAAAGCTGGATATATTGCTGCGAACCCGAAACCAAAAGACATTCAGCTCAGTGGGTGCTTCCTTTTGAGGATCGGCCAACTAAGGTAAAGAAAGGAAGAAGTCAAGGAAAATAGATGACCGCCTCATTCTTTGATCGGAAAGGTCATTTCGCGACAGTTGTGCTAGAATATGGAAGGACAGTTACTGCAGACTGTCAATGTCAATCGTTGTTTGCCTGTTGTCTAGGAAAAAAATCGACAGAGCAGCGCCCTCGAAGCAGGATTCTCCTTCACCACGACCATCCTTCAGCGCACTCCGCAAAACGGACTGTTGAATAATTGACTATGGCAGGTGTCAAGAAAATAGGTCATCCGCCATACAGTGGCCATACCTGGCGCCCTGCGAGTTTCATTTATTCCCAAGAACTAAAGATAAAATTCGAGGTATGCAGTGAAAGATGCAAGAAAAACGAAAATGCCATAGAAGATATCTCTAAGGAAGAATGGGCCCACTGTTTTTCTCAGTGGTTCCATCGAATGCGACGATGTGTAGAGAGGAACAGAGATTACTCCGAAAAACAATAAAAGTATTGGCAACTTTCTACATTAAGCCATTTTTCATTTTCTAAACATTTTCAGTGTTACCTAGGTACTATTTGACTTTTTGTACATACATACATACAGTTACGCCTTTATCCCTAATGGGGTAGGCAGAGCATTAACGACCTAAACAAAGGTCGTTCCGCCACGTCTGACAAAGTTTTGAGGGTTATTTAAGATATATCTGTAGTGACAAGTTGTCAGCCCATCGCCTAAATTGCAATATACTGAAATCCTCGGATCCCTTAGCTGGTTTTTACAGCATGCCCAGGAGGAAATTCAGCTGGCACATTCTATGTTTTTCTCTCGCTCTCAGTCCAGCATGGAATAAGAACTATTTGACTATTTGTAGTGATAGTAAAAATAAAAATAATCTACTACTATTATCCAACAACAGATATATTCATACATGACATGGAAACAATAAAACACAATTCTCAAGTATTACACAATTAAAAAGGCGCATGCAAAAGAATAAACACGAAAAAGGTACCATTATGATTATGACACAGATATCAGCCCGACATAAAAAAAAATATCGACACAACATCCAAATTAGAACATCATAAATTACGATACCCTTGAAGTACAGGCGCTTCTAGTGATGTAGCCCTTATCGTCATCGATAGTGACGCCGATATCGATTTTGACTTCACCGATGTCGCATTGGACGGCTCTATCGATTTTACGGATAGTGGCAACTTCATCGTATTTGTCATCAGCACGGGAGTAGCAATTATAGACACTATTTAATGAATTAGGTTTGCAATAAAGTTCTATATAATCCAAAATATCAGGAAAGTCCTTGATATTGCTCTTATTATCATCGTCATTGGCAACGTTATCCATTTCGGCATCAATCAAGTAGCTGGAGCAGTCGGCACTGTCCTCTTTGAATTCACCAAAGATGTCGCTGGCGCCGGTAGTGATGTTATCTTCATCTACTATGTCGACACTATCGATTTTGATATTACCAGATATATCGCTGGCATTGGTCATGCTGTAGCTCTTATCATCTTCAAGTTTGTCGACGCTGTCGGTTCTGACACTACCAGGAAAGTCGCTGGTGCTAGTAGTGGTGAAACTCTTATCGTCATAGACATAAGCGACGCTATTGATTTTGAAATTACCAGCGACGACATATTGATCAACGTTATCGATTATGACATCACCAGCGATGTCGCAGGCGCTGGTAGTGGTGAAGCTGTTATCATCATCTAATGGTACAGTGTTGACGTAATCGATTATAATATCATCGGGGAAGTCGTAGTGATCAACACTACTAATCTTGACATCATCAGGGTCATCACAGCGGTCGAAGGTATTGATTTTGACATCACCAAGGTTGTCGCAGGGGTCACTACTATTGATCTTAACGTCAATGACGTCAAAGCTGTCAATGCTTTCAATTTTGACATCATTCGAGATGCCAAAGTCGTCAACGCTATCAATCTTGAAATAATTTATGACGCCACGGCCGTCAACGCTATCAATCTTGTCAACATCCGAGTCGCCACCGTCCTCAACGCTCTCAATCTTGACATTATAAGAGACGCCACCGTCGTCAACGCTATCGATTTTGAAATAACTTGAGACGCCACGGCCGTCAACGCTATCAATCTTGTCAACATCCGAGTCGCCACCGTCCTCGACGCTCTCAATCTTGACATTATGAGAGACGCCACCGTCGTCAACGCTATCGATTTTGACATCACTAGGGTCTTCATAGTCATAGTGGAGCAGCGATTGCCCGAACGAGTATCCTAACCAAAACGAGAACATTGCGGCACTTGCGATATAGCAACCAGATAATCTGCAGGAAGAAACGCGGGCTTAAGATTTGTGCAATGTTTGAATAGGGATTTATGGGATGACCTATGTTTGATGTTGGGTTAACCCTTCTAGAGAAAAAGTTGCTTTGCTCAATGTTTCGAATATTTCAATATGGCGGACAATACGGCACACAAATATCCATACTAGTCTGCATAACTATCAGGAATGAAAATGTTTGAATACATTTTATAATTGAACAAATTGACCGCACTATCGGATACAATTCAATTGAATTCTGTGCGATGCTTAATTCTAAAAAATATGTCAACTTTAGAAGCCTTTTAACTAGTTATTTATTGAACTGATAGTATCTTTTTATAGACATTACGCAACAGACAACTTGCATTAGCAGTTTTAGTAATACAGCTTCAAAACAATCGCAATGGCAACGAATCCTCTTATTTCTTACCACAAACCTCCTCAAAATCACACAAATCTGAATAATAATGACACTGGTAATAAATTACAAGAGCACTGACGCCTGTTGCGCGGAAGCCGGCGACTGATTGCCTGGAGCGTCGGCCCCCGGGACTCGTAGCTGCCTAGCTCGCACTGCACATGCGTCAAGGGAGCCCTAGACCGCCTAGGCTCGGGCTGCACATGCGTCCAGGAGGAAGGACGCAGGTAGCGAGCGGTGTAAATATACCGATCGATGCTGCAGTCGACACTGTTTCTAGGCACCGGTTTCCGAGATAGATGTACATGAAATATTGCAAATGTATGAGTGTAGGTCGGACTATGATTTCTGCGGAAATTGTATGTTTGTAAAAGCTAGTAGAGGCAGATAGCTCTGTGATGGGAAAATTAAGTGGATAGCATAAATTCTTCTACAAACTTGTAACAACATATGGAAAATAATTAGGCATAAGGGAGGGTAATAACAAGGAGTAATTTACTACCTATAAATAATTATAATAAAAAACAGGAAAGTTATTTTTTTTATAAAAAATACATACCTTTATCCCTAATGGGGTAGGTAGAGCGTAAACGACCTAAAAAAATGGCGTTCCGTCACGTCTCACAAAGTTTAGAGGGTTATTTAAGATAGATTTAGCTATATTGTACTGTCACGTTTGTCACTTTTTATTTCTGTTGTATGTGTTTCTTGTGCAATAAAGTTTTTTTTTTATTGTATTGTAGTGACAGGTTGTCAGCCCATCGCCTAAATTGCAATATACAGAAACCCTCGGAACCCTTAGCTGGTTTTTCAGCATGCCTGGAAGGTAATGCAGCTGGCACATTCTATGATTTTCTCAGTCCAGCATGGAAGAAATATATAAACTGAAATAAATTCTATAAAACCTAGATATCGTCTCATACATTACATCACCGTCATGTCAAAGTTTAAGGAGTGAACACTGAATTTGGGTAATCTTCTATACATATAATAAAACTGTAAACGAGGTGAATTCTGTACATTGAATATTTTATTGACAAATTGCGTAGACATTATACAAGTAATAGAAAGCAAAAATAATGTTTTTGAATTTTTTGTCTGTCTGTCTGTCTTTCTGTCTGTCTGTCCGGGCTAATCTCAGTATCTACTTGACCGATTTAAATGGGACTTTCTTTATATAAATAACTATTACCTGGACTGTAAACTAGGATACAAAAATCACGCGAAGTGACTTAGGGGGTAGGCAGGAATTAGAATTTTGTTTGTTTTAACTGATTATGTTTGTTTTTTTTTGTTGAACTAAGTGTTATTTGGACCTAAACTTATGATAGTATTATCACTCTACCTGACTTAGGGGGTAGGCAGGAAATTCAATTTGGATTGTTTTCAATTGATTTTAATAGATCTTTTTTTACTCAACTGTGTGTTGCCTGGACTCAAAGTTACCATACTAATGATCACGCTACCAGACTTGGGGGCAGCAGAACATTGAATTCTGAATGTTATTAAACCAATTAAGATAAAACTTATTGATTTAACTGTCTGTACCTAGAGTCGCAGGTAGGCCTGCATTTGGGTTATGTTAACCTCTAAACAATAGCATAAGCGGGGAGTACCTCCACGCGGTGAAGGTGGTAACAGTTCAATTACTGGCTTAAACTCTCATTACGATCCGAATGACGAAAGAGTAATAAATAGTTCCTTTCGTTCTATTCAGGAAATGCTTTTATCAATTGGTGGTAAATCTATGAGTGACTTTAGTCTTCCCTCTCCCCAAATACTACCTGGTCAACCGCGTATGAATCGTGAGTATGCTACGGAGATAAATAGTAAATGACATTTTACAAAATTTTACACTAGAACAAAGGGAAATATTTCACATCGTCATCCAAAGCGTATTTAATAATGAAGGAAAGATATTCTTCCTAGATTCTCCAGGTGGTACTGGAATTACCTACCTAACAAAAGAGATTCTTGCAAAATTCAGGCGACAAGGTAAGACAGCTGTGGCTGTAGCATGTTCCGGAATTGCAGCTACACTTCTTCCGGTGGTAAAACTGCCCACACAATGTTCAAAATCCTAATCAATCTAATTAGCACTAAAACACCAACATGTGCAGTTACAAGAAACTGCTATTAAGCAAAGGTGTTTCAGGATTGCTGTCTTATAGTTTGGGATGAATTCACAATGGAAAATAAAAAAGCTGTTGAAGCCGTGGATAGAACACTGCGGGACATTCGCCGAAACGACAGTCCAATGGGGAATGTGACGCTACTTTTCTCTGGCGATTTCCGGCAAACTCTTTCAATTGTTACTGTTACGGGAACCCGAGCCGACAAAATCAATGCATCATTGAAGCGTTCATATCTATGGCCTCAAATAAAACGAATACGTCTTACGATAAACATGCGAGCACAATTAGGCGGAAATTCTCAACCACAAGCATTTTCAAATATTCTTTTGGAAATTGGAGAAGGTAATCTTTCTGAAAATTAAAGACAGGTTGTCATTCCCGAAGTTTTAGGCAGGGTTGTTTCGTGAGCTGATAAATTCAGTGTTTGGACACGTTCCAAGTATTCCGCAACATACTAATTCGAATTTACGATTTGTTATTTCTATTATCTTTAAAACTACGTGGTACTAAGTATCATGGCAACGCATGTTTTAGTCAGCGTCACACTTGAGTACAAAATGAGTGTTATAGAGAGTGTATAACCCGAAACGGGCGTGAGACACAGCTTCCCTCTAACTGATACGATGCTCAGTCAACGAATTCAAACAACTTTTTTAATTATTTTTTTTTGTAATTTTTTGGCAGAATTTCTTTATGAATGCTGTTCAGTTGATTCAGTTGAGTTGATTGATGATTGATTTCAGTTGAGTTTATTGATTAAACGACCCCTTTTGGTTTTCGGGACTGGTAACGCACACCACAGTAACGTATACATGCTTGGTTACCATAATCACTACATAGTATAAAACAAAGTCGCTTTTTCGGTACCTATATCCTTATATATGCTTAGACCTTTAAAACTACGCAACGGATTTTGATGCGGTTTCTTTTAATGGATAGAGTGATTCAAGAGGAAAGTTCATATGTATAAAACATGTATAATATAGTAGAGAAACACGGATGATTTCCGTGCGAAGCCGGGGCGGGTCGCTAGTTTAGTATAAAGAAACATTATTTAACTTTTGTAGTTAACACGCGTCACAGGAACGGGAAATGAATTGTTCATTAAAATATTTTCTTCTCTCAAAAGACTTTTATCCAATTTAAGAATATAACTGATTATATTTGACATCCACAAGATACTGTCAAATCAGAATAAAAATCGTGGAAAACGATCTTTAAGTCAGCACGAAAAGCCACGACCAATGTGTTTTTCGGTTTTCGAATTTCATATGTACGTTTATTCGGTGCTTTTTTCCGTGCTTCGGAAGGCACGTTAAGCCGTTGGTCCCGGTTAATATCATTTAATACCGTAGATATTAGTCGTTAAGCCATATCAGAGGCCAGTGCTAAGGATGGCGGCTTGAAAACTCTGACCTAATCTAGGATTGGGTCTGGTTTCCGTTCTGGGTTGCGGAGGTCAGATGGCAGTAGCTCTGTGTAAAAACCAGTACCCTCGTCCAATTTCCTAGATTAGGAAGCCGACCCCGTGAGATACGGGAGAAGGCTAGGGAGATGATGAGTCAGCACGAAAAGACAGTTTTTTTTTTATTCCCTATTTTTTAGGGATTGCCCAACAGTGGGACACTTAACGGCTATATAAGATAAGATAAGATTTTTAAGGAAAGGGAGTTGTAGGAAGGGAGGAAGCTTATTATGAATTGTAACAAAGATGTGATAATTTAATATTGTGAACGGGTACAGCAATCTCATCTTGTATATCACGGGGTCGGCTACCGAATCTAGAGGATTGAACGAGAGTACTGGTTTTTACACAGAGCGACTGCTATCTGACCCAGAAGAGAAACCAGACCCAAATAAGAAAGAGAGAGAGAAGTTGTTCAGTTTGAGAAAAGTGGATCAGTTTGTAAAATAGATGTTCGGTGTTGAGAAGAGTTGTTCAGTTTTTAAAAAGAAACAAGTTTTAAGGAAAATTGTTCAGATTTGTGAAAATTGTGTTCAGTTTTGAGAGAAGTTGTTCAGTTTTGAGAAAGTTTGTTCAGATTGAGAAAAGTTTTTCAGTGTTAAGTGTAGTTGTTCAGTTTTGAGAAAAGTTGTTCAGTTTAGAGAAAAGTGGTTAGTTTTAAGAAAGTTTGTTCAGTTTGACAAAAGTTGTTCAGTTTGACAAAAGTTGTTCAGTTTTAAGTGCTTTTGTTCAGTTTGAGAAATTTTGTTTAATTTGAGAAATGATGTTCAGTTTCGAGAAAACTTGTTAGGTTTTGATATAAGTTTTTTAGTTTGTGAAAAGTTGTTCAGCTTAGAGCGTAATACAAACATTTACAACGATTAGGAACCTTTTTTTGATAGGGCAGGTACGCAATATTTATGGCCGTACTGTATCTACACTCAGATAAGTATTGTATGTACATACATACATATAATCACGCCTTTGTCCCTAATGTGGTAGGCAGTCAGTTTTGAGGGTTATTTAAGGTAGATTTGAAGGTATATTGCTGTAGTGACAGGTTGTCAGCCCATCGCCTACATTGCAATATACTGAAACCCTCGGATCTCTTATCTGATTTTTACAGCATGCCCGGGAGGAAATGCAGCTGGCACATTCTATGTTTTTCTCTCGCTCCCAGGCCAGCATGGAAGAAATAAAGTATTGTATGTAATTGTACATAACTAGGTATTAAAAGACTCGCGTGATGCTATGAGGAAATTCACATTCATGGTTTAATACCCCTTATTAAGCAGCAGTTGCATAAGTAGCAATTACTACACACACTGCCTACCTATCCCATTAGAGATAAAGACGTGACTGGATATGTATGTATATTTTTCAAGTAGTCGTGTATGTAATACGTTTTTTACTGAATCTTACCGTATTGTACGGAAAAATATAATATTTTACGGTAAATTTAGTTTTTACCGCAGTCTACCGGGGTAATTTTACCGCCTCACATCTCTTACTCAAGAGGCAGCGGCCCTACCTACTACACCATCGGGTACATCAATCTATTGCCAATATTAATTTACAAAACAGGTTTACGACATGTTTTGGGAATATTATAACGACGTCCATTATACGTAGACTTGTGAGTGCATTCATATTTGATATGCTTACCAACCTATTTCATATTTCATATATTTATTGCGATCATGTACGTACATATACATTACATTATGTAGGTCTTAAATACTATTTTAAATAAATGGAGCAGTACATGAACCCTGTTACTAGGGCATTGCAATTTGTCTTAAACAAAGTATAATCAAATATTTTTAGCTTGTACGATATATAATTAGATTGGATAGCAGAATTTCTGTTTCTGTAATGACATATGTGAAACTGATAGGTATGAGTATCTTATTTTAGTTATTTATTACAATCTAAGTGTTAGTATAGTAAGTATAAATAGTTCCGGTGTCAAAATGCAATTCATATTTCAATTTATCATTACCCTATTTAAAATGTCAGATTTTAATTTAATATTTTCCTAATGTCATGATTAATTAATGTTGATTCTATCAAATGTCAATGTTAAAAAGTACAATGTTAAATTAAATTTCCATTAAAATATTCATTTATGGTGTAGTAGCTTTTTATTATTAAGAACTTTTTAAATCTGTTTATAAATTGAGTTAATTTGGGTTCGGCTTTTATATCTTTTGGTATTTTATTGTAAATTTTTGCAGCTCGATAATGTGGACTATTTTGATAAAAGGTCAATTTTGAACGCGGTAGTACAATGGTATCCTTACGTCTTAAACTACTAGAAAAAGTGAATTGGTTAATATTATTTTTCACATATTTTGCCATTTCCAATATATAAATGCACGGGAAAGTTAACATTTCTTGTTGTCTAAAATGCGGTTGACAGGTGGTCCGGGGTATAAAATTCGCAAACACTTTTTTTGAAGGACGAAGATATTGTCAGCGTCGGTACTGTGGCCCCAAAGGACTACTCCGTATTGCATCCAAGCATATGCGTAGGCGTAGTAAGCGGATTTGGCCGTTTCCAAGTCGGTGTTAGATTTTAAGGTTGCCAATGCATAAGTAAATTGAGACAATTTAACTCGTATTTTTCCACGTGACTCTTCCAATTAAGGTGGCTATCTAGATTAATACCTAAGAGATTATGTTCGCTTTTTTCTGTTATGTTTAATTTGTCGGTTACATACTTATGTTTATAAAACCTTTTACCTTTTGATTATAAAATTTGAATTTGATTGAGTGTTAAGATCCCGTATTTTATTGATGAAGATTTACACGTTTTTGTATGTTGGCTATAATGCTGATAAGAGACAAACAAGACAAGACAAGGAGTTTATTGGTGTCCATGTTATTTCCCCATAAGATAATGCCATAAATAAGCTGTGCATATGCATAGTATAGTCTGCACAGCAAACATATCTATTTTCATGACTGTCATGTATTGTATTCGATTATGCATACGTGGATACGTAATCCACGTATCTATGCATAATAGGAAAACTTACTTCGTTTCTCAGCTCAAATCTGTGTGTAGTACAAGCCCTAATTACTTACGCATTTTTGTAATGGTTTTCACTCTATGAGGTCACTTATATAATATTAGGTAAACCTACTATAAATAGTAGGTAGATTAATTATTAAGTAGTACGTAGGAGAGTTAGAGAATAGGATTACGTACCTATACCGGGTGTGTTTTTCTATTTCTAAATTTGTTTACATTTCCTGAAAGAATTTCCTGGTGAAACTTTCAGTGTCGTTGTCTGAGTAACCCTTTTAAGTTTGTGGGATGCTGTCCCTTACACCCCATATAGGATTTTACTACACTTTCACAGAAAAACAATATTGTTAGTTGCTTCTAAACAGTCCTAAAAACTACAAGATAAAGAGACTAAATCAAAAAGTAAACAATCAAATGTAACTAAACGCAGTAAAAATACCGATTTCGAAGGCTGACATCACGTAAATTTCCTCCATTACCCGGCTACTGGAAAATTTCCACTCCAATAAACCTTCTACGCTCGTGCACCCTCACGACACGATACAACACGACGCTCCAGCGACAAGCCACACGACAACAACACGACGCTCCAGCGACAAGCGACACGACAACAACACTGCGCGCGCACCTGCGTGAACAACTTGTTGTATCCCTGCTGGCTGTTGTAGCCCATGATGCTACGGCATGGCGGCAGGTGGTGGCCGCTCTGGACCACCAGCGGCAGCGCGTCCTGGTCCTCCGTGGTGACGCGAGGAGAGCGCGCGCGGCGCGACGGCCCGCGCCGAACAGAGCCGAGGAAACTGGCGCCCCTCCTGCCTACCCCTCCGCACGTCCCTGCGCCCCGCGACTCCCCTCGACCGGGTGAATGGGCTGCGCGCGCACTCTTCGTCGCGCTCCGAGATTAGCGATTGCCGACAATTGGGTCACCTCACCTCTGGATTTCATGATTGACACGAGCCACGTGACTCCATGGCATGTTTTGATGGACGTGTTTCCAAACATCTGTAATGGACGCGCAATTTTTTACAGCTAATGCATCGCCGCTGAAAGCCAGACGGCTGATGAAAATTCTTTGTCCATTTCAAGTGTCTTTGACCTCAGTCGCGGGGCCGTTGTGTTGCCGTGGAAAGAAGTCGATATTTTACTCGCGGTGCTCAAATAAGGACTCTACTGCTTCAAACACCTGCCTATACAGTTGACATTCATTGACTGGGGGACAATTTACAAAACAAAGAAAGTGTCCTATACGTCCTATATCAATTTATCAACCCTACAGCGAGGTTGTTAAACTAATGGTCAACAATAATAGACTCACGTACAAGTGGTCACGCCATGCACGAAGCTCTATATTGTTCAGGTTTTACATACATACATATAATCACAGCTTTATCCCTAATGGGGTAGGCAGAGCGTAAACGATCTAAACAAAGGTTGTTCCGCCACGTCTGACAATGTTATGAGGGTTATTTAAAATAGATTTGTAGGTATATTGCTGTAGTGACAGGTTGTCAGCCCATGGCTTAAGTTGCAATATACAGAAATCCTCGGATCCCTTAGCTGGTTTTTAGAGCATGCCCGGGAGGAAATGCAGCTGGTACATTCTATGTTTTTCTCTAACTCCCAGTCCAGCATGGAAGAAGGTTTTACTAAACTATAAATTTAACGACTTCACTAATGCAATCCTTTGACAATATGACTATTTAACAGTCTGCGAAAATCCTGCTTCATTTTCAATTTTGTATACTCGTGCTGCGCTTGTGCCTACCAATAATGTTACAATTACCCGAATGGTTGTCGTTACGAAAAAACCTTGGTTTTAAAAAGCGGTAGAAACCTGCACTATTTAACTACCTCCGTGGTCAAGCGGTCTGAGCCATAGGCTCACGACCAGGAAGTCCCGGGTCCAATTCCCGGCGGGGGACAATGACTTTGTGATGTTGTTTCTAAATTCGTTAGGACATTGTAGGCCTATCACTTGATTGTCCGAAAAGTAAGATGATCCATTATGTCAAGATGTCAAAATAAGAGATTGAAGGAATAGAGAGTGCACCTGTGTGTAGCGCTAACACTGGGGCACTAAAAACTAGTCCTGCGCAGTTGGTCTGCCTCTGAGTGATTGGCCGCCATTACCGAAAATCGGTGGGAGGAGGAGGAGTATTATTATTATTATTTATTTCCTGTCTCTTATTATTCTCAACATTCACGTAATTATTTGGCAATATTTAATATAATTGACTAGTAGTTAGTCAAAGTCCGGGCTTAGATTAATAGCCAAATTAATAAATTAAATGCTACAATATTTAGTAGATAATCAATTTTGGTTAGGTCATATGAAAAATTGTAAGAAATTCACATTATCTCATACATGTATCTATGGTTTGACTCATACATACATTCATACATAACGTCACGCCTCTTTCCCGGAGGGGTAGGCAGAGATCAAATCCTTCCATTTGCTACGATCCTTGACTTAAATATATATAATAACAACCTATATTAATTTTATTTTAAAACCTTAAATTATTGATCAAAACCCGGTCTCTGATAAAATCCTAGACTTTTCTCTGGATTATGACCAGCATTTTGTCAAGGTCCTAGTTTTTTTTATCAAAAATCCGATTTCATCATAATCCTGCGACGTTTATTTGTCTTCGTAGACTGTAGTCAACAAATTGCAGTGTACAGCTGTACAAGCTATGTGAGTAGAATATTTACTTCGCCGGTCGATACTTGAACCCGTCTATCTAAATCTAGCAGGATCGCTACTATCACTACATAGTATAAAACAAAGTCGCTTTCTCTGTCCCTATATCTCTATGTATGCTTAGATCTTTAAATGGATAGAGGATGGATTCTTTTAATGGATAGAGTGATTCAAGAGGAAGGGTTGTATGTATAATACATGCATAATATAGTAGAGAAACACTGATGATTTCCGTGCGAAGCCGGGGCTGGTCGCTAGTATACTATAGAATATTGTCGATGGAAGGAAATTTTGTCCTGTTTTTCATTCACTTTTCCTAAAACTTATTGAAAGTACTTCCATGCTGGACTGGGGGCGAGAGAAAACATAGAATGTGCCAGCTGCATTTGCTCCCGGGCATGCTGTAAAAATCAGTAAGAGATCCGAGAGTTTCTGTATATTACAATTGGCTGATAACCTGTCACTACAGTAATATACCAACTAACCTTAAATATCCGTCAAAACTTTGTCAAACATGGCGGAACGACCTTTATTTAGGTTGATTACGCTCTGCCTACCCCATTAAGGATAAAGGCGTGATTATATGTATGTAAGTATTGAAAGTTCGATTATATTTAAGCATTTTGAGAAACTACTCGTAATTTATTAGTAAAAAAAGTATTTAGAGTGGTTTAAAGTGCAATTTAGTCACGTGCTTTGTCTTTACTATGTGAATTAAGTCTACGGGCCAGTGACCTAGGTCTTAGGTTTCATTGGATTGCAAAGATTTAAGAAAAAGCCAGTCACGTCTATAATATTTGAAAACGAGAGTTTCGAGTTTTAGGAGTTTTCGATGACCTTTTGCTGTTGATGTTTATAAAGAAACTTTCATTACCATTTTTTTGTTATAATATAAAGGCTAACATATGTTCAGGCGTTTAAAGGAAATAACAAAAAATCATGTTTTACGCGCGTTGTCTAAAAAAAGCTGTCGCCCGTAGCGTTTTCGTAGCGGCGGCGTAGCGGTCACGTAGCGGCGGCGTAGTGGGTGCCGCAGTGCGTAGTCGCAGCCCACGCACCGTAGCTCGTAGCAAACTCTGCCAAGAGTTGTAAATATACGTCACAGATGGAGCAATATCCACATCGAATACTGCCCATTTCCTGGATTTAGTACATACATATATACATATAATCACGCCTTTATTCCCAATGAGGTAGGTAGAGCGTAAACAAAGGTCGTTTCGCCCCGTCTGATAAAGTTTTGAGGGTTATTAAAGATAAGATTTGTAGGTATTTTACTGTAGTGACAGGTTGTCAGCCCATCAAATAAATTGCAATGTAGTGTAAGCCTCAGATCCTTCTGGTTTTTACAGCACGCCCGGGAGGAAATGCAGATGCAAATGCTATGTTTTTCTTTCGCTCCCAGGCCAGCATGAAAAAAAAAATACATGGATATTACACGAAAAAATACGAACATTAAAGAGAAATGCAATATATTGTTAAAATTGCATTATTGTTAAAAAAGCAATTTAGTCAACCTTTGGGTGAAAGGAAATATGTAGAATTTTTGTATTTTCTAGTACATACGGAGTGTAAGGACAATGTCCCGCAAACTGATAGGGGTAGCTCAGTCAACGGAACTGAACAAACGTCAGCAGGATTTTTTATCAAGAAGTATAAAAAAATGATTTTCCATACAAATTGTCTGATTGATTCGATAATTTTGTATGGAAAGTATTTTTTTTTCCTCTCCTGAAAGAATTTTCTAGTGATAGTTGTTCATTGTCGTTGACTGAGCAACCCCGATCAGTTTTCGAGACGCTGTCCCTTACACCCGGTGTATAAATTGTACAATACTAGCGACCCGCCCCGGCTTCGCACGGAAATTATCAGTGTTTCTGTACTATATTTTGCATGTATTATACATATATACCTTCCTCTTGAATCACTCTATCCATTAAAAGAAACCGCATCAAAATCTGTTGTGTAGTTTTAATGATTTATGCATACATAGGGATATAAGGACAGAGAAAGCGACTTTCTTTTATACTATGTGTGATTGCACAAAAACACAGAAATTACAAATTGCTAAAAAGATAAGTAGTACAATTGCCGGCCTTATTGCTAATGGAGCAATATCTTCCAGTACCGCCAATTGTATTACTTTTCTGTTAATGCAATTTATAATTTCTGTGTTTTTGTGCAATAAAGTATATTGTATATATTTTATTAAAATATATTGTATTCTTCCATGCTGGACTGAGAGCGAGAGAAAAACATAGTATGTGCCAGCTGCATTTCCTCCCGAGGATGCTGTAAAAACCAGCTAAGTCATCATTCATTTCTGCGGGCTGGAGGACAAGCATCCCGTTCCCGAATGCATATTGACAATCTTGGAGCTGGACTACAAGCATCCCGTTCCCGAATGCAAGGAACATTTCTGCGAGCTGGACGACAAACAGCGTCCTGTTCCCGCAAATATAGGATAAGAACAATGCAAAAACATTTCTGCGGGCTGGACGACAAGCAGCGTCCTGTTCCCGTAAACATAGGATAAGAACAATGCAAAAACTATTCTGCGGGCTGGACGACAAGCAGCGTCCTGTTCCCGCAAACATAGGATAAGAACAATGCAAAAACATTTCTGCGGGCTGGACGACAAGCAGCGTCCTGTTCCCGTTAACATAGGATAAGATAATGCAAGAAACAATTGCGGGCTGGACGAAAAGCAGCGTCGTGTTCCCGTAAACATAGGATAAGATAATGCAAGAAACAATTGCGGGCTGGACGAAAAGCAGCGTCGTGTTCCCGTAAACATAGGATAAGATAATGCAAGAAACAATTGCGGGCTGGACGAAAAGCAGCGTCGTGTTCCCGTAAACATAGGATAAGATAATGCAAGAAACAATTGCGGGCTGGACGAAAAGCAGCGTCGTGTTCCCGTAAACATAGGATAAGATAATGCAAGAAACAATTGCGGGCTGGACGAAAAGCAGCGTCGTGTTCCCGCAAACACAAGAGACGAGGACACACCAGAGTCGCAACAACCAGCAAGATATTTTAGAAACAACTTGCCCTCGTTATCCTGTTCTATTCTCTTTTAAAAATGCCAGTATGTTTAGTCTAACCCAAACATTTTAGTCAGCATGCGCCCGCCGCCGGTGTGTAAGTAATCTATGTCAGCGAGTCGCGCAGGTTATGAATTTGCTTACTACATAATTATTACCATTTCTGCGGGCGCATGCTGACTAAGATGTTTGGGTTAGCCTAAACAGGATCCGAGGGTTTCAGTATATTGTAATTTAAGCGATGGGCTGACAACCTGTCACTACAACAGTATACCTACAAATCTATCTTAAATAACCGTCAAAACTTTGTCAGACGTGGCGGAACGACTTTTGATTAGGTCGTATACGCTCTGCCTACCCCATTAAAGGCGTGATTATATATATGTATGTATATAAAAATAAGTATACGTATTGATAAGCCTGGTTCTTTTCGGATGTTATCTTAACTGGAAGGCAGTGGGCCGTGCGTGGGCGGTGACATGGAAATCGAACATTAAACTCTTATCTTTCATTAAACTTAAGCTACTCAACACGACCTTAAGGTATTTTTAGATTTAAGACATTATACTTAGCATTGTTGGACATAAACACGATTTAAACTATTTTAGACGTGTTTAACTAGTATTCGTAAATATCGTAGGTTAGTTATAACGCACTCATTTGGCTTTACTAAACTAAACATGAATTTGTATAGAGATAGAGTATGGCCAATTATTTAGTTCCCCTTACTTTTTAGTTGTTTCTCATCCATGCTGGCCTGGGAGCAAGAGAGATTGAATGTACCAGCTGCATATCCTCCCGGGCATGCTGTAAAAACCAGCTAAGGGATCCGAGGATTTCTGTATATTGCAATTCAGGCGACAGGCTGACAAACTGTATAAATACATACATACATACAAAACTTTGTAACACGTGGCGGAAAGACCTTTGTTAGGTCGTTTGCGCACTACCTGCCCCATTAGGGATAAAGGCGTGATTATATGTAGTTAAGTAACGTACTCAGTTGGTATGTTTTTGCATTTGGCTTTACTAAACAAAAAATAATAATTTGTATAGAGAATGTTCCCCTTACTTTTCAGAAATTTAAATTTATCTCCTGTAAAAAAAAAGAAAGTGAAAAAAACAAAGTGAGTGCCCGTTATTATTATTTTTATTTAGAATGTGTCACTTAAGTTTAAATAATTTGGTTTATCTACTGTGCTTGTAATACCACTTGCTTTAAGCAAATTAAGAATTATTATCATAATGATGTTAGGTTAGTATAAAATGCCAAGTACCTTAGTGCAGTAACACACTAGGACGAGGTAATAATTCAGACGAAGACTGAATCATTGAGACTGCATGCTTCATTATACTACTCGTTAAGTAGCTCAAACTTTCTTTGAACGCGAGTTTCATGTTAAATTCTTTATAAATGTCGCTACTGGGAATTTTATATTCGGGCGAATCGCTTGGTCAAAGTTTAAAATGACAGGAGTTGTTAGCGTAGCGAGGAACTTTACGACGGCGCATGTCTCTGCCAGTACGCGCATAGTGCGTAAGGTGACGCATGTGTAGGCAAATGCAAAAAGCAATGATAGCGTATTGAGCGCAACCTTACGCGCAGTAAGTGACGCCTGTGTGTTACTGCACTAACAAACTGTCATATTAAACTTTGACCAAGCGATTCGCCTGAATGAATAATTCCCAGAAGCGACATTTCTAAAGAATTTTACATGAAACTCGCGTTCAAAGAAAATATGAGCTAATGTACTTAACGAGTGGTATTATGAAGCATGCAGTCTCAATAATTCAGTCTTCGACGGCCCTTCGAAGTCGCCTTCGAAAACCGCCCTTAAACTTACGGGTTTAGGTTCAACCCTAGTTCAACCAAACCAAACACACTCTCTCTGACACGTGTCGAAGAAAATCCAACTTTGTGTCAACTGAATAGAGGTGATAACCGTGTTTGCTCGCTAATGGGTCTGCGGTACACGAATTTGTCAAAGTTTACAAGGGAAAATGAGCGTTGTTCCATCAAGATAAGATCGGGAGTCGTGTTGTTTTGGCTGCGCAGGCGCGTGGCGGCGATCGATGCCATGACCTACTTCGACGGAACACTCTCATTCACACTTTTCCGAGCGCATGAAAAACGTGCGTTTCCGATAGTCAAGAAACCCTATCAATCATAATTATAATATGCCGTGTAGGGTTCAGTGGTCGATAAGGAAATAAATATTGCTTACCTCAAGCTTAGATTTTCTGATTGAAACTTTTTAAATGCTTATTATAAATATAGACTCTGTTCCACTAGATTGGAATGTAAATAAACATATATTTAATTGAATTTCTAAGTTCTATTACTGGAATTGCATTTAGACCTGATGTAAAGACGGTAGGTCAAAGTTTTTTTTATCTAATTTAAATGTCTCTGGTTCTCAGGAGGTTAAAGGTGAGAAGCAAATGGTGAAGACGGGAATGGTCCACTGTGGCGGTTGTTGGTAGTTTTCGTGGTATTTTACACCAACACATTGCAAGTTTAGATACTAATGTAATAACATGGGTACAATGTTATAAAACCACTAACATACTGTTATTAATATTATGTATTTTAGTATGTTTGTTGTGCCCTTAATATTGTATCGGACATGGCGTAAATTTCACTAGGCCATTAAGCATTGCCTATCCTTTAAGGGATAAAGGCATTTTTTATATTATGTATGTTTACTTTTTTTATCTAAGTACATCATTTTAGTAACAGACCTACTTACTTAACAATTGTGTTTATGAATTTTGTAGCTAAAATGCTATTCTGTTATATATTGTATTATTATTGGTATGACATTCAACTGGTAAATATATGATTAGGAACAATTGTTCCTTAAGTAAGAAATTCAAAACAAAACTATATAAATAACAAGAAATTGTGTTGTTTCAAACTTATTCATCTGACCCAATTACTTTCTACAGCTTTTATTTATATGTTTATATACCACAACAACAGTGACCAGCGCAGCCAAACTTCCCGTCGGCTGTTGCCAAATGAAGCTTGCTCCCATGTAGGGGAATATTATATAGAAAGTGGGACTGTGAGTCTGTGACCCAAATCGGTCGAACAGAAATATCCAGACCAGACCTCTGGCAATTTATATTTCATGATGTTCGAAGACCAGAATAATACTGGGCACTAGGTCAGTTTACCTATCTCAGTAAAATACCAGGTGTAAGGGACAGCGTCCTGCAAACTGATAGGGCTTGCTTACTCAACGACATAAACAACTATCAGCAGGATTTTATTTCAGGAAGTGAAAAAATATCCTGCTGATAGTTGTTCAGTGTCGTTGACTGAGCAACCCCTATCAGTTTGTGGGACGCTGTCCCTACACCTGGTATAACCAGAGATACATATACCGACGCCGTACTAAAGTAGAGGAGGTAAAAGGATTTCCAAGCTGAAGTGGGCGTGGGCAGGACACTTGGCAAGGCGGGAAGACGGCAGATGGACAAAGGCACTGACAGACTGGCAGCCATGGGGCAGACTATGCCCTATAGGCCGATCGCCAGCCCGATGGTCGGACGATATAGTCTCTGTGGTGGAAAAAAGATAGAAGCGGATAGCACAAGATCGGAAAGAATAGCGCATAAAAGAAGAGCATATGTTCAGCAGGGTTAACATAGGCTAAATAGATAGATAGATATAACTAAAGATTCGCTCTGGTCCATCTACACACACACACACACACACACACACACACACACACACACACACACACACACACACTCTGCTACACTACCCATAAAATGCATGCTTAAATAGTTTTGATAATTACTTTCTTTGTTTTTATTTATTTTTATTTTTGATTGTATTTTTAATGTAACACGTCTTTACAATAACCCGTGGGAGGAGCGGGGCCTTCTAACACAGGTTTTTTTACTTAAAAGTGTCCCAACCTTTGATATTACCTAGACAAGACTAGAAAATGGAAATAAAGCACTTTTTATTTATTTATCTACAAGGGATAAAATTTAGGGCGCGCGGGTCCCGTGAACAGAGGCCAATTCTATATCATAACATAATTATTATTATAACATGGTATGTGATTTTTACTTCACCAGTATTAAAAGGAGTTTAATTTTAAACGAACTGCTGGATACAAAGAGCTTAACTCCTAGTTCAAGAGTAGGTGAAGACTTAGTCGAGTGCTGACGTAATTCATGCGTAATCTACGTAGTTTGGATAAAATTGATCATAAATGATTGTTATTGATTCCAAATGGTCAAGACTAACACTCGTAGGTTTAGTGCTGTTTAGTGCACTGGTAATATTATTGATATTTCGTTGACGTCAATACTGACATCTTCACCTATCTGTCGAAGGCCAAAGACACTGCAAGAATGCGGAGCGTGAACAGAAATATTTCACATTTAAAATAGCTTCTAGCGCAAGTTTATAAAATCCTTTGCAGATTCTGGAACGAGATGAGATCGCTGTAATCCAAGATTGCTTAGACATCGCAAGACTGGCCACAAATTAACTTGATTTTTTCTCCCACAAGACGAAAGAAAAATTCGTACGCTATATACCTTTCAACCAAAGTCACGAAGATATCAACATACATAAATAAAATCACGCCTTTATCACTAATATGGTAGTCAGAGTTAAAACGACGTAAATAAAGGTCGTTCCGCCACGTCTGATAAATTTTGAAGGTTATGAATTTATGATTATGTTGTATATTGCAATAGTGACAGGTTGTCAGCCCATTGCCTAAAATTACAATACACTATAACCCTCAAATCCCATAGCTTTTAGTTTCCCTTAGTTTTTACAGCATGCCCGGGAGAAGACGCAGCTGGCACGTTCTTTGTTTTTCTATCACTTCCAGTCCAGCATGAAAGAATCAACATAGACACATACAATTTTGTAATAGTGAGGGCTTATCTAAATAATATCTTAAATAAAGTTAGTAACTCTATAACATGTTCTGAAAAGAGCTGATGGTTTATTATTTATTACAATTTGTATATGAGAGCAACTGAAGTTGTTTTGATGATCTTTGGACGCCATGTTTCCTGCGCACGAGCATTACTACGCGCATGACTCAGCACCCTACACGACTTCATTCATAAATCCGGAGACTTTCCTATACGTAGTAGCTTCAGCTATAGCTACGTCAAAAGCCATTGAAAAGTATTTGTAACGTGAGAATTTAAGGATAAAACTTTATTACTGTAGTTTCCACAGGTGTTCCTCTATCATAAATCCACATTATCAATCATCTTTATACGTATACTATACTAGCCTTTTACGCCGCAGTTTCACCCGCGGCTTACTTAATGAGTTTTTCCGTGGGAAATAGATATTTTCCGCGGTAAAAAAGTAGCCTACGGTTACTCAGGATGAATGTAGCTTTCTAATGGTGAAATAATTTTTTAAATCGGTCTAGAAGTTTTTGAGTTTATTTGTTACAAACATACAAAGAAAAATACAAATATTTCCTCTTTATAATATTAAGTTTAGAAATAGAGATTACACTTTATATAGACTAATATCATAATTTGATTGATATTTGCTCCTTCACAAAATATTTTTGTTTGTTTGCTATCTAAGCAAAACCAAACAAACATCAAAGCAAGTAAATAGGCAAACATAATATTGCTCAAACATCTAGTAGTGAAGAATACACGACACTGCACATATTCGGTAACTGCCTCCGTGGTCTAGTGGTCAGAGCCATGGGCTTACAATCCGGGGGGGGGAATACAAAGTTGCTATTTGTCACATTGTGAGGTTTACTTCAGTTTGGTTAGGTTAGGTTAGACACAACATTGCAGGCTGGATCACCAGATTGTCCGAAAAGAAAAAAAGATTCCGTGCTTCGGAGGGTACGTTAAGCCGTCAGTACCAGTCGCTGTCTTCGATAGTGGTCGTCAAACCATGTCAGAGGCCTATATTGCTGTGCTACTAGTCGGTTTGAAAACTATGACACCAGGGTTCATCGGGTCTTTTTACTCGAGAATCCACTGGCTAAAAAGAAGAATATTCGACATCTTTGAGGTCGAAGCATAAGGTTATGACGCCTCACAACGCAATCTATTTGTCAATTGACTTTGCATGATAGATGAGATGATACAAGATTACAATGTAGCTAACTATAGGACACATGTTGCAACGATAATAATGTTTGATCTTTGGTAGTAGGATAGGCATTTTAGTACAAACTGAATCGAACTCATGTAAGCTGATTAATGATTATAAATACGGCCCTAAACCATATCATAGGCCTGAAAAACTGACACTGTATTATTAATTATTTGATGTTTTAAATATCAATTAACAAACAAATGGAATGTGTTATGGATTATATTTTATCATCGTATAATATAAGGTTTTACCATACAAAAATGTTTATCAAAAACGAAACAATAATTTTGAACTGCAACTAGGAAGTACACAAGTCCAAGACTAAATCATTGTCATTCGCGAATCCGTCTGCAGACTAGACTGTAATTCAGGGTAATGGAACAGCTGTGAATATTTCAGCGCTGCCATCTGCTGGCAACTGTTTACCATACATCTGTAGATCAAACTGTCTCCGAAATCGGTGTTTTCTAGACTTTAATCATCCCAATTTTACACCCTAAGGTTAGAAAATATAGTGTTATCAAATAGTGAACGTTGGTTTGTGATGATAACACAGTAACAAACGGGAATAACCTTAAAGTGCGACCTAGTTCTGTACGTACCCGTCTGCGGCCCAGCCTGTACCGCTGCCGGCGCAGGCGGTCCATGGTCATCACAGTCACAGCCTTTGTCATAAGACGCACATTTCACTGGCACAATAACACTAGGAGTCTTCAACACTAGGAGGAACCAGTATCGCGGGTTTTCATATTGGTATCGTTGCGAGATGCGCGGGCGCAAGGCGGGCGCGTGGCGCGGTCGTCGCTGCCGCTAAAAATACTGGACGCTCCGAGCGTCTGTCGCGCGAGATCTGGCGTGTGAGAGATCGCTGCAGCGTCTATTGCTGGGCTGGATTAGATGCTGACCAACTTTACCACATTCAAATGCAGAGCATGCGGGAAATTTTGCCGCTCACGTATCGGTTTATATAGCCATGAAAAATCTTGTCTCAGACACTGATTAAACGTCATTCATAGACGTACCTATGAGTCATCAGTAATGATGATGAATTTGTAATCATTGTTTCGCTTCGTTTATCAAACTAAGCTGTATACTGTATACACATGAATTATGTAGCCTTCTTAGCAAAATATGATGTTTTAATTACCTAAATATGTAGGTACCTTAATTTGTAAATAGTCAGTTGCAATAATACTAATTAAGGGTCAATTATACTGGGGACAATTTGTTGTTTTTTTTTGTTATCTCATGATGAATTTAGATTTGTTTTAGATTTTCCAACGTCTAAATTTTCAGTGAATAAATATTAAAAACAGCAATGTAAAACAAATTCTACGATCATCCCGCATCTTCCCAATTCTTGCTACCTGGAGTCCCACAACCTGCACTCGTAACAACCTTATCTCAATGCATTTAGATCCAAATTCCCTCAACCCAGCTGCACGAGACCTGGTGGCGTGGCTAGAAGTTGTGGTTAGGAGCATCTTAATAATTGCACTCCTGATAGCGTTATCTCAAGGCACCAAGATTCAAAATCCTTCAACCCAGCCGCATGAGACCTGGTGTCGTGGTCAGGAGTTCCGGCTCGACGGCATTGATCTATCAACTCCTGGCATTAGTACAAGCATTGTCTTCCCTCGTTATTTCATTACCAATTGGTAATTGGAGGTCGTGGGTTCGATTCCCACGGGAGATGCAATCTTTAGGTATGTTACTGTTTTGTCATATTCTGAGATTGTTCCAAGTTTTATTGAGCCGATGCAGGCTGAATCATCTGTCTGACAAGTAAGGTGGTTCTGTCCTTCGGAGGGCAAGTCGAGGGTGGGGTGAGTCATCGGTCCCCGTGCCTGCGTGCCGGAGGACTTTAATTGGTTACGTGGTCTTGTAGTCTGAGCCTTGGGCTCCCGATCCAAAGGCCGTGGGTTCGATTCCCACGAGGGAATACAAAGTCTTTTTGCAGTTTGGATAAGAAGAAAGATAAATTACCAAGATTGTCTGTTAAGTAAAAGTATTTCGTGTTATGGAGAGCACGTTAAAACGTCTTTCTCGGTAACTGTCGTGGATAGTAGTTGCTATAAGTTATACAAACCATGTAAGAAATCATCAGGTGATTTAAACTTCTGACACCAAGGAATATCGGGTCTATCGCCGACATAACTGCCCATTCATGGTTTATAAACTCCGAAATCAGGGTTTATGTGTTCAGTCGACAGAAGGAAGGCAAAAGTTTTGATAGACTAGTACTAGTAGCGACCTCTATCGAACTGAGCTCCAATGAACGAAGCTCCCTCCATGGCGCGGTGGCGGAACAAATGAACGCGAACGAGGTTCTGGCGGAGACTAGATGGTTCTCATTTTGTAAGCAGATGGCGCTGTTACTACTTAGTTCCAAATTCGGAAAAGCTCTGTAGATGGCGCTAGGAGTAACAAAAATATCGCTCACCCGAGACTCACCCTCGATGAGTTGCAAAAACTTTTATAAACTCTAAATGAAGCTTTTGTGCGGTGTTTCTGCAAACCACATTAAAGGCTCACCAATGTTCAAAGGAAAATATTGTTGTTTTATGTAAGCATCGTTCTATATTTTCAGATGTATGTTACTTTCAAGAATAGATTAATCCAATAATCAAAATAATAATTAATTCTTTTATGTGATACGTAATCAAAGAGATTAACCCCAGTCTTTAAGTTAATTCCAACATATCACAGACAAAATTCTACTTTGTACCTTGAAAATCACGTCTGACAAAGTTTTGAGGGTTATTTAGATAGCTTTGTATTGCTGTAGTGACAGGTTGTCAGCCCATCGCCTGAATTGCAATATACTGAAACCTTAGGATCCCTTAACTGTTTTTTTAATAAAAAATAAATAGGTAACACATAAATTAAATATTTTTATATTTAAAATCGCATAAAAATCGTGAGTAAGCGCTCATGAATGAAGATGACGATATGTTACGACGTGTATCAAAACATATAATGTGTTATATTACATAGATCTTACATTCGGGTTCATATTTGAGATACATTGCTCATTCTAAAAGACTTCCGGTCTGAAGCTGATAGATATGCAGCAATGTTAATGAAAAGCTACGTCTCGGGTACTGAATGTGTGTTCTTTTTTTACAGAATCGGCCCCGGTTTCTAGTTGGCTGTAGTCCAGAAAAATAGTAATCAGGCTGGTACTTATTCACACAATATTATTATAGAAGCAAGGTATAAGTGGGATATATTGTCTCTAGTGTCGGGAGGATTTGCGCAATCACACGGTATTGCGTTATATTTATTTTTATTAAAACGACTGGCCGTGGGAAGCTTGTTTTCGGGATATTGGGTTGATTGGAACAACATATTATTAGAATAGGTAAGTGTATTATGTGTAACTATTTCGAGTTGTTTATAGGGACGGCGAATATGTGGTCGAATGTAGGCGGTTTGTTTCTTGTTTATCTATTGAATTGTTATTTGGTCGACTGTTCTACATATCATTTAGATATAAATATTTTTTACGAATTTTGCTACAGAAACTTTCTAGTTCTCATCAAGATCACGGGTTGACAGAGGATTGCCGTGACTTCTGCATTTAGTTCAGGGGGAATGACTTGATAGACTATACTTTTAAACTAGGAAAATGGAAGATCATCCGTTATTGTATTCTCGTTAACAATTCTTTACTTGAGGACGTGTATGTAAGTCCTTCCATGCTGGACTGCGAGCGATAGAAAAACATAGAATGTTCCAGCTGCATCTCCTCCCGGGCATGCTGTAAAAAATATAATTTAGGCGATGAGATTACAACCTGTCACTACAGCAATATACGTACAAATCTATCTTAAATAACCCTCAAACCTTTGTCAGACGTGGCGAAACGACCTCTGTTTAGGTCGTTGACGATCTGCCTACCCCATTAGGGATAAAGGCGTGATGTATGGTAAGTTAATAATTTTCAACAATAGTCTGACACTGCTGGCCGGAGATACAATGTTCGATAGGTAAATCATTTCCAAATATTTACAGTACAGAGTATCTTAATCAATCCGGAAACAGGGCACGTGACATTTCCGTTCACAGTTCACACATCTAAGCCAAGTAAGTACCAGGGACACACGAGACGACAAGTAGTTCCTGCGATCAAGGAGTAAGCAGAAATAGCTGCAGTCGTTCACCCGCCTTCCCAGTTGCCGCCACCAGTCGGATATACGCTACCGAGTGACACTTCTATACGTCTAATGGCTAACTTTAGTAAGCACGCTGTTTGATTCCTCCCGTCTGGCTGTTACATGTACGTACTTATAGGATATTTAGGAGGAGTGGAGTTTGTTGGATGGGAGTGTTAACGACCGTTGTTGCCGCAGACGTTCGTAGGGAAAAAGCGCTTAGGATGTACAGCTTTGAAAAGCTCCTAAAGTGATTTTTTTATATTCCGAACATATGCTAATAGTACCTTGTATCAATCATAGAACTTGGAAATCCCATTTGCACTTTGAAAATATTAGTATCTGTAATCAGTGGTCTTATTATTAGTTCAATTTTAGAGAGTAATCTGTCTTGCAAACTCTATGATTTTTCTTAAATCGGGAATCTGTGATTGAAAATGAAATCACAGCTCTACCAAATAAATAAAAATCCAAACATGCAGCTTGCAACCATGCTGTGCACTAGTCAAGTCAAACAAACTGACGTTTATAACTCCTTTAGCTGTGTAAGTGCGTTAATGAGCACTCAGGCGGTGCGTAAGCGCGGCGGCGGTCGGCGCGCGAGCAGGCGCTGCGCGGTGCAGACACAGCGCAGCGCGCGGGGGCGGGACGGGGGCGGGCGGGCGCCGGGACACGTGGGAGGGCGGGGAAACTATATCACTTTACTACTGGAAATATTTGATAGGATAATTTGGTATCCATTGTATTTCTGCATTCCTTGCACTTGTAGTGTTATTTGACAGAATATTACAAATTAGGAAATTCAATACTTGATAATCAACATGGGAATGGCGTTCCATTGTGAATTGGATACGTAACATTTTTGATTTCTTATTTGTTATCCTACTTAATAAAGAAGGAAGAAATTTTCAATTCGTCGTGAGATTTTTTTCATAACTTTGATGTATTGTTCCAATATTCTGACTACATAATTTCCAGAATTGTAGTAGAACTAACTCGCTGTGAAATATTTGTGTGTTCTTACACAAAAATAAACTCTGCTAGAATTTCCAAAGCATAATTAGTAATGAGCTACTTTATAAACCTAAGTAAGTTCACATACGTAGAGTCGATGTTCAAATCAATTTGAATCCTAACAATGCACCTGCCTACATAAAAAGAGAACAAGTGTTATATTTCGTAACAGCTCTATCTGGACAATAAAGTAAACAAATAACAGTAAATGTAAGATCCGATGTTCCAAACACGAAACATATTTTATCTTTATTGCTATTGGTCAATAGACATGCGCCGGAGTGCAACGTGCGACAAGCAAATGTACATTCATATAAGGTTGTAGATAAAGATATAGCCTATACAAAATAGAAATAAAAAGAACTTTAATAAATATGCAGTCTGTATTCTGTTTCTGTGTATGTCGTAGAGTGATTTGATAACTAGAATTTTCTTGTAAACCCTAGAGATATTGCGAAAACACAGATAATTAGACAATAGCGAAAACATTTCTGAATCTTACCGGAAAATGATAGAGATTTTGCGAAAATACGAACAATATACAAACGAAAAATGTAGAAAGAAGATAATACTATTCCTAATACCTAACTAATCCCGTTTATCCATCTTATCAACCGAGAACATTCAGATTTTGTCAACAAGAACTACCATCTACCTACATAAGTGTCGTATCATAATAGTATATAGATAGGTACATGTAGTGGAACAGGCGACACGCGCACGCGCATCTATTTCCAGCGCCGCTGCAATAACAGTACCGATGGTATTTTTATTGCAGCCAGCTTTATTTCAGTTACAATTTGACAAAATAAAAATAAGGGCCGCGCGCCTTGTAATGTGATACTCGCACATACCTCCCTGTCCAATGCTCGCTAGCTTTGACAAGTAGTTTTAGTTCTTCTGTTGAGTGGGCAATGGTAGTGATGTATGGTTAAAATCGGAGGCCTTTTAATGAGAGTGCGTTCACCCCGGTCCCAGCATGTAAACGTATGCGTTTTGGGAAACGTATCGCGCGACACACGCGCTTCCGTGTTCTACGCTTGACGTGAAGAAGTGGATAGAGTAGGTAACGTACCTATAGATTAGGATGTACGCGTTCTATTTAAATGACAGTCAATTACAAAAATATGTGAAAAAATATATACCTAGATAAAATGAAGAAATAAGCTTCGTAAGAAAATAAAAGTTCAGTGAAAGCAATCATTTTTATCACTACCTGAATAAAATGTGATGTGATGGAACATGTTGCCCTGTATTAAAATACAATTGTAGAAACTCGCCGGAACGTGGAAAACATCGCATGTTTTTCCCGCGTTTTTCGTAATAACTCCAGTGTTATTGCCAATAAACTTTACTGGCTGAGAATAAAACGCGCGTCGATGGTACAATTCCTGAAGAATGTAACCACACTTTCCCCTCCTGAAGTTCACGTGAAAAAGTTTGGAGAAACTTTTGTTTCAGGTGATAACAAAACCTGGAAAGTTAATAATTCATAAAATGAACATTTACGGTGGTCGTAAAAGAAGCGGCGAGGAGGAGGGCTGTGATATTTAACAAGATATAATCGCGCTCAACAGAAACACGCTACCGCTTCCCTTCGAGCCGAATAAATTTAACACCTGTCGTACTGTCAAAACTAACCTTTATTATTCGGAAATTTGTTCCGATGGCCGCATATCATCGTTTAGGGAGTGCTACATTGCGTATTTTATGGGCAATGGCGTGTGTAAGCGCGTCGTGTCACGCGTAGTGTATTGGCAGTTGTCTATCGGCGTCGTGGCGTGGCGTGGCGTGCGCCGGGGCACGCGACTCTATACAAGTTATTTCCGCTAAATAATTGCCAGTCATCAGCGTTCCCGACTCTATGTTTTCGTTGGTGCGATCGTCGCCATAAACCCGCTTCTAACTATCTGTGCATAAATACGACCTGTCTATTGCCTATTACACGAAACTTTTTTAACTTTCAAAGTTTCAAACTTCCGGCATTCATTATAGGGGCGTTTTAACATGAGTAGCAACGTAACAAAGCACGTTTCTACTTATGACATTAATTTCTTTGTTGCAAATGTCTACTTCAACAAATTTTACAGAAATCACATGAATTTCAATACTCAGGTATTTGTTGAAATCTTCAGTCAAAATGTACGGAATAAGTCCAGAGAAAGGACAAAATCCAATAAAATCTTGCTCAGCACTTGAAAATTCAATACCAGACACAAATGCCCTTCAATTCGCGATGACCTTTCTTGTCTAGAAAATCTAACAATGAACTTTCTGCGGGGCTGAAACGATGAAGTTTAATGTCTTCATTTAATATAATAGAGAAATTATCACGTTTTTCTATCAATACCAAAACAAGGATTACCTACCCCTAGAAATCCTATTAATAAATGCAAATCAAATCGCAGTGTCAATAATTATAGTCGTAGAATGGCTTCTATCGCGCGATACAATCATCGCACTTTCAATTTCCCCTGCAGGGTGAGCGAGGGGTGCGGTTTGAGGGAGGGGCGTCTATTTCTCACAGCCTAGACAATTTCATGCCGAGACTTAGGTGTGTAAGTACCTAGAGCACGCACTTCCTCCCTGCCGCGTTTGCACAAGGACAGCTACTGGACAATCACTTGCCTGACAATTTTTATGCGTAACTTAGGAGTGCGTATTTCTGCTACGACGTAGCAAACGTAGACTTAAGTAGCAGTTTTCCTTTTAGTGTTTTTACGGGGTGTAAGGGACAGCGTCTCGCAAACTGCTAGGGGTTGCTCAGTCACTCAGTCAATCTCACACAGAAACTGAACAATAATCATCAGTTTTTTTTTTCAGGAAGCGTAAAAAAAAATATTTGTTTTTCCATACAAATTTTCTGATCGAGGTGGTCATTGTATGGGAAGGTTTTTTTTTCACTTCCTGAAAATTATTCCTGATGATAGTTGTTTAGTTTTTTTGACTACGCAACCTGCGCCCCTATCAGTTTGCGGGACGCTGTCTCTTACACCCGGTATTGTTGTGAGACCAGGTGTTAACCATGTAAAGATAAAAAATGTGTTAATAGACTAAGAAAAAAATGCGCTTTCTTTTCTACGTTTTATTGCTACGCGTGCTTTTCCAGCATGACCTAACTAGCATGCCACTAGCACGAGTGAAGGATGCGTCACGCCGTGCGTCGGTACCTCAGTCGGTACGAAGTCGAGCAATTAACCGACGCACGCAAAGCACCGACATCGCCGCCCGCCCTCGGCCGTGCTCAAATAGTCCAGTCAATAAACACCATTTATTTTCACTACCACAAAAATACTGTTGTTGAACCCATTTCTTGAATTGTTTTTACTCGACTGCCAAGGGAATACACACTATATTAAACTTGATGATAGATTACAGAGTGACTTGACTTAAGATAGAGTGAAAAGATGCGCCATAAATCCTCAGAAAATTATGATGTTCGCGTTCAGATTAAAAGGGAAAAAAACAAGACCTCATAGACTTGTGCAGATAATCAGAAAGAAGCAAATTATCAGCTTAACCATTTCACCATTATTATGGTATATCCCATAACTGTTGTAAAACTGACTTTCTTTTATTTTCTATTTCGGTATCGAGTAAAGAGTGTTTAATGTATTATGTGCGTAAGCGTAATTTACATTATGCAATGGAAAACCCATTTATTGCAAGGTTTAGCACACAAAAAACTCTAAGTTTCGTGGCCAACAAAGACACTCACAGAAATAAGTGTCAGCACGGCACATCGCCCGCTAATGCTTTTATTGCCGAAGTCGTGAAGGAAGGGAAGGGAAAGGGAGGGACGATGATTAAGGATGTTTCGTGTTAGAAAGTGAATTCGCCGAAAACCAAATTGTCGGCTACGGGCTAGCTTTCGCTTTGTTTTCGTTTTAACTAGGTGATTACACGAAGCTGTATTCACCTTTATACACTTTATTACACGTAGGTCAGCTGAAAGAAATTTCTTAGTAGAAATAAGCTGTACCTGTTGTGTCGTTATTCCTTGTGTATTGTCTTTCTAATGTTACTTGTGTACTATAAACAGTAAATAAATAAATAATTAAATAAGCTGTAGTCTAGTCATTTAAATTTGTAAAATTGACAAAGTACTGAATGTAAGATAGAGTAATCTGAAAATATATGAAAGGATCTTGAAGGCAAGCCCAAAGGTCAAACTTCCCTCAAGGGAAATTCAGGATGACTCGCACTCGATATAAGCTAGCAAGGCGAGTGACGCGCGGTAAGACCTTTTCCTTTCCAGGGTTATATCACGTTACCCATATTCAGTTACGTACCGACGAGATAAACGAAGTGGCTGTAGAAAAAATATTGCCTTTGTCTTAATTATTTGCTATTGATTAGTTTCATATAACTTCGATTATACCAGTTTTTTCGTACCTGACGTCAAAAAGTCTGTTTTAATCATGAATAGTGTTAAAATTACTGCTCAAGCGTAAAAACTTGTCTTTGCCTTTTCGAGGTGTAAAAACCAATCAAACAGTCCCAAATAATTATTTCAACAAACTTTTATCCATTTTTAGATACAAGCTATTTGTAACTTTAATTGCACCAAGCACCTAATTCTGTATCTATTAGAAATAATCTACACACTTGCTTCGTTTATGAGGTTGTTGATCTCTCCTAGAATCTTTACGATAGGCAGTCGCGACGCAATTGTTATATAATATGAAGCTCAAAATTAGTAAAACCTGTTAGGTCAGACAAACGGACTCGGGGGATTTAGAATGTGGCCGTATGGGGTATCAAATTACTTTGCAAGTGTGACTGGTTTAGAGATACGTGAAACAAAAAAAACATCCTTCTAAGTACTGAATTCTAAAGATTTTTTAATAAACTTTTTACATTGTAACTAGGATATAAAATCTCGCCTTTACTTACTCGAATGATTATTTCATTTCCAAGTGAAAATAAGTATCATTGTTATTTATATTCAACACACACATTAAAATTTATTTATTTACGATATTTAATTTGTGTTATGCCACTAGGTATTTCAATATTCCTGCCTACAGAACCATCATAAAGGATGTTAATTAATATTACATCCACATTTTTGGATAGCACTTGCTTGCATCCATTATACGGACATATTTTTTAGCGTAACTAATGCAAAATATTGTATGATGTCGATAATTGCAGGTGATCTTTCTTATTTCTAAAAGAGCCCGATGGTGTAGTGGATAGGGCTGCTGCCTCCTGAGCGGGAGGTCGTGGTTCGAATCCCACCACGTACCACTGTGTTTTTCGGTTTTCGAATTTCATATGTACGTTTATTCGGCGCTTTTTCCGTGCTTTGGAAGGCACGTTAAGCCGTTGGTCCCGGTTAATATCGTTTAATACCGTAGATATTAGTCGTTAAGCCATTTCAGAGGCCATTGGCGGCTTGAAAACTCTGACCTAATCTAGGATTGGGTCTGGTTTCCCTTCTGGGTTGCAGAGGTCAGATGACAGTCGCTCTGTGTAAAAACCAGTACTCACGTTCAATCCCCTAGATTAGGTAGCCAACCCCGTAAGATACGGGATAAGGCTAGGGAGATGATGATGACTCTTTCTTATTTCTCATTGTAGAATTTCTGTCATTTAATTCGTATAACATGAAGAAGGACTTAAAACAACTTTGACAAATAATTTAAATGCAACGAATAAATCTTTCGATAACCTGCTCATATCGGAATCAATATTCAATAGAAATGTATGATAACATTGTATCGAAAAGATAGAGACAAGAAGGGACAGCCATGTTATACACGATATGATCATAAAGAGCCCTTCGATTGTTCAATAAAAGAACACTTGTCACTGAATCGGTCGGATACATCGCAAGGTGTGGGCGCGAACGAGAGGCCGTTTTATCACTACATAGTATAAAACAAAGTCGCTTTCTCTGTCCCTATGTATGCTTAGATCTTTAAAACTACGCAACGGATTTTGATGCGGTTTGTGGATAGAGTCATTCAAGAGGAAGGTTTATATGTATAATACATGCAGAATTTAGTAGAAAAACACTGATAATTTCCGTGCGAAGCCGGGGCGGGTCGCTAGTATAGCTATAACTTCAAGTCAATTTTGCTGTACATTGCGCAGTTACTAAGAATTTATGACGGTAAAGAGATCAATACATTAACTACCCACACAATGTACATCGGATTATGATTTAAATTTGTAAATTTTAGTTGATTTCATATTGCGCCCGCCGTAACTCCACAAAATTTAATAAACATCTATTTTTATTCCCCGTATTGTCGCGATCACATTACATGAGTACTACTTATAAATACGTCGTGGGTTTACTCAAACGTTGTTCTAAATTCAAATGGTTTACACACATTTCTTGCGATCGCGTTTGTCACTCCTGCGCCGGACGTGCTTGCGCGCGCGCATGTGTCCGTAATGTCCTTATGATTAATACTTAGCTTTATAATGAGCCGCAAAAGAAAAAAAAAATATTTGCCTTTTTTTATTTTAGTCACGAGGATAGGAGAAGAACTATCTTACACAAGCGGGTGCCCAAGACAAAGCCAGAAAGAGGATTTAAGAGCTAGCTCTCCTAGAAAAACGATATAAAGAAGGAGCATCTTTAACAATATATGTTGCTTTTCATACAGACATCATATCATGTAGAAGTCTATTGCGTGTACAGTCTTGTACATACATACATATAATCACGCCTATATTCCTAATGGGGTAGGCAGAGCGTAAACGACCTAAACAAAGGCCGCTCCGCCACGTCTGACAAAGTTTTGAGGGTTATTTAAGATAGATTTGTAAGTATATTGCTGTAGTGATAGGTTGTCAGCCCATCGCCTAAATTACAATATACTGAAATCCTCAGATCCCTTAGCTGGTTTTTACAGCATGCTCGGGAGGAAATGCAGCTGGCACATTCTATGTTTTTCTCTCACTCCCAGTCCAGCATACAGTCTTGTCTTGTATATTATTATCTATTATTCAGTTTTACAGGTTGACTGGAAGAGATCTCTTTATAGAGATAAACTCACCTTAGTGAACTAAAATTACGTTTGTTTATTTATTGTAAACTTTTTGTACACAATAAAGAATAAATAATCATATTTCAGATTTCGTAACTGTTTGTCAGTCTGTTTGTAGATATTATGAAGACGTCTCATCTCGCCACTGATTGTTACCGACAGCATCCACGGCGCTCTACCGCTGTCCCGCGTGGCGCACGGCGTTATGCGCGTGGCGCGTGGCGCGTGGCGTCTGAATCGCTGAAAATACCTGCGCGTGATTCAGCGCGCACCACGGAGATTATCCACACGAGCAACTAAATTATACGTGTTTATTACAGTAGTCGTAATAAACACAATAGATTGAGACAGGACGATAAAATTGAATAGGCATTTTTATACCTATATTGTTTTATATGAAAATAACATAAACAAAACATTCACAAAGCATGAAAAGCCACCGGTTTCAGAATGGTGCGTATCTGCCTGATTTATTTTACGTTACAAAAGAGCAGAATAGACGATTTAGGTACATACATATAATTACGACTTCATCCTGAAAGGGGTAAGAAGAGCGTAAACGACCAAAGAAAACGTCTTTTCGTCGCCGTCTGACAAGTTTTGAGGGCAATATCAGACTTAAATGTGAATCTCCAAATAGTGACAGGTTGTCAGCCCTAAACAGTCCCATCGCCTAAATTGCAATACACTGAAACCCTCGAATCCCTTAGCTGGTTTTTACAGCATGCCTGGGAGGAAATGCAGCTGGGACATTCTATGTTTACTTTTTCAAATATCGAACAAGCACAAGAGAAAGGAATCACTGGCTCGTAATATGTGTAATATCATCTCTGCATCCGTATATCCGCGCATCTAGTGACAATCTCCCGACGTACAAGTGTCTCAGATCCGGTGTTATTTATACGACGTGGCGCGTGCGGCGTCTCTTGTCGCGCACGCTGCGTATGCGCATCTTATAATATGCAACAAGCATAAGGCTTTTCCTGTGAAGGTTTGATTTTTTCCGGATGAATGTTTAATATTAGTTTTTTTTGTGCTATGTTAATTTCGGCAATGTTACGGTAAAATAAACAGATTAATTTATGGCACCAGCTCCTATATACCTACCCAGTGAAAGACACTAAATTTAAAAATATATAACTGGAAACTTATGAAGTCAATCGAACACGAGAACGAAACAATTTAATTAAAATAGAGCAAGAGAGAAGACAATTTCAATCTCCATTTCTCTTTGGTTTTATTTTATAACATACATACATATAATCACGCCTTTATTCCTAGCGGGGTAGGCAGAGCGTAAACGACCTAAGCAAAGGTCACGCCGCCACGTTTGACAAAGTTTTGAGGGTTATTTAAGTTAGATTTGTAAGTATATTGCTATAGTGACAGGTTGTCAGCCCATCGCCTAATTTTATAACAATTACAATAAATGTTGCTCTTCGAATATTTTTTCTCAAGCTTAATTCAATAAGCCTTTTTAATATAACTGCGTGTACTAAGTGAAGGGTCATAAAACATTTCGATGTAGCACCAACCACGAACATTACCCAACGAGGAAAGTAATAAGAATTAATTCGTATACGTCTTATCTCCACTGGTACTCATGTTAACAGTAATCATTGAGCAAGAGTTCATACAGTACTGGCCGCTGTATCCGTAATCTTTATAAATTCGAGAGAGCTATCGGCGCAGGTGAAAAACTGTGTAACTAAAAAAGAGAAATTTTTTGATCATATAATCCACAAATAGAAAAAGAAAATACATGAAGAAAGAGGAGGATGCTTAATTTTATAGCTTCATTTATCAATTAACAATAACTTGCTTTGTGTTTATTTTTCTTTTCGGGAGATATTTTATGACTTCTTACATAATTATATTTATTTATTTTATTATTTTTATTTATTATTATTACAGGATCTTAACCCATTTTTTTACATATATACATTAATTATTAAATATTATTCAATTGAAAAACAATTCAGTGCCGTGTTTGTGAACTTCCGCAAATAACAATTGAATGGATCAATTTCTCTCTAGGCGAATGGCTCATGTCATGAGGTTGGTAATATTCAGAGCGATGATTAAAATGTTTGTTTATCTTCAGTCACCTGTACTGGAATCTTAAAATATTGTTTCTTTGAAAATTATGTACCTAATGTATAGTTTAGTACCTATTTAGTTTCCCCCTCAACCTCATGGTGTCGGTTTGGTGAGCAAGTCACATAGCTCACGGTGCGATGTGGTAACCGTTCCATCGCTCCATCGTCCAAGCGCCACACAAATAATACTCAACTAGTGTGGGCGGGAGATGCACTCATCTACGCATGTAAAAGTGAATTTCTTCTGGGGATAGGATGCGGCATTTAAAGTCTGTCCGTATCTGTGACCATGTAACCACATGCTTCATTCAAGCATAAACAGACAGGAGGGGTATCATCTGAGGCAATACTATTGCGATTAATAATTAAGGCCTGTATTTATAAAGCGATCTCAAGATTGGGAGCAGTATTAAGTATGGATTTGACAGTTCATAATGTACTGAAATGAAATTTCTGATACGAACTCAAACTCGCTCTCAGGCTCAATTGCTGATTACAAATACCTGGCCTACGTGCCTGTAACAGCGCTAAATAATAATAATGATCAATTTTATTTCACAAACCCAGTTTCTTTACAAAATGTTCAATAAGCAACTAATTTATGCTACTCTTTCCATTACCTTAGGCACGGAAAGTCTAATTACCGGATTGTCCACTCGGGGTATTAAGCCCATTTCCCAGGCCCACTGAAACTAAATTCTTAAAGTGCCGCATCCATCAAGAATCTACTGCCCTAAGCTTTCCTCTATCGTTGTGTTTATATGTCTCTGTGAACTTTATCTCAGTTCTAAGATTATTCACGCGGTGCTGAGCGATATATTTACACTTTTTACTCCACACCGCCTCTCTAATACCCGGATTTATTCTTTATTCACCGCTATTTGCCGGATTAAAGGAGTCCACGAGAGTTATGGGATACTTCCAGCGAAATTACATCATGACGTATAAATAAACGTTCATAACATACAAGTACGAGTATATAGAACGTAAATAGTTGAGTGTTCGTTAGCAATACTGTCGTTACTTTACAAAATTATTGTTAACGTCGTCTGAAAATTGTAATGTGATGGCGCATGGCGTCGATCATGTAGACATTGGAATTTATTTCATTTTGCTTTTTAAACTTTACTTAAAGCTTCTTTCCAAATGTACTTAGTTTATCAGCCGCAAGTATTTATAATAATGATGACAATCTCTATTTTACTTTATAAAGCAACATGTTCAAAATGTATCAATTTGAATTCTGCAGTACTTTGAAGGTGGCACAATAGGACAACAAGGATTACAAAAAATGCTGCTGATATTTTACATTCGAAAGGCAAAATCATTCAATATTGCAAAATTTACAACCAGATACTACAGTCAAACTACCGAATCACCAATCGAAAGGTTCCTAAAGCTCACTTTTACGTTTTGTTTTATTGAGCTGAAACGTCTGATTCATTCGCTTCGGGGAAACTCCGACTGCTCGAGTTATGGAAGAATTATTTTCTTGATTACCCCACTAGATCTAGAAAGAAACGCAGACACGTCACCGTACCTATAGTGAGGGTGATGGAAAAACCCAAGTATCAAAAAGAAAAATACTGTATAAGATTCAAGTATTGAAATGGGTAATAAAACTTTATTTGTATCACTTTTTCAGTACCAAAGGTAGAGCTATGCAAATTTATACTACACCATTTTAAAATCCATTTAGTGTGGCTATTGGGTATTTCATCTCTCCATGCCTCCTAAAAGCTTTAAATTTCGATTTATTCGCTGCGCTCAGAGGAAGAAATTACTCATAAACGCGATCAAATAAAAATAAAATTAAAAAGACCTGCATACACGTGTCGCGACGGAAGCGGGTAATGCCCCTCCCCCCATCTTATCCCTGAACCCCCCTCCCCCCACTGTCCACTACAGCTATTTCTAGTAGCGGGGACACTTCTCGTGCACTTCAGTCAATGTTTAGATGTGACTTTTCTATGCGTAGAGATAGGAATAGAAGGAGAGTAGACGTGACGCCACTTATAATGTCCTTTTAGCAAATTGTCTGTTCTTAAAATTACATGTATGCAGATTGCATATTCGCAAATTGTCCGTGGCGCAAAATAACAATAAAATGTTGAGTCTAACTCAAAGTATATTCAGTTAAGAGATTTAAAAAATGTGAATACTCTTAAAAAGCTATTGTATATTTTTCGTGTGACTAAACAAAAATCTGAAATTAAAACCAGAAAAGTTTTCGAGTAATATTCTTGTAAAGGCGTTTTTGCACTGCTGCGTATTCGGTTCGACTGCGTATTTGACCTTCCTAGTATATGTATGACAGCTTGTGTACCAATATACGTTTTATATGGAATTTTCACGGATACGAGCTGAATACGGAGTAGTACAAAACCACCCTAACATTTGGAGTCTTAGAGATATTATATTTAGGCCCTATATTTGTTAGACATTATTGTTTCAGCCTTATTCTGTAGGATTGAAGTATAATCACTTCTATACATTCGTAGCCCTCACCGGCGACATGCGCACGAGTCGTATCCGGCGCGGCGCTTCTCCGTTTTTTACCTTTATACAAGAGAGAGGTATATACCATTGCAATACCAGTAATGAGACTGCACCTCTCCATGCGATTCCAAGTATATACTCTACTTAGATCAAGCCGCTACTACTTTCATTTACATTCTCTTTTCGTGCACTTTTTGCTGCAGTGCGTTTAATTTTAATTGGCATTTTGAACAACTCGTTAAGTGCGCTTTCCAGGGAAGATTACTGTCTCACGTGACCTGCTCCAGATTTCACGATATTGATACACAACCACACACAACCTTGTATACATAGAACGTGCCAGCTGCTTCTCCTCCCGAGCATGCTGTAAAACCCAGCAAAAGAATTCGAGGGAATCTAACAACCGATGCTTATTTTAAGCTTTTAAGACGTGACTTTAGATGTGTATGTATGTATGATACTCATTTAAGGAAAAACTAACATACCTACTTGATTTTTTGGATGTTCATTTTAATCATCAAATCCTTTTTTTGTTGCTAAATATTTAAGCAAATATATTGAACAATTCATTTATTGCTATTATAATTGGAAACACATTGTCAATGTGGTAATGGCAAAGTACCAACCGCTTACGAGTTCGCAGTATTTCATAATTGTCTACAATTATCGGAATTTTATCCTCAAAATTGTTATGATTCATATCACGCAAGATGTTTGTTATTGGTCATACAAATTGTCTAATAAATTAACTGCGTATGTTTAGAGGAAAGGTCACGCGCGCCTCTCAGTGCTAATAATGTCGTGACGCGTATCCGTTTGATTTTAATTTGTTACCTCAATTATCAGATAAATATCTACGAGTACACGTACACAACTATCAGTTTATTTAAAAAGCTTTTGTTTTAATTATATCATGCAAACAAAAGTATCATAAAAACACTTGAAATAACTAGTAAAACAAAGGTTATTAAAATGTACATAATTCAAAAGGCTTTGATCCAACAGGCTTTAGGTTTAGTTTCTCACAATACACTAATTTTGTGAGATTGTTTCCCGGTTTGATGGCTTTGGCGCATCAAAAGAATTCAGTCAAAGTTGCCTTTTCTCCAAACTATACGTACGTACAAATTGTTTAAAAAATTGCACAAGTAGAAATTCTCTTATCGCTACTATTACTCATTGCACAGCCTCCTTACTGGATGCGTCATAAGTTTGGCATCCGGGAGATCTCAGACCTCAGGCTCAGACCCACGTCGAGTACTTAGTATGAGTAATTACATTTGAGAGCAACAGATCGGGTTGAGTCAGACTAGGTCGTTGAATCCACGAAGGGCACTAAGAATCCTGGTGTCAGAGTTTTTGAACCGCACCAATATAAAAAACACAGCGACCGGCATCAACGCCACTAATAAAATTGAAGTGCCCTCTGAAACATAGAATCATCTTTTTTACAGACTGATAATACCTAAACTGGGGAAAATCTTACTAATTAATAAAATAATTATATCAGTATCAACATCAATATCAACTTAATACTTGAATCATATCAACTTAATACTTAAAACATAAGAATCGATTTACCACCTCCGGATTAAGAGCCCAAGGTTCAGGCTGCTAGACCACAGAAGCAGTTAATAGTTCTTCCTCAGTGAAAATATCCCATTTCGAATCCTATTACTCGTTACGCCACTTAGTATGAGATGCGTCATATTCAAGTTACCCGGTAATCGAACTGACTTTGCTTAAACTGCGTGTACTTCGATATCGTGTGACTAATACTACACGTTATGACCTCATATTCACTTGTAACATCTAGACCTTGGTATTTAAGGTTTCGAAAGATTTATTGTTTGCGTTCATGATCAAAATTCATTATTCGTAATGTATTAGTTATTACAAAACAAAATATAGGGCTTTTTTACGATGTATCTTCCATGCTGGACTGGGAGCGAAAGAAAAACATAGAATGTGAAAACATTTCTTCCCGGACATGCTGTAAAAAAACCAGCTAAGAGATCCGAGGGTTTCAGTATATTGCAATTCATTGCATTGCGATGGGCTGACAATCTGTCACTACAGCAATATACTTACAAATCTATCTCAAATAACCCTCAAAACTTTGTCAGATCTGGCGGAACAACCTTTGTTTAGGTCGTTTAAGCTCTGCCTACCCCATTAGGGATAAAGGCGTGATTATGTGTATAGTGTGTATATCAATTACATGTTTGAATTAAACCAAGCCGTACAAATACATTGTCCTAGATCAATTTTGTATCGTACGTACTGATGGTAACAATAAATTAATAATGCTGTCGCTTCGCCAATAGAATTACCTCTACTTTCTGGCTCTTTCTTTACCGTTAAATAGCATGATAAACAAATTTAAATCATACTCATAATGTCCAAAGATGCGACGTAGTAATATATACTAACGACATAAAAGTAAGAAACCAGTATTTTAATTAAAACAAATTGTCCCAATCAGATGACTGCGGGGAGGTGTGAAGCAGAGTGGGGGAGGGAGGGGGGGAGACGCATAACAGTACTGCACCGAAATAGCAGACACACACTTGGACATTTCTCTTAGCTATTAGAGTGGACGGAAATATTCTACACTTTTATTATTGTTTTTACTTTAGAAATAGAGCAACGAGTCGCATGTCCGTCCGGCGTGTGGCGGGCTGTATGGCGGGCAGAGTGGCGGGCGGTGTGGCGGGTTTAGCTTTACACTTGACAGCTACCGAGCTGTCATAAAGTTTATGGCGATTTCCGGGAAAATCTTACAACGATATGATGCATAGTTTTATGACGCTTGGTTTGAATAATTGATTGCTATATTTATTTATTTAACTTTATGCACAAAAAAAATTACATGGGAGGACTTAACGCCAAAGGCATTATCTACCAGTCTACCTTATATTGCTTGTCAAAAAACAAGAATATAAACATTTTCAATATCCCAAACAAATCGATAAGAAAACTGCATGTATCGTGTAGTCACAATTACAAATTCAATAATTTTCTTTAAAAATGTGTTGTTATTTTTAGCTAATTACCTCCATGACACCTAACCTCGTAAAGCGCTGATTTACCTCAGATTCTAATGAGTTTAAACCTTGTTGAAACTGGTATTGAACCGTGTCGTACTCTCTACCACATCTCCAACCTCAGCGATAGTGGGTTGCACGTGTCGGGGTGACATGTTTATGGCTCAGTTATTTTATAAAACGGCTTTATTTTATACCACGGCTTCAAGAGATCACTAGACGACGCCATTATGCAAGTGTGTCGACATTTTTAGCTATTAATGAAAAACATTTGAGAAGGAATATGTATTTATTCAATATTGCAATGACAAAATTCGTTTTACGCATTACCAATAAATATCGTCGTTTGAATCTCGATTATCACTAATTAAGTCATTATGAAATATGTTTCTCAAAACACTTCTCTTGGGTACCTATTTATCAAAAATTAATTGAAAAATGCATAATTATTTTTTTTATAACTTTGTAATTCGATACAAAATAGTCAAAAGAAATACTTTTAAAAACTGCAGTTGTTTCAGAGAGTTTTCCGTAAATATGATTTCTGTTTTAATGAAATTAAAACTTGAAATTGATATTAGATTAAATATATGTGACAAAACAACAAGATAGGTATTATGCGATGAAAACAACAATAAGTAGAGTATTTTCATTCGAAGTCGAGCGCCCGCGGATGCGCGCGCGCATATAGTGACACAAGTGATAATGTTATAAGTAGATATAGGATTTTTGTCAGCCGTTATACTAGTGTAGGCGAATGTACACATTTATTTATAATAAAAATCGATAGTTTTAGGTTAATATTCCATTTTGAATAAAAAAAATTATAGATATCAACACCAACTCTACAAGAAGCTTTGTATAGTTTTTTCTCAATTTTCAAACGACTAAGAAATCAATCAGAATTAGTTCCAATGACTTCTTTTACAAATAAAATAAAAACAATACATCTTAAATATTAGTAAAACACAACCTCTAAATACACCATCAACACAACACCGATAGCGATGACGATGAGATGTGATTGCTCTACTCGAACATGCGCTCAAATACACGGTCCAACTCAAATACTGTCAACTGTACCGTGTGAAATAAGCAACGATGCTTTGGCATAAAGGACTTGCATCCAGGACATAAAATATTGGAAAAAAATATATTCAAAGTTCCAAATTCAAAATACTGGCAACTCTAGCGCGGTAAGAATCATTTGTTTCTTTACAACAACGTTCCAAATTCAAAACTTCAAAATACTGTCACCTCTAGCGCGGTTAATATATATTTTTTTGGCAAGCGAGGCAAGGCAATGGGTGTGTGTGTGTGCAGCCAATCAGCCATGACACTTACCTTAGACGAGATAAGCGTCAGAGTGGGTGACGACTCCTGCGAAACAAACAATACTCGCCTGCTTTAATTGCCTCACCAATTTGGAAAATAATAATAAATTTTGTTGTTGGATTGTGTATTTGAAATGGCTTAAACTAAGTAGTAGTACCTGATTTTTACTGAAATTAATAAACTCTAGTAATATGTTATCTCTAAACATATCATAATAATTATTTGCTTGCAAGAAAAGTTAATGATTCTCTAACAACTACTGGCAGTAATCCATAAGACGAACGATGAAGCATGGCTTGAATCTTTCCACACAAACTTTCCACGTATCAACAGATTCAAGGGGTGAGTCAGCATAAAATAATTGCATAATCAGTTCCTACGAAGAAAGTGTGTGATAACTGCGAAGAGGAAAATCTGGCTCATCTTACACGTCATCTCTTCCCGGGATACAAGCTGAGGTCTTTTTGCACATTGTTCGCACGGACACGACTCACCGCACGATGTCCCACAAATATCTCGGAAAGAGAAACAGGAATAAGAAAACTAGAAGCTTATCGAACTAGCCATCTGAATCGGAAGAATTCGCATTCAGTAACAGTCATAAACAAGTATTTTTTTCTATCAATAAAAAGCATGGAATAAAACACGCCGCCGTACATAATTATACCGGTCTTAAATACTCAGCTTTATTACTCGATACAAGTATCAAGCAATTACTTCAAAAACAAAGTGCTACACAAAATATCCAACTGCCAAATAACAATAACAGCGGCTCGAGATCGCATGCGCAACACGAGACGCAAAAAACTGCACAAAAACGATCCCAACTCTTCCTTTCCTAAATTATCCTGTCACGCTCACCTATAAAATGCAATTGGTTTTTAAAAATTCGGACTTGAAATTGGAACTCGTTAGAATAACGTATGCCTGCGCCAAGTGCGAATGCTGCTGATACAAAGAACAACGAGACTTATTTCTGAGGATTTGGGCACGTGTGAACCGCATATGTAAGTTGGTGTGTTTAGGCGGTGTCGGGTTGCGCACAGGCACACAATAGACGCACGCGCAGTACCTGCGGCCGCGCGGAGCGGCAAGGTGACCCGCGTGAAGGGCAAGCCCTGCCCTTGCGCACCCTGCACTCCCGCGCACCCCTCTCTCCTCCCCCGCCGCATTCGCATGCATTGTCCGACACGCCATTACCGAAATGACCATTACGAGGACCGCAGACCACCAGCGCACCAGGGATGGGACGCCGATCGCTTTTATCGATAGCTGAAGGTGTCAACTTTCACAGAGCTTTTGCATGCAGCTTCTGTTGCGCTTGTTATACAAAATTAGCTTTTGCTTTGAGTCTGTAAGTTGTTTTGCGTACTTTTAGAACTTACAATACATCAAAATATTTGGCAGGCTTTTTAAGGACCTTAAAAATATATATTTTCATACAAAAGACATCAACGCGATCTTCAAACGAAAAATACATCTTGTTGTAAATCAGTGACCACAATATTATTTGTAAAAGTATTTAATATAAGTCATATAAATTCTATAACATATAGTCTTTATCGTAAATTATAGACTACAATATATATTTATTACCTGTGTTACCTTCAGCTATCTATGTTAGACAATTAAAATCATCTACCTGTAGGTGCACCTAGGCACTGTAGATATAGTTTTAAACCTTCGATAATATCTAGGTCATCTCTACACCTACCGGCGAGTGCTCACAGGGACAGGTGGCGGTCTAATGCCTAAATGACCTTAACGTCACTGGAGCCAACAACAAGAAAAAATTATCGTCTAATGGTCGGTTGGATCCTAAAACCTCCCAGGGACAGCTGACGGTCTAATGCATGTCTGACCTTACCAACAACCATGGATGTTCCAACCAACAGAGGGCGTCTGAAGATATCGATAATGGCAATGCGTATGTAAATCAGAAATCGACTTGAGCGGTAATCGAGTGATTCACGCGAATCGATACGAATTACCGATTCAGGGAAGCTAACATTGTTGATAATGACGTTTTACTTACAAACTACGTATCTACGTAAGGGGTAAAATATGTATATTTTGATATTTTACGTTAACTTTGTAGTTAATTTATATTAAAATACCGGGTGTTATACAGCGCCCTGCAATTTTATAGGGGTTGATCAGACAACGACACTGAAAAATTTCCACCAGGAAATTCTTTCAGGAAGTGAAAAGAAAATTTCGCTTTTCCATACAAAATGTTTACCTCGATCAGATAATTAGTATGGAAAAGCCAATTATTATTTTTTTGCTTGTCCTGCAGCAACCTTTATCAGTTTGCGAAACGCTCTCCTGGTATAGTATTTCTTTAAGTTGACAAATTGTATTCATAAATTATAAAAGTACTTCTACGTATATAGCATTTTGAAGTCACAATAACTTATGTCAAGTCATGCTTTGTTTGCCTTTTTAATTCTCTAAAACGTGTCTTAAACACTCAATTATATTCAAATTAATGAAAATTTTCCAATAATTATCGCCTTATTGTGACTTCGTATTGTTCTTAACGCGGTTACGAAAATTGCATTTACCAGAACCACCCATTAGCATGCTAAAGTAAGTGCAGGTAATGCCTATGACGTACTTAGGCTCGTATTTATGAAGCGATATCAAACTAGAGAGCGATATTAAGTATGGATTTAACAGGCCAGTTTGTACTGAAATGACATTTCTGATACGAACTCACACTCGCTCACTCATGAGAGCTGATTATAAATACGGCCCTTAATCTGGGATTTACATGTCATGTGTGGGTAATAACATCGTACGTAGAAATATCAAAGTGACTATGTAGGAAATTTTACTCAAGGGAAAAACCAAATTGTTTTAAAATCACAGCTGATAAAGCAATTGTTGCAGAATCGTATTATTCTTCCTCATATTGTTTGTTAAATTAGTAGGCAGGTGGAAAAATTTACACCTAGTTCAATATTACCTTTACTGGCTTTGTAATAAATAAATTGAATTTTGAACTGTGTTTTTCGTAGTTTAGGTACAATACAAAATGATAATACGACACTCAAAATGGTGAGTCAGCAAAATTCATTGCTAAGGTTAATTTGTGAATTTAGTGTTAGTTATTTATTTACTGTTTATTGTACACAAGTGACATGAGAAAGATAATGCACAAGGAATAACGACACAACAGGTACAGCATATTTCTAATAAGAAATTTCTTCCAGCTGACCTACGAAAGTGAGACTTTAATTGAGAGGTAGATTAGGCGTGCACAAATAAAGCTTAATATTAAAATAAATAATTTCATAGGTTTCCTCGCACTTCAAACCAGAATTTAGAAGTACAAACACGAGTTGGTTTGGCAGCAGAGTTAGACTTAGGAATGGTACTTTAATTGACGAGTCTGTACAAAACTTTACAAACTTCGTATTTCAAAATTGTACAATTTGCATAAAAATGGAGCACATTTAGTGAGTACTATTTCCAGTTGAGTCGGAAGTATGAAGCTACAGCAGCCCTGAAAAGTGGAAGCGAGCTGAGCTGACCCAGATACGTCAGCGGTTCCGGCCGCTCCGCGCGCCACCACTGCATCCAGCCACCGCACCGCCTCGCTGACAGGGACACTCTCTACTGACGTTCGAGGGCGATAATATTAATGAGAAATCGAGGTAATGGATTTATGGTAGTTGATATTTTACATGTTTCTTCCATGCTGGCCTGGTAGCGAAAGAAACACATAGAATGTGCCAGCTGCATTTTCTCCCGGGTATACTGTGAAAACCAGCTAAGGAATCCGATGGTTTCAGTATATTTTAATTTAGGCGATGGGCTGACAACCTGTGTCTACAGCAATATACCTACAGATCTGTCTTAATTTTTCTTTGTCAGACGTGGCGGAACAACCTTTGTTTAGGTCGTTTACTCTCTGCCTACTCCATTGGGGATAAAGGCATGATTGTATGTGTGTGTATTTGTAATATTTACTTAAAAAGTGCTTCTACAAAATAAGTACAGGTTCTTATTCAACCCAGAGTACTGCAGAGAAGACATGTAAATGAACTAGCAGCGTGCGCCGATACGAGCTGCTCGCCGAGCCGCTCGCGCGCACCAACGCGCACCAAACTCACGAGGCACTCGCCGCTCGTGTCTGGCTTGCGATTGTTAAACAAGGTGGAGAGAGACATTGATCTTTTCAATTGCTCTTGCGGAAGTTCACAGAAACGGCACTGAATTGTTTTACAATTTAATAATATTTAATAACTAATGTAAGTAAAATATATACATATATATACCTATGTAAAAAATTGGGTTAAGGTCCTGTAAATAAATAAATAGTTTCATACACCTGTTGTGGAAAACAGCGGGCAATATGTCTGCACGCAAGCTACTAATCATAAAATAGCTGTTGCCAAAATAATAAAAACTTCCACTGTATTTGATATTATTTGAACACCTTTGCACAAAAGAAAGACAATCGCAATATAAATTGTCCTTGTGTTTTTGTTTTAATAATGCTATATTTAAGCGAGCACATGCCAAACTGCAGGCAGGTGCGCGGGCGCAGGTTAGAGCCGAAAGCAGAATAAATCACTTTTTGCCGCCGCCTGATTACACCCTGTATTATAAACACATCGTGATATCAAGTACCGGGTATACGCCGTTGTTGGTCTTGAAACGCTAATAATTAAAAGAAATTTTGATAAGACCACGACTCAACTAAATTTTAACTTATTTATAAGTCCTTAATTTTCATTAATGAAAATATTATAATTTCCTTTAAAGAAAATATCAAGTAAATTATATATGTGTCGTGCCTAATTGAAAATAAACAGAAAAATAAATATTTACCCCGCATTTATTTTTAGTCCTTTCCTTGTATTTTGTTCAATAGTTATTATGCAGTAGTCAAAATCATTACTTTATTTAAAATTATCATAAATTGCACATTAATAAAATCATCATCATCATCATTAGGCCTTTTTCATCTTGACAGATGATTATCTGCAAGTGTGTATTACACCACAACATATTTCTGATAACAAAAAAATATCCTCAACACATAAAAAGCTCTAAAAAATGTAAAATAAATTAACATACATACATACATACATATAATCACGCCTTTATCCCTAATGGGGTAGGCAGAGCGCAAACGACCCAAACAAAGGTCGTCCCGCCACGTCTGACAAAGTCTTGAGGGTTATTTAAGATAGAATTTTAGGCATATTGAATAAATCATCGCCCATCGCCTAAATTACAATATACCGAAACCCTCGGATCCCTTAGCTGGATTTTACAGCATGCCCGGGAGGAAATGCAGATGGCACATTCTATGTTTTTCTCTCGCTCCCAGACCAGCATGGAAGTAAAAAAAAAAATGTAAATACATTTTTGTAGAGCTTCACAGCTTCCTTAATCGTCACCACGTATCTATGAGCTTGATCTAAACCACGGTTTATAAGTTTATAAGGTCAGTAGTAATTATAACCTCAGTGAGGTGGGTACTCATGATTTAGGTCCGTCCGGGTATCGAACCGCAATTTAGTAATTAAACAGTCAGGTACCACACGCCGTGGGAATGGTCTAGACAAATATTTAGGTTCAAACCGTGCAGACCTAAATAATCGTTAACAAATGTGCGCAAAAAATAGTGCATTTTGTATAAAGTTAATAGCGTTTATTTCCGAGACTTTAAATTATTGCTTATAAACGTTTAATCTATAGCTTGGGTTAGTTTAAAAAATAATTATTGACAATCTTAAAAACAAACTTACTTTTGATGGAACTTCATAATAAGTTAAAACATTGGGCAAATCATCTTTCTTGTTCCATTATTTCCTGAAAATCTAGTTACATAGTACTTGTACACTTCATAAAGTAAGTTTACTTATCTCATATCATATTTTAGTATCTACCTCAACTCTTACATCGTACAAAGAAAGGAATCCGTTGCGCCACAACGCAACATAATCCAATCCAACAAAACAGCGTCTAATCTTGCTGCAAACAAACATTCCCTGCAGTATACTCCTGGATGCAGCCTTCAGATGCCTCCCCCTCCCCCGGAGTCGGAGGGGGACGCCCCTCGGCCCCCGATACCCTCAGCCAGGCCAAGTCGGAGTCACTCGTAAAACTTACCCTATTAACAGTTTAGAGCCGGCTAAGACTTTGGAACGCAGAGCAATTTGGGAACAAGAGCCAGGCCAAGGGAGATTCTTTTTAATGAGCTATTAAATTCTAATAAACTTCGGGTACTAAATTTTTTTGATGGAGTTTCGTTTACGTTTAGATATTTCTAATTTTAATTACTTTGGAGTACATCATTGGTACCAGTTGGACTGGTTATATGAAAAGAACAGTACTTGTAGTGTAGAGTCAAAGTCAAAGTCAAATCGTTTTTGTCCAAATAGATTCCTAAGAACACTTATCGATATGTGTTGTGTCACTATAAAAATTCAACTAATGAGTAAGGTAAGGAAAAATCCTTATGAAAATGCTCAAAATAGTGAAATTTTCCAGAAAAACATCAGAGAAAGTTACGCAAATTTACTAAAGAATTATTCAATTTACAATAATTGAGATGCATAAACCTATGCATAAGTTTATTATTTATATGCCTCTTTTATTCGTAACATATATAATTATAAGTTGAACCAATTGAATCAATTTTCTCCAGCAAACTCCCACGTTACAGGAGTTTTTTTTTCAACCAGCAATTTGATGATAAAAAGATCTAACATACTTATTATTAGCATCGGCTCTTATAAGATTATTTCCAATCAGAAACAATCTCTGTCTTATTTTCCCTGCTCTGTGTTGCCAAAAATACATTAGAGTAATATAATAACTGTCGGACGCAGTCTACAGGCATATAACGGCGGTTCCGAGCCGACAAACGCAGGGTTGGCGAGTCCAGGGCTGGCGAGTGGAGTGGCGAGTAGCACAGCGGGGCACCAGACTCACCTCTTCTTGTTTTGTTGGGAAGTGTGAGATGTTCAAATATTGAAGGAAAGTGAGCGTCTACTTTTTGTAGTATACGATGAAGTTGGTATAAGAATTTTTGAATATATTTTAAGATTATATCAAATACCTGGATTCATTATTGAGTTTGTGAACACTATGTATGAGTGTATGTGATGTAAAAGTTTTAAAATATATTAGAATAAAATAAATCTACAAATATTTTTCATATCTCATTGGAAAAATTTAAATTAGAGTCTTGTTAGAAATAGCAGAAATATACTCACTCATATTCCTCCTACTTACTTATTTGGGATGCTGTGTTATCAACATTTAACAAATCGTTTAGATTAAACCATTGAGCTCATTCCTGTAAAACTTTCTTGAAAATTATAATTTATTTCTAAATACATACTCCTGACGTCTTGCGTGCTGACCACAGCCCTGGCAACCCTAACCTTGACAATGCAGGCTGTATGGCGGAGGGCGCAGGGCGAGGGCGGAGCGCCAAGGCCGCCCGGTCTCAATGTGACCCATTGCGCTACTTACCGCCGCCGCCCGCGCCCGCCCGCCCCCGCCAGCGCCTGCGCCGGTGCCCGCGCGCAACCATAGGGATAATGGGTTTATCAGGGGAATTATCGGTTGTAGAAACCTTGCAAATTTACTATGGCTTCTGATATTGAAATATTTAATTTATGACCTGTAAAAAAATCTTTGAAAAGTATACATTAAACTTCTATTGTGATAAAAATTTAAAGTACTTTATGTTAACTTTACAGCAACTAAACAACAAAGTACACTTTTTTGCGCAAATCCATAAACTCATTTCATAATCGGATGAGTTATTGATCCTGTGCATCAAAAATTATAACCTTTGCAACACAAAAGAAGAGCGTCAGGTCTAATGTAGCGCAAGGAATAAGTCACGGGCAGCAATCCCACAATATGATCCCCATTAGTGCACTTGGCAACTTACGTCCCGCTCGCACCGGGGCAAAAAACGCGTACCTAACACGAGACGCGCAATCCCGCGCATTCCACACCCCTACAACACACTATCAACCTTACACATCCTCAATAAGAACCATTTCGTATGTTCCAAAGATAATTGACTTTATTTTTTTGCCCTAAGTGCGAAGGGTCTCGGCAATTCGGCCAGTGTTAATATAAATAACAATAAGAGTCGGCTCGGGATCTCCTTGCCGAGGAAACATTGAGTCGATTTGACAGATGAACCATGCTCAAGTAAAATAAGATTTTAATTTCTTGGAATACAGGCAAGAGGGTTAAATATAGGGTAGAAATTCTCGTAAGTGGTTTGAATAATCAATCTAAAGCGAAATAATTTAATAACATGCAAATCCTAAATTATGGTCTTTAGATTAGACTATAACATAATCGCTTGACATCTGCACGAGGTAAATCAAATTGTGAATTTAAAACGTGTAATTTTGCATAAACAATTCGCGAATTTCCGAACACATGCAAATGAAATAACTGCGTATGGATGTTTTTCGACTAGACGGCACGGCGACGGCAACGGCGACGGCAACGGCACGGCAATGAATCCCACCGGTACCGTCGCCGGCCTGCCAAACTGCAAGTGTTTTGTATAGTCTAGTGGAAATACAGAGCCACGGCATCGTTACGGTACCGTCGCCGTGACGTCTAGCGGAAAAACGCCTTATGTCATTAAATAAATCAGAGGAATCATTTCAAAACAAAATATTCTACGCTCGTATGGTAAACTATAAAAATTATGTGACGCTCTATTATAACAGTCACACAAAGTATAGCATAGCATACTTTGTTTGAACACATTACAAACAAGATATATCGCGCACCGTTACCAGATTAAAAATGTAGAAATAATACTAAATTTGCGCCCGCGCACCTACTCGTATAATTTATTTTGGACTCTTCTCCTAATGGGCCCGAATGTTGGAATTAACATAAAATGACGATAATATTCTACAATTGCGGTGTCGCTCGCAATCAAAATGTCTACGAATGGAAATTTACCAATTTGTTGTGTATAAGTGTAATATAAACCTTCTTGCGGTAAGTCCAAGGAGGTTAGACATAGAGATGCGTTTGCGCAAGTTTTGCTATTAGCATAATAAGCTTTGTCTCCGCGGACTGTAAACCACTTTAAGTACTCTTATAAAGTATCTTGGTATGCCGTGGGTGGCCATATTTATTTGTAATGTTATTGATTTGGAAATCTTTACGTTTGGAACTGATAATGTGTCGATTGGTATCGAATTAATATAAGCATCGGTGATTTTATCAGGTAGTTTTAAGACTTTTATGTATGAAAGATATTACGCAAACAATGTTAGCAAAATAAAAACTTGCTATATTTTGAATACAAATTAATTAGTAATATAATAATCAATTATAATCGTTAGACCTCATATCTTGCTTTTTAAATGGAAAATTTAATTTAATTCGTTAAGTGCTAACGCAACAAATCAAGAAAAATTCCTCTCTACACCAAAACATAGTGTTAAATTACTTTCCCAATCATCTCTAATCGCATACATACATTGCTTAACCGCTAAATGGAGAATTAATTCAAACAACATTAGAATATATTCAATAAACCTCCATATCGTCGCGTACCACTGACAACCGGTCAATATACAGTTACTCATGTTAAATTCTCCACATATCTAATTAGAAATTTCTAAGAAGGCAATAATTTGGTCGTTATAGCGAAACTTTTATGTTATTTCATAAATCTATGTGTCTCGCTTCCGGTGCGTTATTAACTTGGTTTTAATTAAATAAATGGCCACCTGGAGCAAGCGAATATTATGTAGAGTTCCGTATTGTTTCAGAACATTCATAAAGTTGCATTGCTGTGCACTGTGCAGCTGTAGATTTCATGCAATTACGAGTATAACGTAACTAACTAAAACTTAATACAAATTTAGTTTAAATAATTGTAATACTACAGTTAATAGGTAATAGTAGTGTAGTGAATAGGGCCGCTGCCTCTGGAGCGGGAGATCGTGGTTTGAATCCCACCACGTACCAATGTGACTTTCGGTTTTCAAATTTCATATGTACGTGGCGCTTTATCCGTGCTTCGGAAGGCACGTTAAGCCGTTGGTCCCGGTTAAAATCATTTAACACCGTATATATTAATCGTTAAGCCATATCAGAGGACAATGCTAAGCATTGGCGGCTTGAAAACTCTGACCTAATCTAGGATTGGGTCTGGTTTCCCTTCTGGGTTGCGGAAGTCAGATGGCAGTCGCTTTGTATAAAAACCAGTACCCTCGTTCAATCACCTAGATTAGTTAGCCGAACCCATCAGATACGGGAAAAGGCCTAGCCTTTGATGAATTGTAATACTACATGTTTTCAAAAACTCTATCCTTGAATAAAATAAAATTGCTAGCGAATATAAAGCAATAAATAGAGGCCACAAGACTGTTGTTCCTTCAACTGCTGAAATATATCCATATGCTGAAATGTAACAGTTCTTTTGCCGTAAACTTATGGTCTTAAGGTTTACTCATGCTGAGCCGCGGAACCCTAAAAGAAGTATCGTCTATGTTCGGTGACATTAGCATACTGGTTTGTACAATATGGAGTGCACTTTATATAAGCATACCAGTTCAAACCGGCCGGCCACACCGACTTGGGGACAAGCTTGCTGTGTTGCCAGATACAGCGAAGTTATCTAAGTATGAGAATTTATTACAAGATTTTTTTGTTACTTTGTATAGTGCATGCTCACAAGTTTTTCTTATAATTGTGTTAAGAAAGCTGTGTTGTTAAATATATTATTGTACCGACAATTTTATTATATTTTATATTCTTTAGTACCTATGCATTTTGTTCTATTTGACCTAGACATATTTCTTTAGACTGCATTGGTAAACTGCCGACATAGGTTTTCTTATTTCTCGGGGAATTCCCGTCGATCTGAACCTGTGTTATACCGTTATACGCACTTTTTCCTCATCGTAGTGACAATGACAGTAGATATGACAGCAATGCAAATAACATGACTTAACTAATATAAGTCCATTGGATACCTGTTAGTTTCTATCACGAGAGAACCGAAAGGGACGGCAATATTTTTTGTCGAGATTTAGTTAAGTCGTGTCCTTGGCGTATCGCTACTATGGTCGTCTGACCAGTCTAGCTACTGAGTGTGTTTTTATCTGGTTATATGAAGCAATTTTTCCGCCTGAGCGGACAACCCTGCACTCGGCACGCTTTGTAGTCTCATCCTAGATCGGAGCGTAGATTTCCTCATTAACGACATCGATTCTTTCATTTCGTTTCATTACTATTAGCATAATGTGGTCGTTGACAGAGATCCGCCGATCGATATTAAAGCAGCTCTTTAAGCCAATTCGGGTCATTTATTTTGTAATGTGGAGGTCAGCTGTGATGGAAAGTCGTCAACGTTGTGGATATTCACATTGGTGGATGAGAGCGATTACAATCGCGCTTATTTAGCAACCGGTCCTACTCTTAGCTGTCATTTTATAGGTTTAGCACGTACTCAATGGAGTCGATACTGCACGTGTGGGTTTACTGTGTCTCTCATGGTTATCCTCTGGTTACATACATACATACATATAATCCTTGCCCATTATTATTGCATATTGCCTTTATCCCTAATGGGGTAGGCAAAGCGTAAACGACCTAAATAAAGGTTGTTCCGCCACGTCTGACAACGTTTTGAGGGTTATTTTAAGCTAAATTTTTGTAGGCATATTGCTGTAGTGACAGGTTGTCAGACCATCGCCTAAATTACAATTAGCTGGTTTTTACAGCATGCCCGGGAGGAAATGCAGCTGGCACATTCTATGTTTTTCTCTCCTCTGGTTAATGCTTTGAAAAATACATCATACCTTAAATAAAATCAAGTATAACGTAAAATCAACAGTTAACTTGAAAAGGGATTTTTTATCCTTGAAAGTGACACGGGATTTTCTTTTTAAATTATTCAAAAAATATTTGGGCTGGTATAGGTCAGGCACTTCACTACATAGTATAAAACAAAGTCACTTTCACTGTCCCTATATCCCTATGTATGCATAAATCTTTAAAACTACGCAACGGATTTTGATGCGGTTTCTTTTAAAGGATAGAGTGATTCAAGAGGAAGGTTTATATGTATAAAACATGCATAATATAGTAGAGAAACACTGATAATTTTCGTGCGAAGCCGGGGCGGGTCACTAGTTAAACATAATTAACACTTCTTTCGTCTTCTAATCGGTGCGATTTTTACCGTCACTGTAAATAAGTTAATAACGTAAAGATCGGTGAAGAAGTGATAGTCCGTGTAGTAGTATCGACAGTGACAAGTTGACGGAGTTTTGTAAATAATTGTAAGAAGCTCACGGTCAACGCAAATTAAGCTCGTAAGGCTTTCTAATAAAAAGTTAATAATTAATTGATTTTGTGGACATAGATACGAATAAACAGACAAGTATGAAATGTAATATTTTATTACACTTTGTTTAAATGGCGCGCAATTAATTTTAATATCACGCAATTAATTTTCAATAGGATACTAAATAAGCTTGTATTTAGGTAGGCACATTTTGTGCGTAGAATTAGAAATAATACGTTCAAATTCTAAAATTACTTTCATGCTGGACTGGGAGCGAGAGAAAAAACATAGAATGTGCCAGCTGCATTTCCTTCCGGGTATGCACTAAAAACCAGCTAAGAGATCCAAAGGGTTTCTGTATATTGCAATTTAGGCGATGGGCTGACAACTTGTCACTACAGCAATATTACTGTACGTATATACGTACAAATCTATCTTAAATAACCCTCAAAACTTTGTCAGACGTGGCGGAACGACCTTTGTTTAGGTCGTTTACGGTCTGCCTACCCCATTAGGGATAAAGGTGTGATTATATGTATGTATGTAAATTCTAAAATACATAGCTTACTATTTCTAGCAATCTTTGCCCATCGCTTCGTTATTAAAAAGGCAAATGTGGATTAAAATTATAAATTAACGGAAGACGTAACCATTATCGACGGCATTGTAATAACAATAAATCAAACTTTAAAAAAAATACATTGTGCCCTTGCATTAGTTCGCTAGTGAAAAAGTAAATCTTTTTTTTTCAGTGGTTGAGTGCACGTCGCCCCGTGCCGCATAGACAATGGCCGCCATTATGCCCGCGCTCATTACCGCCGGTTTTTGCGCCCAATTCGTTTTTTTTCTGCGCCTATTGTCCGTAAGCGTCTACCTGTGCTATCGCAGCATCGCCTGCGCAAGTGTTGGGGTTACTAGAGTTGGGTGCAGTCTCTATCGATGTAAAAACATTTGTTGGAAAAAGAAACATCGATATTCAAGCCCCAGTTGCTTGATGCTTTGATGGGTACAACTTCATAATTTCTCTATCTGCTGAGATGACATATATAGAGACGATAATAAAGTAAGCGGACCCAAAAACTTCAAAAGCTCAAACTGCTTTGCATCGAATTCCAATTTTTTTACCAATATTGAATTTTTTTCTTAATCGGATCTATTTTAACGGGGTCGTCTATAAATATTTAAAAAAATTAACTTGTGGTTGGTAACGTGAACTTCCAAATCGATGAAAGACTATCGATATTCTGCCAGCTCTATCGATAATAGTTTTACCCTTACTTGAAACTTAAATCTAATACAAGTTTTTGTATCGTCTCATGGTATGTGATCCGAAAACAATGCCCGAGTCGGTGATCTGTTCTACAATGTCGATTATCGATAATTATAACTTATTAGCTGACAAGTTAAAAGCTCCTTTATCAAGTAATATTGTACCTCAAGAAAATCCGATATTAAATATATTTAGAGAAATATGTATTGTAGTTTAGTTAAGCTGTATCTTGAGACGGGACTTTATGTACTACCACATAATTTGTAATAGTACTACCGCAGTACTACTGTAAGCTTTTATTGTTAAAGATCTGATTGACTCATGTATGACTCAGCTTTAGTCAGAATTGAAGATTTTTGGTAATGGGAAATTTTATGGCAACCTAACAAGTCTTAAAATGTGTTGGGCGCGCAAACAACAGACAAGCCTTTATAAATACGCGCTCTAACCTGCAATGAAAGAGTCATAAAAGCCTTCACGATCAGTAGATAACAAAACGCATCCTCCACTTGATCAGTTTTAAACATTTTAAATTACAGATTCCGGACGCGTATTTGTGAACCTACCCTCAGGCTCTAGACAGACGGACTGCAAACCAACTGCAATCTGACTGCCAAATTACAGTTGAGATGCGATTTAAATGCAGTTGATATGGGCGTGCAGTTGCAGTATAAGACTTCACAAAGGTTGCGTAATTTATCATAGATTATCGGGAAAACATTTTAAAAAACACTCCCACTACCGTTTCGGTAGCTTAGTGGTAGAGCGATGGACCGGCATTCCAGAGACGAAGGTTCGAGCTCTTCCCGAAACGAATTTATTATTTTCTTTCTTAAATGTTATATTTTTAAAACCATTCACCTAGCGTAACGTAATATTGTCGAAGTAGTTACAAAGATTGCACACTGACTGTAATTTAACTGCATTCCAGTTGGCGTACATTGTGTAGTTTCATTCCAGTTGTGCCAACCGCATTCATCTGCATGTGAACTGTCGTGTTGTCAATCTGATAGCCGTTGAATTGCAGTCCGTCTGTCTAGAGCCACACTGCTGAGCTAAGAGCGCGTTTAGATAGGACATGTATCACCGGCACTCACACATACGTAACGTAAGCTCAGCAACTAATACGTGTAATAAAATAAATTCCACGATATATAAATTCGGATGGGTCGGGTTTTTTTGTCAATTAAAAATTACCGGCGGAGCAGGTACTCGCACTGACCGTGTACAGAACTGGCTGAGGTATTACGGCTGTCGCTGTTCTTATCTGGTGTTATATTGGGAGAGAAGAATAGATGAATCATATTCGATTTGATATTGATTTGATCTAGGTATGTATGATTTGAGGGCGGTATAGAATTTCATACCTATTGACTTTAAATAATATTTTGAACTGGCAGAGATCATAGCACGGTTATATTGAACCGGTAAAGATTTTATCCTGTTTTTATCTAGATACTATTGTAAAAAAATAAAAGCTGTTAATAAAATAATAAAAATAATAAAAAAATATTTATTTTAAACGTGCAGTGTTCTATATGCCTTTGTAAATGTTATTTCATAAGCGTATTTCAATAAAGATTTATCACCCTCTATCTAATACAAAGCTGGAGGGATAATAATTACTCTTTCCGCCAAATAAATTACATTCCACATTTTGAAACCAATAAAATAAAGCTCTTCTTGTTTCTAATCAGTCTGTTCTCACCAGAGCAGAGTGAGCACGTCCAACAAACAGGTAAGGATTTTATTGAACATACGTTAGCAATTAGGCGGTGGGTACCTGCGCGCGCGCATGTGTGCGTGTGAGCCTCCTTGCGCAACAAGGGGGTGCGAGGGGGTGAAACAGGGTGCGCGGGGGAGGGGGGGCTTCAAGGGATAACGATACATCGCCGCTTAATGGATTTAAGAATTTATGGTAGGTGCACTGTTTTTATTACGTTATTATTGGCATTAAACAAGAATGGTCGGTCTCGATTGCTCCGGTCCGTTTAGGTGCTAAAGTTTTTTGTTAACGCCAATTATTTAGTATTTACGAGGCACAAATACTTAAATATTTCCGTATTTTATTAACGCTCAAATACTTTAAGTTTAAGAACCCTAATTGCTACGTAAAGCAACAAAATAAAACAATCAACTCTACGTTCTTGTTAGAGCACAAAATATTGCAAATCATTCTCCGTGAATGCACCTGTATGTTGCACCAAACAAATCACATTCAAAAGCCATTTAAAAGTCAGTAAATTGACCGGACGAAAGTGCTCTCACCGGGCATAATAGCCGGGTGAAAAAAAAAACGCTCCCGAGAGGGCGCAAAAAACGCGCAAGTAATAAAAGTGGCGCAAAAACAGTAGGACACATACTGAGCGCGTCGTATGCGCATGCGCATTGTCGCCACATGTGCAGACAGTTGTTTTCTTCCAGGCAAATGGCTTTGCAAGCGGAAGCGGCCAGTATTGATGTTCGGGAATTAGTTGAAAAAATACAGCTACTGTCACATGTAGTAGACAGAGACAATTTTGTAGACGTGCGTGATGTAATTTTTCTTCTTGCTAGATTTTTTCGTACGAGAGGTAAGACGTATTTATCTTAATACGTTCTTACGAAAATTAATATCCCGCTTGAATAAATAAATCGAAAATTATTCTGAGGATAATGAATTTTCGACGCATTATGAGCACTTATTATGCAAATCAAACTGTTCCACGTTCGCTTTCAATAAGGATCCTTTTATAATCTGTCCGCGGAAGCTCAAGGCCGCGCGGGTTTTCTTTTGTTTTTGGCGCCTGGTCGAGATCAAAGCGATATGAATACGAGCGATCTTGCTCCTGTAACCGTATACTTATTAGCAAAAACTGGAGTCTACAATCAATGTACCGTAATCTCAGTTGCAGTGCACCACCCGCGGCGCCCGGCTCCTACTGCCCCAGTGCAATTAGGATCCCCTCACCCCGCCTTTTTGCCGAAATTTATAAAATTTATGCACCACAACTCAAATAATAGGGCGCCATTACTGATTTACTGCCGCCCTGTTGTTCTTAGAACACGAATAACGAACGGGTCAGGTAAAAAACCTACTTGTTTTAATGTAATGGCGTGCAGCCTTTGGCTACGCCGCGTCATGACTCATTTATACTGTAATCGACGTGATTCAGTGACTAGACGCGAAAAAAATTAAAACTATAAGTGTCGAAGGCCGCAGCCGATGTGCGCTTGCGGCAATTAAAAATAATTAGGGAGCGAGCGTTCTCGGAAGGACTGAGATTTACATATGTGCGCGAGAGTCTGCGCCGGCGCAGCGTACCGACCGACCAGCACCACGATTAGGGGCAATAGTGATTGAAAAGGGTAAACCGACCGACCCGTATTCATTTCGGGTCTTATTTATCGTTTTAAAGTCACATACCTCCGTTGGTAAACTTGAAACTAAACTATCTTATTATATTCTTTTATTTTTAATTTGTTACGCAATCGAGAACGGCTAATTAATAATCAAGATGAAATTATGTTAATCGAATCCAGATATGGATCGTGTGAGGTTTGAAAATCGCTTCATCTGCTCGGAACTGGAATATTTAGTTGCGAGATTAGCGTGAGTCACTCGGGCAGTGGGTCGCTCGTCGCTGCAGCAGACTGCATTCTTATCGGAGGCTGCGGCGAGCGGAACCTTCATTCATCGCGACGTATGCACTGAATTTTCCTCTTCACGATCAAAACACAAAATCTTTCACCAAACTTTCGACTCTATACACCCCGTAAAAAGACTTATTTTCCTAAAATTTCTTTGAGGCTGACGTGGCAAGATGTGTTTGTAAGATTCCGAGTAAAAGTGCCACCGACCGCTGCAGCATTTTTGCTCCAATTATCGAGTGAAAGCCTGGACGTGGGAAGTTTGCAATTACTCCAGTTTGCTTATTTACTTCAATATAATTGAGTCATGTTCGTACTTGGCAAAACAACTTTTTAATTTATACCACTTTGAAGTACATTCTCCTCCGTTGCGTAAGGTGCATTAAAGTACTGCAATTATTGCATGCTTGCAATGCAACTATCTCTTGGTGAAGTAAGTAGAGCAATTTCGCCCTTTTTCTTGCACTAAAGTTAATGTATTTTTTATGTATTTAATTATACATATTTAAAAATAACTTCACTTCCATGCAGGCCTAGGAGCGAACGAAAAACTGAATCTGCCAGCTGCATTTCCTTCCGGGCATGCTGTAAAAGTCAGCTAAGGGATCCGAGGGTTTCTGTATATTGTAATTTAGGCGACAGGCTGGCAACCAGTCACTACAGCAATCTACCTAAAATATATATCTTATTAAAGATAAGCCCTCAAAACTTTATAATGAACTTTGTTTGGGTTGTTTACGTTCTGCCTACCCCATTAGGGATAAAGGCGTGATTATATATGTGTATGTCTGTTTTTTTTATGATAACTGCGATAGCTATGGTCAAAATGGTCATCGTTCCAGTAACATGTAGAAACCGTTGCCCATAGCGGGTTCTATTATTTCACGATACGAATTTATACGTCACTAGTAGAATATCAAAAGCGAAATAAGAAGAAAATCTTACTGAATCTCATAAGCTTCCGACATATAATACCAGGTGTAAGGGACAGCGTCCCGCATACTAATAGGGGTTGCTCAGATCAACGGCACTGAACAATTTCCACCAGGAATTTCTTTCAGGAAGTGAAAAAAAATACTTTTTTTCATAAAAATTGTCTGATCGAGGTGAACATTTAAGGCCGCCTATTTGTACTACTATTTGTTTCATTTAATTTTATTTTCTCTTGTGTCTTTTCTGGATATGGTATGGTATGGAAAGCTATTTTTCTTTTCTCTTCCTGTAAGAATTTTATAGTGGCAGTTGTTCAGTGTCGTTGACTGAGCAACCCCTATCAGTTTGCGGGACGGTGTCCCTTACACCTGGTATAATTTATCGCATCGACAACTAGAAACAAATATGAGTCCATTGCAATTGAAAACACGTTGCTCATGTTATTGCTCCGAGCATCACAGCATCACAGGAATCCAAGATCAAAGCAGTTGCTTGCTTCACAGGCAGAGGCAGGCATAATCCGATGCACGGAGAATGCATCGCAAACAGCCTTTGATCTAGGTCTAGACTGAGAAGACCTAGACACAGGCGTGTGCCTAGTGCCTGGGGCGTGTGCAGACATCTGGAAAACCTACAGATGTTCACCGGATTGAATTGATAAAGGATCTGTCGAATAAGAAAAAATAAGCTGCTGCTTTCATCTTCAGTTCGACGACAGCGACGGTTCTATGTATTCTTACTTATCTAGTTAGTGGCCTGTAGCTAACTAGCTAGTTCTATAGATTCTACCCAGGAGCCCTATTTTAGAATCGATCGAATCGCAATTCAAAAGCGTAAAATTCACATGTCAAAATGTATAAAAATCGCATCGAACGGTACTTTGTATTGTTTAAAAAAAATTGCTCAAAGAGGTCAAATTGAGGTATCCTATAAAAAAAAAATATAAAAATTTACCATTCTTAAGTTTTTGATGGACAAAAAAGCATCAATAACTACAAAGAACGTTTTGCAGTAGCAAGTAAGTATTGTTAAAAGAAATGGATCCACAATCCGTCACATTTAATGCAATTACTATAGCATTGTGTTGCATTCAACTGCAGTTGCATAAAAGCAGCTTTGCGTTTTTGTACTGCATTTTTACTTGTTTGTGCACCGAGTAATCGGTTTATCCAAACCCTTGGTTACTAGAAACTTTAAGTAAAACTGGTGGTTTTAAGGTATTGTATTACATAAGCTTCTTACGGTTCAAAGTATTTAGCAGTTTAACCGGCCGGCTGTGATTGTACAATCCTGTTACTTTGGTTTTTAGGTTTCCAAGTTATTCAAGCGATCATAATTCATGGGGTTATGTTACTATTACATGTAACCATTGAATCGTTTTAAATGATACAGAGGCGAAACACAATATTCTGATATGGCTTCCCCATTCTCAAAATATATAATTGCACGTCTGGCCGATTAGCAATCACATTCAGTTATATTGATTCTCGCAACTTCTAGGACATCCAAATTGAATTAATAAAGATTATTGCCACGGTACTAGACGGTTCAGTTCATTACCTACAGACTGCTCCCCCCCGATGTCAATACTCTGTGTACTTCGGTAAAGCCTTGAGCCGGTCACTCACCCAGCTGGAGGTGACTGAAATTGCACGAGTCTTGAAATTCAGTCTGCTATTGACTATGCTTACAAGTTTGTCTTTTCTAGTACAAATTTATTCTTTAACAATGTTTTTTTTATCAATGACAAAAAAGGATTTCAAATTAAATGATGTGGCATGTCGTACACGCTCTCAATACCTTTGATTATATTTTATGCAATGCAATAAATATGACACAAGTATTATGATCATAACACGAGTAAAAGATTAAAAATAAGGAACTTTTCAATAATATTTTTTCTTCTTCCATGCTAAACTGGGAACGAGAGAAAAACATAGAATGTGCTAGCTGTATTTCTTCCCGGGCATGCTGTAAAAACCAGCTAAGGGATTCGAGAGTTCCAGAATACTGCAATTTAGGCGATGGGTTGGCAACCTGTCCTTTTTTATATCTACAAATCCTTATACCTACAAATCTATCTTAAATAACCCCCAAAACTTTGTCAGACGTGGCGCAATCAAAGACTTCTATATAAACTAAAGTGACGAGGCACATGCGTTAAAAGTTGAAGCGCTTCAACGAGAGGAAATTGGCACCCTTCCCTTCAGCAATCCTACTACTAAATCCTACGAACTAATCCTGTTCAACAGCGCGTGAACAAATGAATGTTGTATTTTTGGGATCGCTTTTTGAGTGACGATTTGCTTAGTACGCCGCGTCTACCTCAGTTTATATAGAGGTCTTTGGGCGGAATGACCTTTTGTATAGGTCGTTTACGCTCTGCCTACCCCTTTAGAGATAAAGGCGTGATTATATGTATGTATGTACTTTTCAATAAGTATTCCTTACTGCCCTTTTACCTTACTGCCAAGAAAGTGTTACTCATATTTTTCTCATTATAATTCTCAAACTGCTCGAAAGGCGTTGCTACGGAAGTTACTTCTGAGTTAAACATCAGAATAGAAAATTCACCTAAAAGGTGTGTACGCGTCGGTTTTGCAAGGCAATTATTTAGATCACACGGAATATATTCATTCAGGGAACTTTCGGACGTTGCCCTCAGTGTGTTTTAAATTACATGATGTCATTTTCCAAAGGTTCATAAGAATTTTTCGTACTCTACAAGTTTCCAAATATTTACAAGTTTAAATCCCTGACCATAGAATAATGAATAACTGAAAATAACCAGATTCTGTGGCTGATGAAATGTAAAATAGTAGACATATGAAAATGAATGTTGTCAAATGTCCGTCAGACGGAGTAACTTATGTGCATACTATTCATATTTATTTCAAAGATCTTTTATAAAGTTGGCATGTTAGAATAATAATTCAACATGGATGATTAAAATACAGGGTGTAAGGTATTGATGACGTCCCGAAAACCGAAAGGGGCTGTTCGGTAAATGAAACTAAACAGCTCTTCAACAAATACTTCTGTAAAATAATAAAAAAGTGACATCCTCAAAAGAAATGAGCAGAATCATATCTTAGTAATTGTTGATCAATTTCATTAACATAGCAACTTTTCAGTTTTCAGGAACATTTTCAGTGGTCCATTACACCATATTTATTATTATTTTGAGGAAATTTTACCTCTCTCTAAATTTCGCATGTAATAATAACAAATAACGCTCATACTCTCTTCATAACCAACGCTTCAGAGCCCGTGTAAGGCCTATTCAGGCTTGGTGCGCTCAGCAATTCTTCAATGCAGCCGAGTGCCGAGTATGCAGTCGGCCTACATTCTGAGGACTAATTATACCCTTGACACAGTCGCGCCTCGCGCCTCATCCCCCCACTACACTACACCCCTGCGCTCGGATGAATACGTCTATAGGGGTAGCTTCACGGTGCAATGATATGTTTCAATGGCCGTTTGATTAAAGTTATAAAATGGGAATCTAAGTTGATAAATAGCGGTAAACAGAAACTCCCTTGAAATGATGATGATGAGAAAGCACTTTAGAGAATATTTCATCTAGAAGGCGCTAGTTTAGGCAGATGAAAACCCGTTAATTTTGGGACGCAAAACAGGTGCTCTATCTTCTTTTCTGCGTCCAGTAACCTCATGAAAGTTAAGCAATAAGATTCGAACTTCAACTCTTGAAGGTATACTGAATAATCTACCATCAAGTCCCACATTTCACAGATAGTACCTACTCATACATTATCTGAGATGCGCACATTGCAAGCTTTGTAGGCAAGTAGGTCACTCCACACTAGGCTAGGGGAGACCGGGGCTCTCTGCACTAGAGGAGACTAGGGGAGACTAGGCCTGAGTGGGCTACATCAACTAGCTGCTTAGAACAAGTGCGGGGGAGGCAGTTTGTCGAGATTTTTTAATGGAAAAGCTTGGAGATGTTGCGAGGGTTATGTAAGCACTGGAGTGTTTTTGTTCGTGCCTAATGCGAGTAATCTGCAGAATGAATTGTTGTAGCTTTTAGTGTTGAAAATATATTTTACTTTTAAAATTATTTGCCACTTGACGACTGTTTATAAAAAAAATGGGAGCTGATGAGATAAAGGTTCCACTCTACATCTACCTGCACCTACATAGCATGTACTTGCAACTTCCCCTGCGCTGTGAAAACAATGTTTTTTCTTCTTTTATCAGCATAATAGCGCGCACTACAAGAGGCGATATAATTGGAGCAAATACCGCGCATTGGCATCGTCCTAAACAAACATCTAGCTAGGGGATGCTGGGGGCGCGTTGACATACAGCGTTTACTGATACGCGGGGGTGGAAGTATTCAACGAATGTTTTACCATTAAAAGAACGATGTTCTCAGTGGACGTCGTAAAACATGTTTTACCATAACATGTATTCCTTCCATGCTGGCCTGGGAACGAGAGAAAAACATAGAATGTGCCAGCCTAATCCAGCACGGAAGAACGCATGAACGAATTATCCATTATGTCGACAATATTAAAAAACAAACAGTCATCTAGCTCCTCTGATGATACGTCAAAGATCATCAAATGATCAAAAACGAACATGATTTTTTTTTAGGTATCGTAGATGGTTAGTACTGCATACATTTTTGATATCAATCTATCATCAACGAGTTATTAGAGAGGTGTTTATTTATTCCATTATTCATAAACACATCGACTCCATCGCAGATTTGATTGATGTTTTAAAGACGCCTCGATAATACTAATAATAAATGACTTGCATCAATAAATACGAGTAGTTTCTTATAATAAAATGTCAAGACACACATATTTATTACTGTATTACTTCTGGTTTCGAACGCCGACGGGGTATTTTGAAAATAATCGTAATTGACATTTGCAATCTTAGTTATTTAAATAAGAATCAAAAATACTCAAACATAAAAGCAAATAAAGACGGCTCTTTTTTCTCTACATTTTTTATCAAAGGCTCTATGACTTCGTGTCCTTTGACTGATGCTTGCAAAAAGTGCGGTGGTGGACATGTGCGTTGCATTGCGCGAGATATGCGCGCGCGCAGGGTTCTCACGTCCGGTGACCGCGCACGTTGCGCAGTGACATGCGCAGTGCGTGATTTATCGCGCAGGGAGGAGCGCGATCGGACACGCCACCCCCGACACAAGTCCTGTAACTTGAGATCTGTAGCTTGTGATGGGGTGGCGAATATTTAGAAGAGATTATAGAGCTCTATGATAAGATTAAGACATGATAGAGACAGGTTTAAAAAAGAGCTGATCTGTTTTGTTTCAAATTACGTTAAACCCTAGTAAATAATACTTCAACATCTTATGTTTTATTCATATCCTTAACGGCATAGCATATTCATCATTCAGCGTTTGCGCGCATATAACACTCGAGATACCCATAAGTTTTTAGAAAGAACTGGCGTCAAGGAACGACAATTAAATAGGTAACTATTTCACTTCCTGTAACTTTCGTATTTAATAGTGAAGGTTGCCTATAGAATATTCTACATTTCATCACATAAGGTACCGAACACGTTGCAGTATGCAGGTCGCGTCACAATCGTCACATCACAGCACAGGTATATTTGATACTTGCCCGTTTTTTGCGTGTTTGTGGCCGGGTCGTTACGACAGCGCGCTTTGTATACCGCGTAAAATACTCACATTCACCCCCGACACCGATATATGTTGACTGTTGACTTTTTATTACCGAGAAACGTGAGAATACCACTTTTTTGGGCAACAGGTACTTTGTTATACGATTATAGAATCAATTTCATATTTTATTCATTTCAAGTTTCAATTTCTAACATAAATTCTAATTTACAATCAATCTGTGTTATGCGCCGAGATGGCAATAAATGGACGTGCGAGAAATCAGTTGATCTTAGATTTGAAATCGTAATTATGTATTCGTAGTAGGGCGATAAAAGTTATAGCTTGTTTGGAATGAAGGCGGCCATCTTGAGCAGATTTATACTGTCACATTCGAGTGGCATCATGTCGCAGAACCAGTAAAGCACTTTCTAAATATCTAAGGCAATTTTGCGTAACGCACATTATGTTAATATCTGTCTGATCTATACGAATATTTTATGCGACAAATCTAACTGTATTGAAAGCCGTACCTAAGAATCTTGTTATATAAATATTAAGAAAGTTTAAAATTTTGTCATTCGTCATGCGCAATATTGATAAAATAATTACACAGTAACATTGCATCCAATTTATTGCCTCATATAAATTGTATTTGAACCATAATTTCTTGAAAGTTTCAGTTGACTTTTTATGAAGGAAGGAAGGTGACTACTATTTGATTAAATATATAAGTTTTATCAAGATTGCAACAAAGTTAAAATCTTCACAAGGTTATCATAATAAAATGATACTCTATAATATTTTTTTGCCGCATTTTTGTATGCAGTTATTGTCTCAATAAGTATTAGGTAACCCGACACCGCGCACACGAGACCGCGCAAAAACCAGACACAATACCGTCATCAAACATACGCCACACAGGAGGATATCATATTAAGGCACATAATTCAATCTATATAAAATCTTCACCGATACCTAGGTGTTTAAAATATTCTAGATTTAGATATAATCGCGGTGCTGAACTCTGTAATACTACTAAACTTAACTTTTAGGGAAGGGAACTTAAGAGAAGTAACATATTTTTTTCATATTCGTGACAAAAGTAATTACAAACTACCTTACAAAAAACTTGATTGTTAAAGAACATCCAGCTAGCTATAATCTATGTAGTACTTTTGACGTTCTTCCATGCTGGACTGGGAGTGAGAGAAAAACATAGAATGTGCCAGCTGCATTTCCTGCCGAGCATGCTGTCAAAATCAGTTAAGGGATCCGAGGGTTTCAGTATTTTATAATTTAGGCGATGGGCTGACAACCTGACACTACATCAGTATACCTACAAATCTAATTTAAATAACCCTTAAAACTTTGTCAGACGTGGTGGAACGACCTATGTTTAAGTCATTTACGCTCTGCCTACTCCATTAGGGATTTCATATGTATGTATGTTTTTTTTGTTGTATTTATTAGTTATGATCATGCCCCGGTAACCCGCTTAGAGCTTTATTTTTTTGTCGCTAAAACAAAGCTAGGTGGGCTCTACTTATTTGACCGCGTTATCTCAAAACGTCATAGTGCGAGTTTTTGTAAGCTTATAGGTACACGATAACTCTGCGCCTAAACTCGGAGTTGAAACATTTCGCGTATACCTGCGCGCAAAAAATATGATAAATGAAGGTAGAATGAAATAATTTCAGCTCAGGTATGTACGGGACGGAGGTGATTTTTTAACCATTGTCCCTGGAGCGAGGCGGTGTGAGAGATGCACAATTTCTGACCATTAAAACTCTTATAATTGTTGCGGTATTTTTCCCATACACTTTTTTCCCAGTGATACGCTTTTTTCATTTTTGTAGGATTTATTTTCGTTAAAGATAAATGGTAGCTACGAAAATTACTTGTTCCCTTTACATTGAGAAATATTTTTTGTATTAAGCATTTTCAACTAGTTATTTTCAAAACTTCCCTCTAAATAATCTGTTCATAAACAGAGGCATCTCAGACATCTCATCTCAGTAGCAATCTCAGCCGGGATTCGAAACCGAGTACTTGAGCAGAGATTGTAAATTTTTACAATCTTTACGAGCGAGAAGAATCCTCTACTCGACGGCAGTCGGCACCGCTGCTGTTTATATGTCTCTAATACGCAATTAACACGTCTTAGAATGTAGGCACTTGACTAAGAGCGTTATAGCATCTTTAAAGCTTTAGATAAATATTTCACTGATCAGGGTCTTCTAAATGTATTTTTTTTATATTAAAAATAAATTCGGATTTTGAATCCACGACCACGGCGTTCCTCGCCTGGCAACTGTTACTAACTCAGACAGAACAATTGCATATTATTTTATATATCTATAGTAACATTTTGTTAATATCTTACAATTTACACATTCACATTGTTATTACTCACTTGCAATAGTTATTTTTGCAAGACACGCCATTTATCCAAATCGATTTCAAACGTTAATTGTTTATGGTTTTTGTAGAAGCGCCTTTAATTGTGTATTATTCAATCATGTCTGAGTACTAAGATCGATGTAAAATAATAGTTTTTGCTCAAAGTTAGAATCGAGCAATTCGCAATACATCGCCAATTTGCCAATCAAAACCCGCTAATTACGTTTAACGATATTTTTACTAACAATTTTACAATGTTATACCACAGAGCTATATTGGTAAAAACAGTTTTTTACTGACGGTTTCATATAACATTACGAAATCAAATAACATTTTATTTCTCCGTACTCTATTAAACTTGCTTAAGACGAATAAAAAAATGAACTTAGCGCGGATAATAATTGTTTATAGAAAAGTCTAAATATCAGGCGGTTTTAAGGTCTTATTTAAATATATCTTCCGTGTTTTGACTGACCTCCGATACAGTGTAATAATACAACAATTACAGTTTTTGCGATGTCTATCAATTTGGTTGATATTATAATTGCATGTCCGCTTTTTGTCGGCTCTAAACTCTGTACTAAATCTAATTACGGTATACGGACGTAATAATCAAATTTGTTTATTTGTGAACTTCAACACCACAGACAAAAACTTGCAATTGATATGATGGATCAGTTTGGAAAACTATGCAATTAATTTTGAATTATGTAAAATCAGGAATAAAATAGTGTCACTATTCATCCATCTCTTTAACATGTTGTAGAGTATCAAACCTTTTGCATAGGGTGGTATTTTGAGGAAAAATCAAACGTAGCAAATCGGAGACGAATAACGATAACATTAAGATAAACCTTGTGACAAATGAAGCAGCCCCGTATGCCTCGCAGACACGTGGGGAGCAAATCGCATCGGCATTACGTCACCAGGGGTCGAGGGTCGGGGGTAGGGGAGTCGAGGGTGAAGATGGGGGTAGGTGAGGGGGGATGGGGGGATGCAGTAACTTGACGCCGCAGATGGCACGCTCTGCACTTCCGATAGATGGCAAAAAGTGTCAGTGTCTGAGCAAATAGCATGCCGATATGAGAATAGGTTGGGGGTTCCATATATTACATTAAGGTATTTTGCAATGTTTAGGACTTCAATAGTAAAGCCGTTGTATATTGAAGAGTTCTAAGAACTATCCAACATAGGCAATATACAATCAAAATTCTTTTATATTTTGATTATTTTACTTTACCAACTGAGCTGCAGAAACGGTTGCGGGAGTCACGAATTTATCAGTCTTTCTTATGCACACGTCATAGCGGCGTTAGCGACATCTAGCCATGTAGTTTAAGAACTACGTAGGGCTTTTTATTACTTGACTACTTACCCCCAATTTTTAAGAGTAAGGATCAATATGCACTTGCTCTACACATGTCGTGATGGGCTTACAGTCCGTACGGTACAATGGGCTCTGATGCGCTACATCTGGTGTTCACAAAAACACCACCCTTGCGTACCCTTACTTAGGAATGCAAAAAATAAATAGCAAATTCCAAGATTCTAAACTATATTTCGAAATTAGTGACAACAAAACACGACTAAAGTTTTCATTATAAAATCTATTTTCTTGTACTTTAGGAGATTAATTTCAAAGATACAACACCATCCCTAGTTATGGTGCGTGAATATAAAAATATCATACAACGTAGTATGGTAAACAAATGGTCTATGTACAATCATCTCTTAGCTAGGTATACGGGGTGTAAGGGATAGCGTCCCGCTAACTAATAGGGGCTGCTCAGTCAACGAAACTGAACAACTATCAGCAGGATTTTTTATCAGGAAGTGAAAAAAATATTGATTACCCATACAAATTGTCTGATCGAGGAGGGGGTTTTTTTATGGGATTTCTTTTTTTTTCATCACCTGTAAGAACTTCCTGGTGAAAGTTGTTCAGTTTCGTTGACTGAGCTACCCCTATCAGTTTGCGGGATGCTGTCCCTTACACTCGGTATTATATAGCTAGGATCTAGGTCTGTAACTTCCAATCCAAATTATTTACATAAACAAACGTTTCAAATACAGTTTCTTCTTGGTTACGTACTGCCGGGTATTTTTATGGTCAGTTACTTAATTAAAATATGATAAAATTAAGATGTTTTTGGCGTGGTATGGACTAATCAAGTTCCCAATAAAGGCAAAACCCCCGTTAGGTCCTTGCCAAGACCAGACGCCAACATACGAGCGTTCGCAGCAGATGGATCATCGCGCTTTAATTATGACCATTTAATCTGAAATCTGCATATATTAGCACGGTTATTCGATACAAACACGGATCAAGAGAACTACGTCTCGTAAATATTCAGTACGTCTCCGCAGCACGTATTTTACTTCGTCGTTTCAATGAATTTGACACTGAAATACTTAAGTGTTTGTAATTTAATATGATTGAAAATACATTTAAAAGTAATTGCTTTTGAAAGTTATTCCGTGTACGTTCTATTAAACCCTGAGCCCTAAGTGCGCACGTAAGTTTACGGCGAAAATTGGCTACGTCAGCCATTTTCGGGCGCACGAGCGCCGTACCGACTATTGCCGAAATCGGTCGGAAGGATCATCAACATCATTATACCCTTATTTTAATTGAACGATAGAGACTTGTTGTTTTAAATGTGACGTGGTCAGCTCGCCGGCTGTTTCCGTCGCGAAAATTGTATCCAAATGCCCGATGATATATAAACAAACGAAATGCGCATACATTTGGCAGTGCTGTTCACAATATTATTATTGCCATATTACAACACTTCCATGCTGGCTTGGGAGCGAGAGAAAAACATTGAATGTGCCAGCTGTATTTCCTCCCGGGCATGCTGTAAACAGTAGCTAAGTTATTCGAGGGTTTTAGTATATGGTAATTTAGGCGATGGGCTGACAACCTGTTACTACAGCAATATACCTACAAATCTATCTTAAATAACCCTAAAAAAAACCCTTAAAAAAGGTCGTTCCGCCACGTATGACTATCTTTTGAGGGTTATTTAAGAACGACCTTTTTTTACATAAGCAAAGGTCGTTCCGCCATCCCTTATGGGGTGGGCAGAGCGTAAACTACCTAGTTTACACTAATGGCGTGATTAAATGTACATGTACCATATTACAATAGGTTAGAAACACGGTCATAAACCTAAAATCGTCTAGCTAGAGCGTGAGTAGAATATATTTTACTTTTGAACTACGTAGCAACACTCAATCCAAGAAAGTAGTAGCTTTCTTGAATCGGAATAAAGTAATTTATATCATGATTAAATAAATTAAAATCAAGGCCGAAGATTTCCCAGGCTACTTGACATGAACATAACAGTGTCAGTATTAATGAACATTTTGTTAATAAACTGCGTGAATGAGGAACCTGAATCAACTCCATTATCAGAGGAAATTGAATTGCCACTCCGAGTATACTCATGAACGAACATACCGCCGTACAACATAAATTACATATTTTATTGATTATCAATTCGATTTATGCGAAAACAGAAATCTTATTAAAATTAAAAGCAACGAATCGTATGACGACTGCGTAACAGCCAAATCTACAAGACTAGTCGATAAAGTTTAGAAATCTGTCCACTAAGTAATGTCCGTTATATATTCCGGTACATCACAGTTAGGTAACGAAGTGGTCAAAAAAATTACAATATTCAGACCATACATTCTCAAAATTAGCGTTAGAGAAAATTTTAACATGGAAACGGTGATAAAAGTGATGAAAACTCCTCAGGTGACAAATGCAGTACGGTGACGTCGGCGCGTTTGAAGCTTATCCCAATACATCACACCAAGACGCCATTAATTTATAGACCAACTTATATAATTATACCACTAAACGATGAACTCTAACACCATCAAGAAAAGACAGAAAATAGATTAGCTTGTAGCGTAGTGTTATGCAAAACAGCGGTGGGATATGTTTTATTGAGGTTTACGGTGTTGGTGTTGGTGAGACAATAAAATAGGAAAGCAGTGAGAGGTCGTCGCATCTGTCACACAAGAAGGTCGTTGTGGACGATTTCACAAGCAGTTAAGCGAGTCATTAGTTGGTGCTATTTGAAAAAGATGCTATTTTGTTACGATGATGGAATTTTGGCGAATGTCAGCGCAGCAGACTGCACGGCTGCAGGAAATAGAATATTGAGATTGCCAGGCCAGAGGTGAGACAGATGTGAAAACAGAATGAACTTATGCAAAAGCCTCATTCATAAATCTGCAATGGCTTTCGCGCACACACACGAATGAGAGCAATATGCTTAGCACCATACCATCATCGCTAGAGTGAGTTTTGAACTTATCCACAACCTGTGATTAGCTACAGGGTCGAAGAGACTAACATTACACATAGGAATACCACCATTGCGTGCATATACAGATTATTTCTTTAGAGAAGTAATAACAGTGAGTGTAATATCAATAAAATATCCGATTTACATTAACATTTTAACACAAACATCTATAATTCAATAAGCACATTCAGATAAACAAGCTCAAACGCAACGCAGGTTGTCGACATGTAACAAATTGAATCCAAAATCAGATAAACATAAAATTTAAATGACTATACGACACTAACAAGCCGGTGCCGGTAGGTACAGTTACACGCAATAGAAATTGCTATTACCCAACGTATGAGAGAATTTCGTCGGATTCTCATTACATTACTTTACACTGTGCAATAAATTATCATGGCCTCTTGGCCTAAGGGGCAGAGGGGGTCTTACCAACTTACTACATAGTATCAATAGTTTCATTTGCATTACTGCTCGGATAAAAAACTTTAGCTCTTACAGTGAACAAATACGTCGATGTATATGAAGCGATGTAAGTAAAGGCTATATCTATTGTCAAAGAAGATGGAAACGCAGCTGAGGATCGTAAAAGTTGGACCTCGACCGGTTCCATTGCTTCGGATGACGGCTGTAAATAACTGAAGGTGAATTACTGCGGACCTGGTGGTAGGTGATGACGGGTGACGCAAGCGCAGGTACTCACATATCTTTAGGCTTTACAACTAGTTTAGAAATAAAGATCGAAATGTGTCGCCATATTTCCAGAATCGTATCTAAATAGCTGAAAGTAAGTTACGATGTACTGCAGTGCAGTGGTAGTAATGACGGGTGAAAAAGGAGCAAAAGAGTAGAAAGAAAAGGTTGGAAAATAGCTGAAGGTGATTGCGGTGGTTGTGATGATAGGTGAGCTTCATAGTTGTTTTTCTAGTTGTATAAGTAGATTCATAGATTAACTGCCTCCGTAGTCTAGTGGTTAGAGCCAGGGGCTTACGAGCCGGAGGCCCTGGGTTCGATTCCCAGGGGGGAACACAAAGTTAATATATGTCAATATATCACTTTGTGAGGTTTTCCTCAGTTTGGTTAGGACATTGCAGGCTGAATCACCTGATTGTCTAAAAAATATAAGGATTCCGTGCTTCGGAGGGCACGCTTAGCCATCGGTCCCGGTCGCTGTCTTTGATAGTGGTCGTTACTATGTGGTTTGAAAACTCTGACACCAGGGTTCTTTGGGTCGTTGTTCGACTCGAGACTCCACTTGCTAAGAAGAAGATAGATTCATATTAGAACCCTGTTTACTATGTAAGTTTGTTGTTGTAAATAAATAAAAATATTAAGATTGTAGAAAGCTCATATCATAAACATATCACCACAGGAAACAATATTACCATAGTCGGGCAGTAAAGTGGCGATTTGTCTGGCCGATGGTCGCTGACCGGGTTAGGTGACGGAATTGCGGAAACGAAGGTCGCGGGTTCGACCACCAGATCAACCAACAGACAGCTAGCTCTACATTCCAAGATAACACTTCACTATCTCTGATTTGATTAGGCATATATGGTAACACTACAAAATTTACAACCTGTCACTACAGCAATATAACAACAGTCTATCTTAAATAACCCTCATACCCTGTCAAACGTGGCGGAATGACCTGTTTAGGTCGTTTACGCTCTGCCTGTATGTACAAAACTTAAAGGCTTTTCTATCCATTTCTTATCTTTATTGCCATTTTAAACGAAGGGAGACGAATTTTCATTGCATCTCCGAAGAAAAATCCGGAGGGACTTTATTTATTTTACAGATTTCACGAGATGCTGTAAAAATTTATCTATATTTGACTAAAACTACAGTTCTTAAGAAAGAAACATGTTATTATAACATTTTCAGTTCCCGTTATTTTTCTCAGTTTGTTATTACCAAACAAGTTTGGAGTCTGGGCTGCAAAACAACAAAGCCATTACGAGATAGGTATTAAAATGGCGACCACTAAGATGGTCTAGCGCAACTAATGAAGTACTATAGTCCGGCGCATATGAAATACGAGCCCGTGGGTCGACAACAAGAGCATGCGTGGGCGCAGCTGACGTTTACTGCTGAATGCTAATGTCCAACACACAAAGCTTAGTGAGGTACTTCGGTGTACAATGGACTCGATTCTAATTCACTTAAGCTAAATTTAAGTTAATCCTGACAAAAGTGGAGAAAATTTCAGATGTAAAAATAAAGAGCCGGAATATATACAAAATTAATTAAAATCATAATAAAATTTATCCTACAGAAACGTGAGTAATAACTGATTTTGTGCAGCTTGGCTTCAGTAATCTTCTACAATTTATCAATCTAAGCACTGACAAAACATTAATTTTACCTTCAATTTAATAAGTTGGTAGAATTGAGTCCACTGAGTTATGAAGTTTGAGGAAAAGATGCGGTTATGGATATCTTGATGTCAGATGTGGGTAGTGAGATGAGATGTTACCGCGATGGGTCTATATGTAGATGTAATAAATGCGTTATGTAGATAACAATAGTCATTGGACAATACTCTATTGGAATTCAGAAAAGCCTAATTTAAATAGATATGAGCATTAAAAAATTATTGCAAAAAGGTGTCAATGTTGTTCTAAACAAGACTTACCAAGATGTATTTAAATCTAATAACAAACAGCAAGCAGAAAAAGTATCAACGACTAACCGTATAAAAGTATGAAAGAACCAGCTAAGGGATCCGAGGGTTTCTGTATATTGCAATTTAAGCTGACAACCTGTCACTACAGCAATATACCTACAAATCTATCTCAAATAACCCTCAAAACTTTGTCAGACGTGGCGGAACGACCTTTGTTTAGGTCGTTTACACTCTGACTACCCCATTAGGGATAAAGGCGAGATTATATGTATGTATTTGTGTGATAAAATTTCAATGATATTTATAACGGCTTATCCAAATGTAAACATTTTGAGTGCTTAACCTTTTAAAGAAGTTTAACCTTGCAATCAAATTAAATGAAAAGGGGGTCGTGTGACAAGTAAGCCACAGTTATAACGAGCTGCTTTGCTTTCAAATTAACATTTATTCTAATATTGGACATATAGAAACTACCATGTAAATATAGCTCATTAAAATGGCCATATCGAGTAGATTATCCATGTATGACACCTGACCGCAAACATCATAATGTTAAACCTTGCTTGAAATAACTTTCGGCTATTTATATTTAAAATATTTTGAATAAACATAATTTAATCGGTAATTTACTTACAAGATGAGAATCTGTTGAAGATTAACTATAGGTGTGTAAGAAAGTTTCGCGAAATTTAATACCTTTATGTATATTTGATTACCACGAGAGTGTCGATAGGCATATTGATTATTCAATTAAATCATATCTATCAATGTTTATTTATTGTATACCCCAATGTACAGACATTCCAAACATAGGTATCTGTTGTGTTTGTGTTTTACTCCTTATGAAATAGTACAAAACTGCTTATAACACAATGTATAATTTCTTATCTTAAACCATTTATAAAACTTCAAACAACTTTTGGTTAGATTTATTAGAAAGTTTTAGGCAACCAAGAAAACCTAAATTAAATTTCCTAATCAACATGCATTGAGCAAGAAATACATTAGCAAAATCGTCGTGAGAATCTCCTCTCGGCCATTGCAATAAATTAGACTTTGTGAGACATGGCCGATAATACTCACCACACTTATGTAACACTCGGGCCAATTAATGAGCGGTAGACAGATCTACAGTATAATGACACGAAACATTAAAACTTTACGCACATTACTACAAAAAACGTATACCATCATCTTCATCGTACATTGCGGTATTTCTACTTAATACATTTTTTTCGACCAATAATGAACCAGCAATGAACATTAAATGATGGAGAAATCACTGTCAACTAAGTGACATTGAATACGCAATCAAGTAAGACCGGTCTCAGTATCCGAATAATAAAGATACGAGTGTTATAAACGAACAAACATATACCACATGGTAACATGGTATTATATTCAGTACCTACTTATGGTGATGGACTGGGCAATATGGAAAACACAACCCTCGGTAAAAGGAGAATGATTTGCAAAGAACCAATAAAAAACAAACTCTGATATAAAATTGCTGAAAAGCAGAAAGTGTATTTATAAAATGTTTAAATCTATTTTATTAGGAAAAGTTGTTCGGAATTTTATGAATGACATCCACGATTCTCTTCAGCTTACTTCAATTATCTCGATTGTTTAAAATCTTTCAGATACTGATTTTCAGTCAATAAAGTGTTTGTCCGTTGTTTTAATCGAATTTTATGCATAAATTCATTTTAAATAAATATCTTACAATGTCTCATAGTGTCAAGCAATTGGCGGCGTCACATGTCGCAACATCGCGCGACACATTACCTATTCATACAATAAAACAGAAATAACGAGACGAGATGAGCCCAGACCAGCCTCATACATACACACCACCACACATGTATCTGTGTGAGTGTGGTGACGAAAGCCACAAGTAAACCCGTACACTTAAATATTATTATAATGTATACGTTCCTAAGCAATATAAGTAAATCACGGCTTTTATTCTTGAACTTAAGTAATAAATTGACGCGAATCACGCAAATTATTTCGGTTTGGATTTTTCCATCGGAGTACGAATACTACAAATAGGTATCATATTAGTTGGTATTAGTGGTTTAGTCCGGTGACGCATTATGTACACTTTGTAGTATGGTGCAAATAGGTCCATTAAAAAAAGTATTAGTGGTGGGGAATTATGTGAAAGCTATCTATAATCGACTGTAGTAAGAATAACAAAGAAAAGTTATTAAAATACTTTACTTTTTATTTAATTAAGGTAAAGTCTAACTGAATAATATGGCCCATAAGGTTTGACTCAAAAAATTTGAAGGCAAAATTGTTGGACGGTAAACTTGTCTAATAATAAGATTATGGAAACATAATCATGGCTCTGTTTCGATCTTTCGGTAACAATAAAAATTATAATTGAAACTGATCGGCCTACTTTTTTGTATTGAAAGGAGGGTTAGCCCTCGATGTTTCGATCCTATACGAATAACATTTGTTTAGTGTTAAAATAAAAATGATGTTAAGGTATTGTTCATATCGATAAAAAGGTAGCAATGTCGATATTACCCAACAAACAGCCAGCCAACACTGCACCATAAACCGAACTATTCGATCTAAAGATAAACAGAGATCGCATCAAATCGGAATAAAAGCGTACGTTTATTTCGGTTATTATATCCCAATAAACATGGCGGCTGGTGCGTTTACGAGCAAGACAATCCGACGATAATAGACAGTTAGACTGTAACACGAGGATAAAAATTGTTTACCGTGAGAGTCGGAGCTACTCGGACTAACTAGTCGACCACCGAATAAGTGCTCTACCTTTAGGGATACGCAGGAGAAGGGAAATCTACTTCTAAGTCGTTCACGATTGCCAGAATGGTCGTGGTCGAGAATTGGCAGGAACTTGTGAAGCCCAATTATCTTACAATGTGTTTCTATCAAAGTAAGTAGTCGAAAAAAATACAGGCTGCAAAATACCCTGTGACTACTTACCGTGTGATTTCTTTTCTGGTCTGAAACATGCTTGCATCGGACCAGCTTTCTGATCCGAAACGTTATTCTTGCATTGGACCAGCAGTCTGTCAAGAGATTAGAAATAAAATCATAATCTCCCAACCTACCGCAGACAAAATTAGCAACTTAAATCAATATGGCATATCTGCAGAAAAGTGAAATAAAGGCTGATTGATTAAACTGGTTCTAATTTCCATTACTTAGGAGCCAATATCCGACGACATCAAAGCTAATATAAACGGAAGACATTCATTATTTGAATATTAATAAATGAGACGTTATTGATAATTAGGAACAAAGAATAAAAGTGAGATGCAGCCAAAATTTATTTAAAAACTAATAGACATAAATTATAAACAAGTCTTACAAAATATATTTTAAATATTTGCGAGGGTAAAATATTTATTATTTAAAAAACATAAATAATTATGATAATATTGATAACATACCCTATAATTATGTGTACGAAATTAATCTTTTTCTTTTATTCCGTTGTACGGAACATCGAATAAACTCATCTGAATCCAGCTTAACGCTGATCATCTCCAGAATCCTCATATCGAAAGCTTTTAATCGTCCAACTAATTAACCTGCGTATAAAACTTGCAGTGAAACCCTCGTTAAAAATGTTCCATAAAGCGCCATAAATATACCAGCAGCCGTAAACTCCCCGTAAACTGAACATTAATACACAGGATCCTATTTTGATAGTCACTTTTTATTTGACTGTCGCAGAAATAAAAACTTAACACATTGAAACTTGTCATGTAAAACAGGGAAAACACGTTTATGATTTTCAGAAAGTTCAGGATGTAAGTTCGATCGCAGGCAATAAGCAGAAAATACAGATAAAAGTTTAGTTTATAGCTCGATAAAGTTTTAATGTAACTTAACTACGATACTGTTTTAGTTTCGTCGATCAGATATCAGAGGTGATCAAAACCATGGTAAAGGTTATGGGATTGTTAACTTAACTTTAGTCGTAACAGAAAAGTTAATTTGGTAGCGATGGAACAAAGTAGAATTTTTCAGAGACGTTAATACTTGTGTAGGATTTTTTAATTTCTTTTATAAATGAATATTTTACCTTTATCACCACTTACCTCTCAACAATCCGTAATAAAAGCCCTTTCTCTATTTTATAGTCTCCTCAAGCGAAGCTAAAGAAATGACGACTGTTACAAGTACTCTCGCCTACCGTTTCCAAAATAGTATCGTTTGAAATGACCCATTAAATTCTAATGCGCGTACTTGGGAATCGAACCGGGTACCCCCAGTAACGCGTGTGGTCTACCAATTAACATACGTACACACATAAACTAACGCCCTTATCCTTTACGAAGCGAGGTAGGCAGCGCGTAAAACTCCTAGTAAAAGGCGTTTTCGCTATGACTGCCAAATATTGAGGGCAATTTTAGATTGAAATGTGTATCGCTATAGTAATCGCCTAAATTATAATACTTTATTATTCTTCGATAGACTCGGGTTCAAATCCCGTCAGTGGTCGAATTTTTGATTTGTTATTTCATATATTTTCAGAAAAAAAAATAGCACTGTGAGTGCAAAAAAAACCATTAGACAATTATAAAAAAGTGTAGCAGTGTCATTCATTAACTTGAATAGTTTCTGCAAACAGGGCTAGTTATTACTATATATATAGCTGTTATAATTATATAGTTGTAATATTATACGACAGATATCGCTATAATAAATCATTATAAATAATCATCATAAATAGCAGATCACAAATTCGTCACTGCTGCTGTAGCTTAGCGGTTAAGAGCGTTGGGTCGGTTTTCCAAAGACGCGGGTTCAAATCCCGTCAGCGATGGAACTTTTGATTTGTTATTTCTAATATTATCAGATATAATACATCGAATCCCTTTGCTGTTTTTACAGCATGCCTGGGAAGAGAAGCAGCTGGCAAATACGAAGTAATTCTTTCACTCCAAACATGGAAGTTAATTTCTAATCGAATGCTTGTATTGTACTAAGAAATCGAACCTTGTACCCACCGTCGCGCGTGTGGTCTACCAATTAAGCCATAGGTAATTTATGCCATATGCGTGGACGCACCCTATCTCCCATCTCTACTCCCGGCGTCCTCTAATACAATAATTAATGGTTAATAGAAAACGAATGACCAACTATTAAAGTGTTGACCAGAGACTATGATGGTCCGATATCATATTTTGTTAAATTATAGATGACCTCGCAACTTAATCCTTAGATCAAGTTAAAAACACAATTTTAGACTTCTAATTTCCAAACACTTGAATGTAACGTACTAAGAAGTTCTAGCCGTCGTCATGAAATTATTATGAAAGTACTATGTTTGATTTAAGGCGACGTGATTTTACAATCAGTGTTAAGCAAACATTTGCAATAATTTCAACGACTTATATGACAGTAAGGCTTATATGTGTCTCGCCGCGCCTGCCGTCACTCCGCCAAAACCTCATAGGCATAAATCATATGTAACAAAAGGCGAGCGATTGCGAGCTCGGCTAATTGGCCGGCACTCGCCGCCATCTTGGTTTTCAACTCGAACACAAAGAGCACAAACTCATCGCCCACCGAGTAACACAATCTCTACCGCGAAAGAACATAAAATTTGGTTGGCTATTAGATTCCGCGGCTCGTACAAACGACATTTTTGTACGTCGACTGCGCCCGCGCACACACACACATATACACATACATCCACATGTGTGTGGAGGTATAAACAAATGTGCTAAGTAAAAAATATTATTATAGCATAATGCGCCATAAAACACGAGATTTTCGAGCGATGCTCAAACTGTGCCGTAGCGCTACGAGAGCTACGCCGTAGCGGTCTCGTAGCATGCGTCTACGCACCCGGCCCTTGAATGAAAGTGATCGTAGTATGGTGATGCGGATATTTTTTTCACTGACTCACGACTTCGTGTTTATTTATAAAAGCTTCGGCTTCTGTTTATAAAAAGCACGTGGTAATTGTATTTCTAATTTTCTTTAAATGCGAATTTTATAGAAATTCTACGTCTCCGATACCAACACTAATCATATTGATCATTTGAATGTATTGAAGCATTTTCAAAGTTAATTCAAATCTAATCAAAAATCGCTGGCAGCATTCCCCCTTTGGATAGCGAGGCTAATCCGATGCGCAAGGGTGCCAGCCCTGCGGTCACGAGTGACCTCAGCAAGACGCCCTGAGACATCCTTCATGTTTTTTGTATCCAAGTTTGAATGTATTTAAATTCTCAAAAAACTTTAAAAATTACTGTTTTCGGCAAAGTTTGAGAACCACAGCGATCAAGGTACTCTAACATAAACAATGCCAGTGATTTCTATTAGAGGGATTCAGCACTCGATTTAGGAACCATATTGGAGAAGCGCGGGTCGAGACGAGGGAGGGGGGTTCGAGGGAGGGGGGGGGGGGGGAGACATCTGCGCAATGTGCAATAAATAAACGATGGACACAAGTTTCATTATAAACTCGTTTTATAATACGGTACCATTTCTACAAGAGTTTCGTAGAGACATTATGGATTTAAGCATTTTATCAATTTAGTATGCGGAGCATGATAACGGTTGTTCGACCATACTTGTCACTTCGCTATGTAAATTATAGCTCAGTTTAGATACCTACTTACATTCACTGATCACAAGCTTGTTTGCGATAGATGGTGATGAAAAATATGATGTACTCGTAGATAGCTCGTCACAATTGTTTCTTCATAAGATACTGCTGAAAATATGAATAATTTCAACACATACATCGACAACAAAAGCACAAAATACAGTGAAAAAATCAATACTACAACAGGCAGGTGCTAACACAGTGACCACACGACACGCTTTTATCAGGAATAGAAACTCTGCAAAGTTTTTGGGTAAACAACAAAGATAAAACATAAAGCACTGAACCTTACTTTGCAGCTTACATCTTATAAGAATGAGCAGTTTATAGCAAAAGACACTCAGATTTGGGGATGCGTACGAACCCAGAAGGCAGTCAATCCGGGCATGAGACGCGACGGCAGGTCCGGGTCGGACTGCGCGCCGCGGCTGAGCCGGCCAGCGGGCCCGGCGCCGGCGCTGCTGCCGCGCGCGCTCAGCCCGCCCGCGCCGCTCGTCCCCTGCACACCGCACACGCTATATGACAAGACTCGGGCAGAACTGTTGCTGTCGATGCACTCGCCACAGAACAGACGACGCCGCGCTGCCCCGCCTTAATACAGCCTACCAGCTACTAAACGATAAGGATATCATCAAAAGGGAGTACTTTAGGTAGAAAAGGGATGGTTAAATTGGATGTTACGGGAAATAACCAAATAGGAATACAACTGCAGGGAATGCTGGGACTCAGGAGGAATCAAATCCTCATATTGCTATTGAAATAAGGCAAAAATAACTATGAAATACAGGTTGAGACACCTAAACAAATACAAACAATCTAAAGACGACAACAGGAACACCTAATTGTGGTACTTCTGGTGGATATACTGGTTGAGAAGAAATAGAAGATCTTCTCAATGTTCGATTTCTACTCGTATATTCTGAGAATGCTCCAGAAATGTCAGGAATGGTATCAGCATTGAGGAAACAATCACAAACCACAAACCGACTGCCTTCTGGGTATCATGCGTCTCATAAAAGTTATTTTTTGCTTAAGGTCTACAAATAAATCTATGCATTTTGCAACGAGTATCTAAAAACTCTAAAACTAAATAAAGGTTATGCATGTCTAGGACTTAAACAGCTAATTCTAAACTAATATAATGAAGATCTTAGAATGTACTAGGATCTAAAACTTAACTACGAATATCCAATAATATATATCTAAATGGGTTAGTTGGATAAGGGTAAAAGAAACGTACACAAAAATATAAAACAGAAAACATTAAAGATAGAGTGAAGGGAAGGGGATGGTATTTACAGTGAAAATAAAGAACGTAGTGGAAGAATAATAGGTGATAAGAGTCCCCAGTGAAGAAGTTTCTAGTGAGAAGTGTGTAGTACATGCGTTGGCGAGCGCGGCTAGGCGAGTCACCACGTAGAAACGAGTCCGAGCCAACACTGTGGCGGCATCGTGACGGTAACGTTATGGCACCGTGCCGGTATCGTGACGGTAACGTAAGTGGACGTAATGTGGCGAGTGGCAACTACAAGCAAATAGCACTAGACAGCTTAAAATTAATGGTAGAGATACTATAAGTTTTTAATTATTAAACGATAAACAAGTGTTACTCATAGTGAATACTTGTAGGGCTTACTTGTTTTTGTTGCGAGAAGGCTTATGCCTTAACTTTTCGAACATATACATATAATAAGCCGCATAAAGTAAGCCGCTACAAATATTCACTATACTACAAGTTGCATGACTCAATAAATACATACATATAGTCACACCTTCATCCCTAATGGGGAAGGCAAAGCGTACATGGCCTAAACAAAGATCGTTCCGCCACGTCTGAAAAAGTTTTGAGGGTTATTTAAGATAGATTTGTTGGTACGAGTATATTGCTACAGTGACAGGTTATCAGTCCATCGCCTAAATTGCAATATACAGAAACCCTCAGATCCCTTTGCTGGTTTTTACAGGCCGGGAGGAAATGCAGTTGGCACATTCTATGTTTTTCTCTCGCTCTCAGTCCAGTAGTCTCTATTGACATATACATATGTTGTTATGTGGAAAATTGTAAGTGACTATAATGCTTAAACATAAAAAAGCTTAACATAAATCCTGTACCAAACAAACCACATCCTGAAACATGATCAGCAGCCACCAACAGGTGAGCCGCACATGAATACGTCAAGTACGAGTTGGATTGATTCATCGCTCGTTTAGTTCGACAGGCAGAGTCCTGTCTGCTAGACCGCGCGAGGTAATCACCTGTAAATCACATTTACAACCTGAAGACTATTCAGCACCTGTTTACTGCCCGTTAAACACCTTTAGCTATTAGCTGCAGATGAAGTAAGTATATTTGAAATGAAAATTTTTCTCGCTCTCTCTCTGTGTGTGTGTGTGTCGTGTGCGTATCGAGTCAATCGACCCGATGAACCCTGGTGTCGGAGTTTTTAAACCGCCTAATAGCACAGCTAATAGATCTCTGGTTTGTGTAACGACCACTACCAAAGACAGCGACCGGGGCCGACTGCTTAACGTGCCCTCCGAAGCACGGAATCTTTTTTCTTCCAGACAATCAAGTGATTCAGCCTGCATTATCTAAACCGAACCGGGGAAATGCTTACAAAGTGATAAATTGACAAATATCAACTTTGTGTGTCCTCCCTGGGAATCGAACCCAGGATCGTAACCAATTGGCTCTGACCTCTAGATCACGGAAGCAGTTAAAGATTCGCTAAAATGCCATAATGCAATAGTTTTTAGACGGTTGGGATAGGATACTGTGGAAACATTATTACCTATACTAAAATAAGATGTAAGTATCTATAACATTTAATATTTTACACAGGTAAAAATATGTAAAGCCTTTTAAAAATCAAATTACCCGGAATCATGATTAAGTTTCCGAATAACTCAGGGATTTAAAATCTTGTAATCTACAAAATATATTGCCAATTACCATTTTTTTATGAAACACATAAATAAATTCTACATAACGAGCGTACAAGTAAATGATTCATCTGGCTCCAAATATATTTCCGGAGTAAAATACTGATAGTCTTACGTGGGTTTAGTGTAGAGCTACAATCCACATGTATCATAATATATTAGATACATACCTGCAGAGATATTGCCGATTTTATAAGTAAAATTACCATATTAATGTCTTCAATTCGTCCTCATTTTCTTTCTCAGTACACATTTTAATGCTAATGTATTTACAAATACTTCTTATTTAATCAAATATCACAGAATGTAGATTATCTAAAAGATATTATGTTCTTGCTACACAGTAAATTACTATTTTTTACGTAAGCTTTGTTAAAGTTTAAGCAAATGGGTAATAAATTTGCTCGCTGACAGCAACAATACGTGTATTGTAGAGTCTGTGTAGTGATGTAATTACCCAAAATAAATCTTTGTAATTGCGATTATACCGAGCCTTTGTATAGACTCAAATATTCTTAATTTAGAACATGATTTAGTATTTATGAATAAAGAGTTGGACCGGTCACGTTTTTTGTGTGAATCGACCGATCAGCTGATTCAAAATCTCTGAATGAAAAAGCTGATCGAGTCCATTTGAATATTTACGAGAGACGCCAAATCTCATTTTTGTTTACTAAGTTTGGGAACTAATTTCACTAGCATTGCTGACTCTATATTTGTATAAAATAAGTAAGACTCTATATTCCAATAATGGCCGCAAATACCGGCGACACTCAGAACCGGTATTAAATACATAAATTTTTAAGAAGAAGCGGCGACCGAGCCCACGTTTATTAGTTAGGCGAATTGGACATCACCTCGTTCCATACAAACACGTACTCATAAGATTCATTACACACTTATTGGCTAGAGAACGAATAAACCCATTTTTGTGAGCCGCTAGTGATGTCATCTCAGTCGATAATTAAATAAGAATAATGTAACTTTTTCTTGTATTATTTTCTTTACCAACCAGTAATGGAAGGAAAAAAGGAAGATGATGAAAATAACCTTCATTTCTAAATGAAAAATATGCACTTATTGCGACATAGAAAAATACTGTAAAATCAAAAACAACATTCAGCTTCATCATTTATTTGTATCATCAAATATATCATGTATTGCAAGGATATATTTGGGTTCGAGTATCAAACTCTGACACAAATGAAGTATACCAGTTACCTAATGCCATACGATAAATAAATTGAGTTAAAAATCAGAAAATTATAAAAACGTGTCGAAATTTTATGAATAATTTAATTTTCTTTGCTAATTTGTTTCAAAAAACCAAATCACTATTATTCTGCATATATTGAGTTTCTGAAAATACAATTAACTGTCGTTGATACCTCCTAAACTACACTTGATAGTTTTATATTATAGATTTTATACAATACTCGACAATGTTATCGACAAAGCGCGGGCGCAATGTTATCGACAATGCGCGGGCGTCTCACAGCGCATATCACTATGGAACCAGTTGGCGCGTTAATTGCGGTACCGAATTGGTATCGTCCCATTTGAATATCCGTAATTTATGGCAAAGACACACTCGCCATTAGAACAAGTATCGTCTTCTACTCGTGTGACAAGTATCAAGTGTGTGTGTAGTGCGGTACTGGCCGCACACACCCACACGCAATGAGCTGGTTTTGAGTATTATTCATTAAACTTCAAGATGGGATCTTGATTGTAATTTATGGATTAAGTACTGATACCTCGGAATTAAAACTACTGATACCAAAATTTAAATAGCAAGTGACATCATACGAATTACATACGCAGGCATTGTATTATATCTAGAAAGTAGTTGAAAGTCCCAGTAGACCTAGCACAGTATACGAAAATTAGAATATTGTCAGTACTTTCAGCTGCTCGATCGCTTCGAGCTTTTACTACGCGTAGTATCGCACCGTGCGTACGCACATCGCTGTCAGCGCTATACCGAGCGAGTATTAATCAGCCGCATGTCGCGCGCGCCGCATTAGCATAATGAGATCTACCGTCCATCGCCTGCGCCCGCGCCGCCATGCGCCACCGCCGACGCCCCACATACATACAGAGCAGCCGTCGCGTACGGCACCGCAAGCTACGTAGGTGCCTCTTCTTCGCAACCAACCAGTTAATATTCTTGACATTTATGAACATTTTCTAACTGTACCGCCACTAAGCTCCTACCATAAAGAATGTCGTACCGTCTGCAACATCGAGGTTAGCAGTAAAATTACGCTATAATACTTCAATAGATATTTCTAAAATCTATAATGAGATTTCGTTTTTATGTGTTGCCTACAAACGTCATAAAAATGAACAAAGAGCTGTTTGGGAGTCGGCATCAATGTTTAAGTGCCGCATTACGCAAACCGACGCGAGGCAGCGTTCTAAGCAGAAGAAAAACATGGCGTCCAGTAACAATACCGCGCGAGGTGACGCCAAATAAAACGCGATCCTTTTAAAACTATGCGTTTTTTGAGACGTTTTTTGATATCAACCCCCGTTTTTTTGTCGTATTTACGCGCACACAATGCACGATCATGACTGTAAAAGATAAATTGAGTATGGGTTGTGTATAATAACTCCGGCACAGGTTGTGTTATGTTACACGCGGGTCCGGGCGGGACGCGGGGCGGGGGGTGCGGGGCGCGGGGCGACCGACGACCGCTGCATAAAAACGAAAGTGCATCTAAACGATATTATTTTGGAAGGATCAAGTCGGATTTACAAAATGGGTAAAATTGGATGCGGTAAGCCCGCGCAATGTGCATACAGTAAAAGGAACCAACTCTACAGTGTTAGGTTTTAAAGAAGCTTATACAAGACTACATCGAAATTATCACTTTCCTTTATCAAAATATACATACATACACATAATCACGCCTTTATTCCAAATGGGGTTGGCAGAGCGTAAACGACCTAAACATAGGTTGTTCCGCCACGTCTGACAAAGTTTTGAGGGTTATTTAAGACAGATTTTGTAGGTATATTGCTGCAGTGATAGGTTGTAAAAATAATAAAATCCTAACAATTTGAGTAGCAGGATAACAACTATTACTATTTTATAAATCTTTGGATAATGTTCTTTTTACACACTATGTTTGCCATATCCACAGCAACCTAACTCTATCCACTTTAGTCGCATGCAACAATGGGTATAGAAGATTTGGTACCGCGATATGATATTATTTTTTGTGAATTTCTTATGGCGCGGGGGAAGGCAGGGTGACGCTAGTGGACTACGGGAGAACTACTTGAATATTTCTCAGACTATAAATGATTCAATTTCCGATGCAATATGACTTATATGTATAGCTTTCACGCCATTCGCATTTAAAATCATGATAAAACGCGATACACCACTTCCATGCTGGTCTGGGAGCGAGAGAAAAACATAGAATATGCTAGCTGCATTTCCTACCGGGCATGCTGTAAAATCCAGCTAAGGGATCCGAGGGTTTCAGTATATTGTAATTTAGGCGATGAGCTGACAACCTGTCACTAAGCAATATACCTTCAAATCTATCTTAAATAACCCTCAAAGCTTTGTCAGACGTGGCGAAACGACCTTTGTTTAGGTCGTTTACGCTCTGCATAGGGATAAAGGCGTGACTATATGTATGTATGTTTTATGTTAAAACATACATACAAAGTGAAGTGAAGTGGATAACTTCTTACTAATTTCGGAAAAGAATAAGAAATTCATTTTTGGTTTGATTTGTTTGATATACTCTATACTGGATGTTACCGATTTTCATGCTCAGTTGGATACACCGCTGCTTTGTCAATAATGGCAGGTTCAGTGAGGTAAGGTTCTGTAAAGTAAGTTGCAGGTTCGATACCCGGCACGATAATTTATGAAGGTAGCAAAGATACGTGAGAATTCGCACCGGACGTACACACATACCGAAAAGGTGCAATTTCGTGACTTTTGGTATATTTTTTATTAAAAATTATCTCAATTTTTACCTGCTGTTTACTGACCCAAAATCAAATGCATACATTTTTATATTCTAAGATAATATATTGCTCAAATTCGTAACGGTAGGTGTAAGTAGTAAAAAATATTGGTTTTCTAGTGAGGTCGGTCGGAAACAGTCGAATATGGGTTCGTGGGTTGAATTTTAATGGACTCGGAAACACAACCTGCGTATGAACATAACAAGAGTAAAAATATAATGTCTTTTCAAAATGAAAATGCTTCACTGCCGATTTATTGTTTTTGACATTATGAAAATGTTTTGCAGGTTAAATACCCAAACTACTTTTTATAAACGGTCTGTTTTTTTTTATACGAAGCACGAATTTTTATTTGGTTGATTGATTTATTCCGAAAACAAGAATAAATTAATTATGTATAGCCCTGCCAGGAATTAAAAAGACCTGTCATAGAAAAAAACAGAGTAAGAATAAGAGAGGGACTTATGCACTTCTCTATGGTACCTCTATGGCAGGTCATTTTAATTCCTGGCAGGGTTATATGACCAATATTACCGTAGAAATTATCCTATAGTGTGCGTTGATCCTTTTACGACATAATAATTCAATTGAATACAAAACATGAGTCGAATAAGGATGCACTGCCGCACTGCGATCAACCCTGCCTCCACTGTCGCAGGTATGGCTTATCGCGCCATCTTTCCACCGGTATTATTTATTTCACATCCCACCAACATCACATACACTCCAGGCCATAACACCCTCTATTATTACCACAATAAAGTCCACAACAACTGCACATGATGTTGTGGGCGAAGTACAAAGCTCAATCTTTGTCGTGTGACGTTTCATTAAACCTTCCAGATTAACTTATTAAACTCGAGGTGTTTTTTTTGCCTTTAAAAGAAAATATTGTATGAGTGCACTTCTGCGTGCAAGGTAGAATGATATTATGTATTATTATTTATTCCATGATTCAAACTTACTTCTGGGTGGTTACAGATATTACCTATATCAATTTTGAATGCCTAAGCGCTATTTAATGTAATTACTAATCAGACATATTTCGCTCCATTGCAATTTAGCTGATAGGCTGACAACCTGTCACTACAAATAGTACTAGCAATATACCTACAAATCTATCTTAAATAACCCTCAAAACTTTGTTATTATGGGTAAATGTGTGATTCTATGTATGTATGTACTGATTGCATGTTTTTCACATACTTAATTCTAAAGGAAAAGCTTGAAATAGGATTCGAAGAATAACTGAAACTACTGACAATACTCTAGTTCTCTGGAACAGTTGTATCAAAAACAATAAAATCCAGTAACCTACATCCAGACGGTGTGCCAATAACTCAGACCTACCTCTGCCTGTGCCTGCGCAGGCGCACCTGTCGCGCAGTCGGCGCAGGCGACGCTGATCGCTGCAATTATCGCGTGCGAGGAGGGCACTCCAAAGGCACAGGTTGCTAAGCAGCCATCTGGGATTGACTTAAGCATAAACTATACATGTGCTAATTTTAGATTCCCGAAAAAGCCTACCATAATCAGGCAACCTGAAACCTTTGGCACCTGATAGTAGCTTTGCTTTGATAGTAAGAAAATGTTGGTGTAGGTATTTTTTTGCAGTATTCAAGGTCGCTTGGTGGGATGTTGCCGCTTGACGGCCTCGCTTCCTGTCGCGACCTGCGCACGCGCCTCCCGTATCACAGTGGGCTGAAATTAGCGTTTCATAGACATTCAATATATATTTTTTAAGCGACGCTTTTTTTGCTTGTAAACGATTGAGGATACCTACTATATACCTTATATAATGAACTTTCAGGTTTGTAATTGTAAACAGCGCACTCAGATTTTTTTTCTAAAAAATTTGTATGGAGTCGACATAATAAATGATGATATCTCCATTATCGCACAATTGCGCGTTATATCCTCTTAGGTTATTAATAAGTGAATTATTTTGGATTTTTTGACATACTCCATGTTGAGGCCAAACTTGCGCCTTTTTTAAAAAAAAATCTTTAAATTTTTTTTATTTTTGTTATTTTTTTTTTTCATTTTAAACTAATATTAAGCTTAACATGGATGTATGTATACAGACTAGCGCCTTTAAAAAAAATATTTTCCAAAATTACCATTTTTTTTTGTTTATGTTTTTGTTTTTAACTAATATTAAAGCTTAACATTGATTTACATAGACTGGTCATTTACGAAAATTAATTGTTGAAAATGAAATTATTTAAAAACCAATACAAACGGCTTATTATCTTTATTCTTTTAATTTATATCATAGAAACATTTACACACAACGACTTAAATTTAATGAACAACTAAGTAGTGAACTAAGAAGTAAGTGGTGAACTAATAAAGTAATTATTTTGCGACTCTTAACATCCCTAATTAAGTAAAATATTTAACAATAAACTAACTATCTACTGACTTTTAAATTTATACTAGCTTATAATTATAGGTACATTGGTAATACTTGTCAAATATTTAAATTTTAAACATCATACATTTTGTGATTATTAGTTGGTGGCAGATGTCCAGAAGTTGTAGAAATGCCCTAAAAACTAAATTTTAGTAGTTTTTCAATACAAATAATCGTAAAAATAAGTGATCCCATCAAAATAAAAAATAAATGAAAATAAAGGTAAAAAATATATCAAAATGAATACAATATAAATTTATGTTATAAAATTAAATAAAACAATAAATATATTAATTAAAAATATTGCTTATTCTGAATCACTATCTTCAGAGTCGAACTCAGAGTCAGAGTTTATTTGAGCAATATCCCTAAACTCGAATTCAGGTTTTTAAAGATTCAGCAGATCCAATGTTTCATCAAAGAAAGGTTTCTTTTTCTTTGCATCCATCGTTGGTCTTTCTGCTGATATAAGCGGATCAGACGAAAGCAGAAGGAAATTGAAAATATCTTCATTGGAATTTCTACAACTTCTGGACATCTGCCACCAACTAATAATCACAAAATGTATGATGTTTAAAATTTTAATATTTGACAAGTATTACCAATGTATAATTATAAGCTAGTATAAATTTAAAAGTCAGTAGATAGTTAGTTTATTGTTAAATATTTTACTTAATTAGGGATGTTAAGAGTCGCAAAATAATTACTTTATTAGTTCACCACTTACTTCTTAGTTCTTCATTAAATTTAAGTCGTTGTGTGTAAATGTTTCTATGATATAAATTTAAAGAATAAAGATAATAAGCCGTTTGTATTGGTTTTAAAATAATTTCATTTTCAACAATTAATTTTCTTAAATGACCAGTCTATGTAAATCCATGTTAAGCTTTAATATTAGTTAAAAACAAAAACATAAACAAAAAAAAATGGTAATTTTGGAAAATATTTTTTTTAAAGGCGCTAGTCTGTATACATACTTCCATGTTAAGCTTAATATTAGTTAAAAATGAAAAAAAAAATAACAAAAAAAAATAAAAATTAAAGTTTTTTTTTAAAAAAAGGCGCAAGTTTGGCCTCAACATGGAGTATGTCAAAAAATCCAAAATAATTCACTTATTAATAACCTAAGAGGATATAACGCGCAATTGTGCGATAATGGAGATATCATCATTTATTATGACGACTCCATACAAATTTTTTAGAAAAAAAATCTGAGTGCGCTGTTTACAATTATAAACCTGAAAGTTCATTATATAAGACATATAGTAGGTATCCTCAATCGTTTACAAGCAAAAAAAGCGTCACTTAAAAAATATATATTGAATGTCTATGAAACGCTAATTTCAGCCCACTGTGCGTATGGCCGACCAGCTGGGCAGGCTTAGCAGACTAAGCAGAATTGAATTCTTTATCATAGAGTGCCGCCTTAATTTATCTGAGTGTGTTGTTTATTTTCATTTCTTATTGTTTTATTTTTGAAACGCTAAGTACAAAATTTGCTTTCAAAGAATTCAAACAAGGAGGAGAGTACCAGTAATCTGTCACTTTAACATGGTATCCCTTTAATTTGAACGCAAGTAGGATTATTTTAAGTACATTTAAAATAAAGTTCATAGGGATAATTTAAAATTACTCACAAACTAATATTTTATTACATCTCTACCGCTTTTATTAACAAGCAATAAATAGCTTAATAAATCCGCTGTAAAGCAATCAGGCCTTAATCCCGGGATATATCGGCATCAGTAATTACTAAAGTATGCATAAATGGCTACCGACTATCCATACAAATATTTTAAACGAGAAAGTAAGAAAATTCTATCTGTTTGTTTGTCCTAAAAGGCTGAATGAATTTCAATGCCATTTCACATAAAAATAGATTGTATTATGGAGACAAACATAAGTTACTTTTGGCGGCGGGAAAATAACTTAGAGCCACGGAAAAACTCATTTAAATGCAGGTGGAACCGGGGGGCGGGAAGCTAGTCTAATAATAATAAGCTAGTATAAATGCAATTAGCATTGATAGTGGAGCACTGAGCTGCCGCCGGCGGGTACGAGGCAGTAAACGTGTTAACACTTGCGTAATGCGGCAAGCAGGGGATTAAACACGCACGAGGAACTGTAGTCGCTAGTCAACTTGGGATATTTTTATGGTACAATTATAACTATAAAATATATTATAAAATTACATCGAATACATACATACATATAATAACGTCTTTATGGGGTAGGCAGAGCGTAAACGTTAAAGCGTAAGCGTTATTTAAGATAGATTTGTAGGTAAATTGCTGTAGTGACAGGTTATCATTAAATTACAGTATACTAAAACCCTCCTATCCCTTAGCTGGTTCTTACAGCATGCCCGGAAGGAAATGCAGCTGGCACATTCTATGTTTTTCTCTCGCTCCCAGGCCAGCTTGGAAGAAATCACATCGAATCTGTGCAAAAATTTCTTGAAAGTTTATTTATTCGTGGCCTTGGTAGAGTCGCAGCAGTATAAGTTTTGCTTTTCTGATTTCTACAGATATAAAAAGACTCAAAATATTAATTTTCATGAAAAAATATAAACATTAAAGATTTGTATTTCCGTATGTTTGTAATTTAAGACTGGATACTCGAGGTACAACGAAACGATGTCACCGTTGTCTGGAAAGCTAGTATTTTATGTTATTTGTTTAATTTAAAATAACAACAATAACATTTTAAATAATCAACAGATTACGAGCATCCGCAGACACATCTTATGAAGACTGCTACGACTGTTTATAATATTCAAATAAATGGCGATATTTAAGCTTACAAATAGAATATTTGAATAGTTTCCTGTACGATACGACTTTCTATTATGCTCAAAAAGAAGGCTTTATAAAATATTAGTGGCCAGTGTCTGAATGGGCGCATGAATAATACATGCGCGCGTATCGCAGCGCGCACGGTGCGCGGCGCGGCGGCGGCGGCGTGGTGCGCGTGCGTCGGTGCGAGGGACGCTCGACGTGCTTTATTTTGATCAGGATTTATGCAGTTCTGTGTTTCTCCACACCTGCTTTAAATGCATTTAGATTTACGCTTTTAAGTTCGAATTACAAATAAACCGTCAGGTGTAAAAAACATGATATTCTGCGTAATTTTATTAGCAACATACGTAGTTTAATAGTTTGCGAACGCGTTGATGTCTTTTGTATGTACATTACGTATATGTCGTGTCGTGTAGATTGCAATATTTTGTTTTCAAATTCATCGATGCAGAAAACCTACCTCAGAGACGCAAAAAAAAAGATAATCCAAAGCAACCCGATCCGGGAACAAAACCCGTCTATCCCTGGCCTCATCCCGGTTCCTGTAGTGCCCTCACAACAACACAGCCTGCGCGCGCGCACGCACGATCCCGTTGCGTACGCACAGCCTCCCCCTTCTACCGTACCCCGCCCTCCACTCGTGCGTACGCACCTTACGCATCCTTCAATCGTACGCATAATGCACCTTACAACAAGACGTACATAAAAGCAAGCAAGCATTATGGTACCTACTATAGTTTATTATTTCTCCAATTATTTTTTCCCGAAAATATCGTATAATAAATGTCCAATATACATATAATCACTCCTTCCCTATCCCTTATAGGGTAGGCAGAGCGTAAACGACCTAAACAAAGGTCGTTCCGCCACGTCTGACAAAGTTTTGAGGATTATTTAAGATAGATTTGAAAGTATATTGCTGTATTAACAGGGTGTCAGCCTATCGCCTAAATTGCAATGTACAGAAATCCTGGGATCCCTTAGCTGGTAAATGTCCAAAACAAACCTAAATAAACTGGACTAGATATTTATGATTTCATTAGTGATAGATGGTTATTTCACCTAAAATATTTCATTTACAAACGTGTTACAGTTTTTATAGCGGCAAGATTCCAGCCTCGCACCTACAAACCGTAAAGATCGGCGCAAGTTAACTACTTAACTGCTGGTATTTTATTGCACTGGTTTAGATACCCAGTGCTAATGTGCCAATTATTCTATTCCACTTTGATTATTTTCCAGTTACAACCAAATCTCACGAATGAATATTCAATAGTAGCTATTAGAAGTGCGCTAATTATTTTTCGAATCAAAAGTGTTGGATTTTATGCATACCCACTTAATTCTACGAAAATTTGAATAATCCAACCATACAGGGTTAAAATCTATTGCTTAAGGCTAAGCAATAGATAGAACTGAACAACTATTCTCAAGGAACATAGGTCGAAATACGAAAAAAAAGTTTAATCTCCTATAGTTACAAAATGCATCAGCTGATAAAATAGAACATTTATTAAGAATATTTTTTTATTACAACTTATATGTACATGTCAGACGTGGCGGAATGACTTTTGTTTTGCTAGTTTACGCTCTGCCTACCCCATTAGGGATAAAGGCGTGATTATATGTATGTATGTATATGTACATCATCATCATAAATTTAAGAGCTTTGCTCTTGTCGGTGGAGTAATCGCCAGCTTTTATCCTGTTCATATTACTCCTTTTTAGGGAAATATTATGTGGTGGTTTATTGTATGAAGCGAAGCCAGTCCGCGTCATACAGTCTGGACACGAGCCCTTACAGAATCCATTTCCTCGGCCTCCTGCCAGTCCTGGTGCCACCGCTGCCTGACACCAGGGGAATGCTTATTAAGTGGCGGCATTGACTCGCTACGTCACAAGATCTTTTTCGGACATTTGTGGTATTTTTAGGCCACAACATATCCTGATGATCTTGCCGCTGTTTGGTCAGGGACTGCTTATTCGATATATTCGCAGGTAACCGCCACTTGTAGTAGTCCCGTTAGTAGCCTACAGCTCAGCCCTAGAAACTTCAGCTCAGCCCTAGATAGATGTACGTGTTCGTCGAAAAAAGTTGTAAAGTTTCATGGGAAGATACAAATCTTCATGTACCATTGCTGTTACATCCTGTATATTTTAATGTTTTAAGATCTTGAAGGAAACTACATAAATTAATTCTGTTTCTATAATTTATTTTTACTTATTCCGGTTTTAATTAAGTTCAAAGGAGTACGTTTAATGTGTCGTGGCTTCATTACGGGTCGACCGGCTCCGGCCCGACCGCCGACCGCCGACCGGCGGCAAACCACATTAAAATAACTTCTATCGCCAAAAAACAACCTCTCATCCTTAGTACCATGATCTGTAATTTACATATTCGGTATCTTTTTTACCCGACTGCGCAAAGAAGGGTAACGTGTTTATCAACCAGCCTATAAATGTATGTACGTATGTTTGTTCCTCTGTGACTGTGTCTGTGGCGCTCCTGGGACAAAACATGTACGCCAATATTAATGATTTTTACGTAAAATTAAGTCGTCTTAATGGCATAATTGTAATTAGTAATGCCATTTTATAAATGTGAAAAATATATGATTTACCTATTCTGCAGTGGTATCTTTGAATCTATCTTTGAAACTCTATTTCATTCATGGTTTTTCTTTTTGAACTTCCGCTTAGGATTTAAGGTTGTAAAGATTACTTTCTACGCAGTTGGGTTACTGAACTTTACTAAATTACTTGTATTACTTGGATAAACAGAGACGGCGGTTGGAATTGCGCGAAGAACGCAAAAAGAATAAAGTTTGTGTACAGGGGAGCCGACTGCAGGCCGGAGAGTACATCGGTCACAGCAACTTTAATGTATCGCATACATTCACAATGACACCACGACTTTTTGGACGTTTTATTAATTAGCTCTTGCAGACTGGTAAATGAACTGGAACTTTGGGAGAATTTAAAATTGTACTTACAATACATACATTGATACTCGGTCTTTAAATAGCGATGATATTATAATTGCCATCATTAACTTTGGCTAAATTCTTCCATGCTGGACTGGGACTGAGGGAAAAACATTGAATGTGCCAGCTGCATTTCGTCCCGGGCATGCTGTAAAAACCAATCTGAGGGTTTCAGTATATTGTAATTTAGGCGATGGGCTGACAACCTGTCACCACCTACAAATCTATCTTAAACAACCCTCAAAACATTGTCAGACGTGGCGGAACGACCTCTGTTTAGGTCGTTTACGCTCTGCCCACCCCATTAGGGATAAAGGCGTGAATATATGTATATATGTAACTTTTGTTGTTGAATTGAAAATCACAAATAATTCAGTCCACCCACTGATTTTTGGGGCCAGTGGTCAATATCATTTAAGATCCATATCTTCATAGGACTTCACACAAGCTCCGGATTGTAAACTTAAAGCTAGATGTAAACGGGTGCACTAATTTTATAATTCATTTTCACAATATTTCAACTTTATCTGAGTCACATTTCGTAAAGGATAAAGTTTCACCAAAATGTCGTAATTACGTATTTTACCGTGACTCACGGTAATAGATATTCAATTTGGTAAATTTTGGCACCGCAATAAAATTATTAGAGTCTGGGTCGATGACCTTGCGTAGGATAAGACGTCCCATTTCCTTATAATCTCGTCTTTAAATACGGCTTGATAAAACGCTTGTTGGTATTTTAAATTAGTTTTGGCTTTTGGCAATTTAAATTATTGTAGTCGGTTTTAAGAAGACATGTGTATGAAAATCTATTGAAGTAAATCACCATTTATGTTAAATTGATTAGTTGTTTATCGTTAACGAGAAAACTTCAAAAAAGAAAAACAAAGCCATATATCAGGCAATTTAGTTATGTAGCTACTCATACATACATACATACATATAATCACGCCTTTGTCCCTAATGGGGTAGGCAGAGCGTAAACTACCTAAACAAATGTCGTTTCGCCACGTCTGACAAAGTTTTGAGGGTTATTTAAGATAGATTTGTATATATATATTGCTGTAGTGACAGGTTGTCAGCCCACCGCCTAAATTACAATATACTTAAACCCTCGGATCCCTTAGCTGATTTTAACAGCATGCCAGGGAGGAAATGCAGCTGGCACATTCTATGTTTTTGTCTTGCTCCCAGGCCAGCATGGAAGATAAAGGATGTAGCTACTCGTATAGAGAAAATAAAATACTTAAACTACAAAAATTGTAAAAGATGGTTAAGAATCGTGATCACATCAATTTAGTTTTTTTTTTAACTAATTTTAAGCCTAATTTCACCGCAGTTATTCTACAATATACATATTTTAAAAATAATTTTTTGCTCGCAGTTAATCTTGTGCACTTGATAGAGACCGATGGTGTAGTGGTTAGGAGAGAGCCCGATGGCGTAGTAGTTAGGGCCGCTGCCTCTTGAGCGGGACGTCGTAGTTCGAATCACACCACGTACCAATGTGTTTCTCGGTTTTCGAATTTCATATGTACGTTTATTCGGCGCTTTTTCCGTGCTTCGGAAGGCACGTTAAGCCGTTGGTCACGGTTAATATCATTTAATACCGTAGATATTAGTCGTTAAGCCATATCAGAGGCCAGTGCTAAGCATTGGTGGCTTGAAAACTCTGACCTAATCTAGGATTTCGTCTGGTTTCCCTTCTGGGTTGCTGAGGTCAGATGGCAGTCGCTCTGTGTAAAAACCATTACCCTCGTTCAATCACCTAGATTAGGAAGCCAACCCCGTGTGATACGGGATAAGGCTAGGGAGATGAGGAGTTAATCTTGTGCACCGGTGTGTGGGCACCTTTACGACTAATGTGTACTTTATATCTCACTTACAGTAAACTGCTCCAAATTGTTCCATAATTTAATAGCTTTATCTAACTAAGTAATCTCATTTCTTCCATGCTGGACTGGAAGTGATAGAAAAACATAGAATGTGCCAGCTGCATTTCCTCCAGGGTATGCTGTAAAAATCAGCTAAGGGATTCGAGGGTTTCTGTATATTGCAATTTAGGCGATGGGCTGACAACCTGTCACTATAGCGATACACATTTCAGTCTGAAATTGTCCTCAAAACTTGTCAGACGTGGTGGAATGTAATTTTTTGGTCATTTACGCTCTGCCTACCCCACTCGGGATAAAGGCGTGATTATATGTATGTATGTATGTATGTAATCTCATGGTATCTCTTACTTTAATAAGTTCACACCACATGATATCTCGTAAACAGCTTCGTTAACACTTACTGTCTACAGCCGCAAGATAATTACTTCTCTCAGCGGAATACTGCCTACGCTATTTGACAAAATAGCCAGCTTGAGTACATAAACTTTAACTAGATTTTATACATGCAGCTGATATTAATCTAGTCGGTTTTTTGTTACTAGCCTGAAGTGTCCCACGGCAGGAAAAAATACCTCTCCTTCCACTAATCCCCATCACCAGCCCTATTTTTCCAGTCTTTTTCAAAAGCGTCCAGGACATCGTACCGCCGTTCCTTGGTCATCCCCTTACTTTTCATATTGATTATTATTTTAATACCATCCATCTCCCTAGCCTTGTCCCGTATCTCACGGGGTCGGCTTCCTAATCTAGGGGATTGAACAAGGGTACTGGTTTTTACACAGAGCGACTGCCATCTGACCTCCGCAACCCAGAAGGGAAACCAGACCCAATCCTAGATTAGGTCAGAGTTTTCAAGCCGCCAATGCTTAGCACTGACCTCTGTAAGGGCTTAACGACCAATATCTACGGTATTAAACGATATTAACCGGGACCAACGGCTTAACGTGCCTTCCGAAGCACGGAAAAAGCACCGAATAAACGTACATATGAAATTCGAAAACCGAAAAACACATTGGTACGTGGTTCGAACCACGACCTCCCGCTCAGGAGGCAGCGGCCCTATCCACTACACCATCGGGCTCTCCATTGATTATTATTTTAATAATGAGTGTGTATTTAATGCGGGTGTGTAGAACAATCCCCATACGCTGATTACACGCAGCAACATTATTTACCGGCTGTAAATCTCGCGCGCTCATTAGCGGCGGGCGGCGGCCGCACCGGTGTGTACCTCACTTACAGTAAACTGCTCCAAATTGTTACAATATTTAATAGCTTCATTAACGAAACACTCTACTAAGTAAACCTAAACACATAAAATATTATATTTAACAAAGTTTATAATAAGAATGCTAACGATAAACAATAAGTCTCTTATAAAGGGTCACAAGTCAGAAGAAACGGGATGCGAGCAGTAGATTAACATCGTTAAGATAAACGATAGTTGAGAAATGCAAGCTTTGAGTCGAGACCGAGGCCGACTCCTGCGCACCGAGCCACCGAGTTCCTAAAGACCAGACTAATAATCGGGAGACATTTAAATGCTCGGAATCATCGATGAATCACGAACTATATAATTGAGTTTAAATATGCTCGTTTTTCGTCTTTTTAGAGTTCCGTACCCAAGGGTAAAAACAGGACCGTATTACTAAGACTATATCCACTGTCCGTCCGTCTGTATGTCTATCTGTCTGTCTGTCACCAGGCTATATCTCATGAACCGTGATGGATAGATAGGTGAAATTTTCACAGATGATGTAGGTGCTATTACTGTTGGTTGCTGCTATCACAACAAATAAAATACAATTAGTATTTAGGGGGAAATATTAGCCCCCATACAACAAATGTGTTTTTTTTTTGTTTCGTAGTTGTATAGATAATGGTACAGAAGCATTCGTGTGCAAGTCCGACTCGCACTTCACCAGTTTTTAAGTTTGGGCTACACGAGTTTCGCGGAACGAAGCGGCCGGGTTCGTTGAGGAAAATGTACCTCGTAATCAAATCACAGTGAATTTTTGGAAGGAAATTGTAACAATCATTGAGGGAAATTGCACGAATATAAATGCAGAGCGGAATTTGCACAATTTATATTTATTTATTTCGGAGAAGGGATTTGCAATGCAAATTCATCATACATATACACACCTGTGTGTTTTATAATACCTAATCCTTATTATTGTTACCCAAATTCGGATACCAATCAATTCACATAACTCAGACAGTCGACTTATAGACAGGTTGGACTATATTCTACAAAATAAAAAAGTAACATGTATAGAAGCATAAGACTGTAAAACGTGTCCAGTTGAGCGGAACCAGTCGATGTATCCGACTCGTAAACCGGGAGTTTTTCTTATTGTGTCTGTGGCTCTTTGCTAGCGGTATGTATTCTGTATAGCGGCCACGTCTGTAGCGGCCATGTCGCATTGTTTCCGCTTCGTATTGCTACAAGAAGAACAAGGTATTGTGGAGACGACTGTGATAAAAAGATTTTATCGAAAAAGCTGTTTCATTCTGCAAAGGGAACATTTTTCTATTTTGGAAGTAATTTCCTTAAGAACAAATATATTGATTACCGATAGAATATCCTAATTTCTGTAATACAGTAAGATTGGATGTTTAAGAATACCCTGTGAATCCTTAGAAGTCTCTATAGTCGTTCTAACCCTTCGCAACCAGTGAAACAATAACGGAGGGAGTTTTTGCGCGCGCGCACGGAATGTAGACCGCGCATAATGAGAGGGACGATTTATCGCGGCTGGGCTGCGCAACTTCCCAGAACAGCCTGAATATTCCACCACAGCCTTCCAGCCTCTCCCCTCTCTCCCCTCCCCGCCGCCACACAGTTATGTTCGCTATTCTTACGTAACCACCCCGAAAAACTCTATAATGAGGAATTTGAAGTCCGTATATGGGAACCGTTGAAGCTGCGCTGTCCCAGTGCAAATATTCGGATGGTATGATTCTAGCGGCGATTATTTTGAGACAGCATTTTTTACAAATAAATAATTCGATAGTGGTTAAAGCTCTAATTTAGGCTGTAGATAGAGAGTGGATTTGTGGCGAAATGTGTCAAAATTTAGGTGCTAGTATGGTATAGTAGGACAAGTATGCAAATATTTCTGTAAGTCATCATCGGTCAGTGACACGGAATGGCGGAATATCCAGATTACGAAAAGTTTCCGTATCGCACGGCCTGGCCGCGGTGATCGGATCAGCAGCAGCAGACGGATGGGTGCGCGAACTGTATCACTGGGTCAGGCCGACAGACGGCTTGTATGGTACACAGCACACGGCGTCGGCAGCGCGCGCGCAGCTGCCACGCCTCCCAAGCGCCCGACCCGCCCGGAGTGCCGCCAATATATATCATTTATAGTAGGCATACTCAAATAAAAAAATGTAATTAAAAATAAACAACTGAGATTTATGAATTCAAGATCATGGAAATTCGTAAAATCTTACTGAGCATAGCGATCAAAGTATGCCGCGTTTATTGCGGACACCATTTACGTTTAGCATGAGTATTACCTACAATCATCCAAATGCGTGAAATCTCTTCATTGATAATTTGGCTCGAGTTCAATGGAACGGATGACACACGACATGAATGAGCTCATGAAGTAAACACGTAAACTGGCAACACCGTTACTCGCCATTTGCGAACTCGCCAGTCTTTATATGTTGGCGAGTGCGGGCGTTTGATAATTGCCCGCAAATAATAATTGCAAGTCGGGGAATGCGATAATCGGCCGGTAAGGCACCAGAGTATCAAACTGATAGCTGTGCTTAAGGCGAAGGAATTTTAATTCAGATTTATGGTCCAAAATCCTTTTTGATCAGTGTAATTAGTTCCTCGGGTATGTTATATACCTGCTATACTTAGATTTGTAGCCCCATCCATTTTTTTAACAGATAATCTTATTGTCTTTTCTACTAATCCACGAAAAATGATTTTTGCGTGGGTAGCGAGGAATTAGAAATATTTGGTCATTTGCAAAAGTGCCTTAACTTGACGTGGGCGGTAAAAATTGGTGTCGTGGTTAATTTGGCGATGGAACTTGCGGTACCATGCGCATGCGCCGACGGCATATACAGGGAGTACCTAAAAAATATAGCTGAACAAACTTCAGGGTGTTAAGCACAGATTACTATATAGGTATGTTGATGTAAAGGCTGCGGCTGGCTGATCAACTTTCCCTAAAAAACAAACGCCGAAATAGGTAAAATAAAAAACCGTCCGATACTAAATGACTTGCTGACACCATTTTTAGGGAGGGCTATTTTAGTTTTTCATAATATTTTGACCTACCTTCGTAGGGGATAGTTTATCAGTTTCATGGGTTTCACACCCTAAAGTACGGCCGGCATTTTGAAACTCCCTGTATATGTGCAAGCGCCGACGGAGCGCAAATCGCCAACAACAAAGCAATGATCGCGTGCGCAGGACTATTAGCGATTCATGCTGACAATTCTTTGCGATTTGCTCGTTTATATATAGCATTTAATTGTCCAAACTCAAGCTTGATTCATGTTTAGTTTAAATTGTAAACTTCAACGTCAAACAATTAAGGTCCATATTGATAAAAATCACTTGAGACTGACAGCTAGTTGGAGTTCGTATCAGTAATTTCATATCAGTACAATATGGCCTGTAAAATCCATACTTAATATTGCTCTCAATCTTGAGATCGGGTTATAAATACGAGCCTAAATAATGTAGTTAATTTTGGGTAAGTTTAGCTTTATCTTTCTTTTAGCCTAGCCTACCTGGTGGTACGCTACGTAAAGGTCTGGCCAGTACAGCAGCAGCTTATCAACTTTCCTGTGGATTTAATTGCAGATGAAGCAACCTGGCCTACCTTGAGCGTAAGGTTGGTGGTGGGGTTACCTGGTGGTAATATGCTTGGGCGTCGGGATGGCTACGAGTCTAGCAGACGGCCGATCTGCTTCTTTCAGTAAAACCATATAGTCCAAGGTATGGTAGTGATGTTACCTGGTGGTGATGCGCGTGGGGATGGCGCGGCGGGTCGCGAGGCTCGGGCGCGCGCGCCGCGCTCATGCCTCAGCACCGCGCGCCCAGCACATGTCCGCGCCGCCAGCCCAGCGCCGCGCTGCAACAACACGCAGAGTTATAAGTAGGTACCTATACCTGGTAGGGTAACTTCCTAGCGCCAGCGGGCTCTAAGACATAAGAGCCAAACATCTGTCCCCGAAAGTAACAGAATCCTAATCCCTGGTTCCTAAGACTTTCCTTGAGCTGAGCGGCCAGCGGTCCCCAGACAGAGATAACCGGGTTGCTCGAAGTGATGCCGCTTAGCACGATGCCCCTGCCATGCCGAACACTATATTGACTATGAATTCTGCCCTGGCACCTCTTCTTTGAGAAAAATATGGACATTGCGCCAAGTTATCAAGCCGATACCCCAAGAACCTGCCTGTCATCTCCTTTCGAACTCTCAATACGGATTTAGGAAGGGACGTAGCACAAATGATGCTATTGCTAGATTAACGGAATACATTGTTAAAAAACATGATAATAATTTGAAAGTGCTATCAGTATTCGTTGATCTAGCAAAGGCATTTGATACTATCTCGCATAAGATATTACTTAAAAAACTAGAAAATTTCGGTATAATAGGAAATGCTTTGAAATGGTTTGGCAGTTACTTATCAGATAGAAAACAAGTTGTGCGCATTAATGACATGATTTCTGACGAAAAACCTATTGGTTTTGGTGTGCCGCAGGGCAGCGTTTTGGGGCCTGTCTTATTTAGCATTTATTTAAATGAATGTATAGCTCACGTGCAATCTGAAACTACAAATGTTATATGCTTTGCAGATGACACTGTCCTTAGTTTTGTTGGGAAATCGTGGTCTGATACGTTTAAGATTGCAACAGCAGGACTTAAAAAAGCTAAACAGTGGTACGACAGCAATCTCCTGTAGCTCAACGAAACTAAAACTGCCTATATTTGTTTTGCGTTATCTAAGGCTGGTCTACCAAATAATAACCTTGCGCTTAATATTTATAAATGCCACAATAAAGATATGCCCTGTGGTTGTAGCTCTATATGCAGAGTACCTTCTGTTAAATATCTAGGCATTGAGATTGATCAGCATCTGAGATGGGATCTGCATATAGAGCAAATTTCTGCAAGGGTCAAACAGACAGCATTTATTTATCTGGACTTGCGAAACATTTTAGATCCCCAGACACTTATGTCAGTTTACTATGCCATTACTCAGTCCATTCTGTCTTATGGAATCACTTCATGGGGAGGTTGTAGCCAAACTCTTATGCTTAAACTTGAACGCGCTCAGAAATATGTTCTTAAAATTATTAATAGAAAACCTAGACATTTCCTACCCATGACTTATATGAGCTAGCCGGAGTAATGACGCCCCGTCACCTGTTTGTTCGGCAAACTATTATGTTCTTTGCCAATCATCTTGATGATTTTCTACACCATGCCGCTAGACCTAATCTTAGAACTTTTAGTAGTAGAAAATATAGATCAACCGTAAGTGCTAGTACAGAAGCAAAAAAACACTTTCTTATCTTAACACCAGAAATTTATGCTTCATTTCTGAATGACGAATTAAGAGAAATCATAGATATAATAAATGCAACAGCAGTAACATTTCAAAAACATAAATATCGGTCTATTTTAAGCAAAAAAGTTAAACAGTATCTCCTAAATATCAATTATAAGGAATTTAATACCATGTATAGTAAACTCAACGAGAAACTTATTTAAGTATATTTAATAATTATAAAAATATGTGTAATTTATCTATGAATATTAATATTTATTTATTTTTCTATTGATTTAAATAATATTTTTATATTTTTACTAGGTATATATATAACTAATAAGCCGGCTACTCTCAAATGTTCTTTCTAATTAGCGTAATCAACCCTACCACAGGCTTGATTGTCTATTAGGGTTGTTACTATCTACCACATGCAAATTTTGTTAACGCTTGTTTTTAGTTACATTTATAAATTGTGGTTAAAATGTAATGCTGTTTTTGTTTCATTGTATGTAAAAATAAAAATAAATAAATAAATAAATCACATACAGCGAATCGAGGAGGCTCTTGGCACCTAGGATGATGCAGAAGCTATACCTAATGTACTGGCTTTCCTATGTACTTACCTACAGCCGCTGAGGGAATATGTACAACAAGCTACTTCTCACTTTCACCAGACTCCAGTAGAAATCTGAAGATATGGTGGGACTTGAAGTAAAAGTCCAGTATGGAAGAATATAATTTGAAATGTCGAGTTATGGTCGTGTGTGAAGAAGTAAAACAACATTTCGTTTATTATTGTCAAAGTTTAAGAAAAATCTAATTAATATTGTCCATTCCACCAACAGCTTACTTAAAAATTTCCATCTTACGCAAGCAACAGGTGTCAAAATAAGCCCAAAAAATATCTTTTTACTTATAAATATGGCCGCAGCGCACATAAATATCAATTACAGCGAACTTTCTCACAAAGAGTTAACAAACGACGCGCACGCGCAGAGTTATAAGCTGTTATTAGAGTTCTTCCTCGAATGGATCCGATTTGATATACATTGCTTGTCCACGAACCCTACTTGACATTCACTACTTAAGCTAAGCAGCGCTGTATGTGAAATTGGATCTGATTTAGGATGGCGTGTAATAACAACTTTATGATAATTTATTTCGGTAATTCATATACAAATGGAATGGATAGTGTTGAGGTTAATGGCGGTGGTTGAAAGTTGTTTGTCTGCAAAGCGAGTGTCGCGAGATCTCAACCAGAGGTCATCACCGGTTAAGCTTTGCATTAAATTATTAATTAATAATTAAATATAACAGTTACTTTTTCTCTTGGTCTACTATTTTGTTCTGTGTAAGTCTTCTTAGCGAAAAAGAACTTAAATATATTATTAAAAATAAACTATAACGTTTTATGCCAAAAAATAATCTGCTTTAAAAAAAAAACATTCTTACATTGTTACTAGCAGATTAATAAAATCGATTAGAAATACAAACTATGAAGTCGACAAAATTTAATTGTTTTATTTAAAATCAAATAGAATAGAAAATATTTATTTCGGGACAAAATCCCTAAATGTTTTATTTTAATCAACCGTCTCCACGAAACAGAATCATTTTAATGTTTGTGTAAAAAACCCGAATCGTATATATACCATTTGGGTTGATCAGTTTTATATCAAAACATAATGCGACCTTCAGCCAGATTTGATAAAGAAAATCACATAAAGACTGCACACGATGTAAGCCTTCGCCCTTCCACCCCTAAAGCTTATTATACTGTCAATTTGCCGGCAGGTCCTCAGCGACCAGTGATGTAGACCCCCTCACATGTTATTCACGGTGCAATTCTAAAGGGCGTGTGAGAGACTGAACGGCCAGATTATACTGGTGGGTCAGCTGCACCCGCTGACTCGGCCAAGGTCAAACACCGCTCGAGGTTTAACCATGGACATATTAAAAATAATTCTACTCATCGATTTTTTACGCTTAACTGGGAATTTTTAGGTACTAAACTGGATGAAGGCAACATAGACTGGCGCTGTATTGATTTCGGGATACCTACATTATTTAAGGTTAGGTTAAGATTTTATGAGCTAGGTAGAGATCTGAATAACAGACAATAAGTGAGTAATGCTACAGTTTTTTGAGATCAGAAATATTAAAGATATCCAAAAAGTTTGAGGATGACAGGTCTTGGATCCTAGAAAGAAGGGCGTTAAGGATACGACATCGACATTAGGGTTATGTCTTTTGGGGATAAAAATACATACTCGTCTGTAGACACGTTTTAGATGGACATCTCTATTATACCAAACTTTATTTTGTGATGGATTAGGAATTAGATAATTTGTATTCCAAATAAAGCCTGGATAAAAACACGCCTGACGCAAAGCAGCTAAGTTTGCACATGCGCAGAGGCCTCGGCGCTGAAATCTCTAAATCTTTGGGTTTTCTTGGGTTTTCTTCATAACCTAACCTCCTTATCCGTGCACTTCTACTATCATAATGAAATGAAAGTGTACCCCAAAATATGCCCCAATTAAATTAGGTAGACAAAAGAAAATTTGCATGTTTAATCGGAAGGATGACACCTGACTGACTAGTGCTAACTCTTTCTATTTGCTAATATCACAACTACCAGATATATAGGTCCACCTGCATAAACTGTACCTATACTTATGTGAACCGATTCTACTTATAATCTTAGCCTGTTCATAGAGTTACAAAATTCAGGCTGGAAACAAAGGATGTTCTATGGAGTGTCGAGATGGGCAGCATCAGGTGGTACTCACACGGTTCCCGGGGGTTGTCGGGTCGCTGGCTCCGCTGGCACTGTCCACAACCACTGCACACTACACGCTAGTCACACGAGCCTCCAACATGCACTTTTTGAGGAGTTTTCACTGTTTTCAGCGCGTCCTGAAGGCTGCAGGGCCGGACCGCGGTGACATTTGTCATGTGCGACGGGAGCTCGGAGGACTCCGTTATCGCTCGGGTGTGTCCGCCAGCCGTCGCGGCGCTCCGCCGGCGCTCGGGCGGTATTGATCGCCGCGCGGCGCCGCGCCGCCGGCCGCCCGCCGCCGACCGCCGGCGCCCAGCGCGCTGCTAATGAGACCTGATGGATGTCCATTATTTAGCAGCCTCCGAGACTACATGAGTCGCGAAATTAATGGCAGTTTTATTGAGTTGTAGCTAGAAGAATTAGATAGATTGGCATAGAAGGTTTTGCTAATCTTACAGAAGGTAGTTGTTCGTAAGTTTCCTAGAACTAATTCCCGTGACGTGACTAACTCTTAATATTTTTTCTTGTCGTAGTCATACTTATTTTAATTTCATGAATCAGTGGGTAGTTTTTCGTATTGTTTCTTATTATTGAATCTGTTTTCATCATCATCCTTCAAATTGAAATTTGAAGGTCAGCAGGACCTAACCACTATAATTAACCTTAAAATCTACGGTCAAAGTAAAGTACTACTGTTGACTCTATATGAACTGCATCCATTTGGTTTAGAGGTATCAAATCATGATTGACACCACATTGACACCCCCCATACTGAGGCATGCGAGGGTTCATTAAAATAATACATACTTCCATACATATAAACACGACTTTATCCCTAATGGGGTAGGCAGAGCGTAAACGACCTAAACAAGGGTCGTTCCACCAGGTCTGGCAATGTTTTGAGGGTTATTGAAAATAGATTTGTACGTATATTGCTGTACTGACAGGTTGTCAGCCCATCGCCTAAATTGCAATTTACTGAAACCCTCAGTAACCTGCTGGTTTTTACAGCATGCTCGGAAGGAAATGCAGCTGGCACATTCTATGTTTTCTCCTTCTCACAGTCCAGCATGGAAATAAAATAAAAATTATTCAAAATAATAAATTAAGTTAAGATCAACCACTGAAAAGGTCATTAACTTCTAGATGTAGAGTTAAAAACACCACGCGCTCGACATTTGTAACTGCAAGACTCTGTTTACCTTGCGTCTGTACCTAAGGTAAATAGTTAGCCGTAGGTAGGTAATTATACTAAACTAACTAAACTATACAGAACATACATAATTTAAATACTTTTGTCTGAGTACGGTTAGTACAAAACAATGTCTACTGAATAAACACTCTAGCAAAAGCAACGTGTTTATATTGTGTTGCAACATTGTGCACTGCATCTATCAGACTAGACGTTGCGCCACACAATCAATATATTTCACACATGCATATAAGTTGTATTGTAAAGATAAACTGTTTGCACATTTCGAGAGAAAATGCTGCGTCAGCGAATTAATCTTTTGATATAAGTATTTGAAAGGGTTTTTCAAGACAGTCCGTAACATTATTTTAATCATACTAGACTGTGAACAAAAAAATAATTTGTTAGCGTATATTAAGCTGTTTCTCGAGTACTTTTATTGAAAAACATTTCGGTTTATAGTTAAATGGACTGATAATCTGTAAAGGTAGCGAAAACCTTGCATCTATAATCTTAGCCATAAAATAACATACATACATATAATCACGCCTTTATCCCTAATGGGGTACGCACAGCGTAAATGACCTAAACTATTCTTCTTTATTCTCATAATCTTCATAATGGTCTCTGATATTACACCATCGTGCTGATATATAGTGAGTGTATCGACTAGTGCCACTAGTGACTGGTGGCGACTCGCGGGCGCAGATCGAGTGCACTTGTTTTTCACTGTCTCCGGCTAATTGCGCCATTTTTCATCCGCCCCCTCCCCCCACACCCCCGGTCCCGAACCGGGGGGTGAGGGGTGTTACCCCCCCTGGCTATCTGATGGAACGAGCTATTTATTTGGTATTAATTAGTGATAAGTCCTGACTAAATCACTGTCAGTCCTCATTTTTTATGCGTTTGTGGAATGAAGATTGAATTGGGTATGTCATTGCTTGTTCTATATTCGACGAGCTTATGTTTTACCCTTAGCATGGTAAGGTCAAGAGGTTTCAGTTGATACCCATTTCATTCTTCTTCTTCTGTCGAGTGGCTTATCGAGTCTATAGACCCGACGAACCTTGGTCGCATTGCATTATTCAATAGAAAAGAAAATAATATACAACGTAATTATCAAACGCATTACTTTCTTAAATATATACTGCCTAATAAAAATCTGTTTAATTTAACAAATTAATTGCCTTGCTCGAATACAACATCATACAACCAATCATGGAATTCCTTGACGCCAATTAATTAGCATTTAGGTAAGCTACCGACTGCTAGTTAGTTTGTTAAATTAACGGCCAGCAACTAGCAGCATTCTAGCAGTGTTATACGGGAAATCTAAATAATTAATTGATTGGAATCATAGTTCTATTTGATCTATCATAGTATGGGATATGTAATAATAAATAAAATAAAAGTACAATTTCAATTTAACAATTCAATCGAAACATTCACTGAAATATAAACTGTATTGAACTTATTAAATCTAAATTGAAAAGGGGGGAAAAACAATTTGTATCCGCAGGGAAATCCGACAGCACACGGTCAGAATTTGTAACGTTACTACTAGTGAGTTACTATACTTTTCAAACAGCTCTACATTTTTATTTATTTGCAGATTTTTTTCAATTTTGAGCAAGTTTACTCGGTTAGACTGGTTATCAGGAGGTGCACAGCTTGTCGATTCCTTCGGACGCTAACCCATAGGTCACAGTATCCTGACATCTTCAATCGTTCATCGACACGACAACCCACACGATGAAAGAGAGAAACCTCTAGAAAGAAGAAAGATATAGATATATTACATTATTGCGTAACAAATTATAAATAATTAACGAAAACTGTCGCATCCAATACTGAAAAGGGTGTAAGTATTCGCTCAGCATAATGTCAGATCGACGCGACGACGTGCTACGCTGGTTTTCAGTTATACCCAAAAAGCCTCTAGAATCTAGAAAGCCTGTAATAGGAGCGATATAAATAACTTAGTAGCTGTTAAGTATCGGTGCTGAACTGTACAGTAGTGTAGAGTGTAATACACACATACATACATATAATCACGCCTTTAGCCTTAATGGGGTAGCGTGTAATACACACTATACAGTCCGTCCATCACTCGGAACTAGCTCGTGGCCGCCAATTAGAGGAGGCATTATGTTGAGATATGTTTCCGGTGCGATATGAACGAGGAGAAAATCAAATTGACAACAATCTACAGATACTAGAACTGACAAGGAAAAATATTTCATTTTTATACCACGGACTTATGAAAAAAAAGACAGGGAAGTAATTTTCAGTATGCTGTCAATAGGTTTTGATTCTTGTTTTTTTGTTAATTTTGCTTGTAACATTCCTTGTTATACGTTATTGTTTTTTACCTCTCAGAAAAAAATATTATTTGAAGACAAATTATGAAAGTAATCTCATTAGTTACATATTTTATAAAGAATCCCCATCCAGTAAAATATTTATGATCTTTCTGTATATAAAATAAACTAATCGAACGCATGGTATACTGATATCAGTAGGCATCAAACAACTCGTCTCGTCTCATTTCGTATGCGTAAGCGCATTAATTGGTCGAATGATTTAACACACACATACACACACACGGTTTATTTCCTAATTATACCTGATTTAAAAGAAAGTTGGGTGCTTTATCGTATTTTACTACTGTGATTATAGAAGCTGTTGAAATCAAACGCGTTTTATCTAATATCGATCGTAACGAGCAAGATAAAGATTTTAGTACCAAACTCATCGATGTGATAAGGATTTTAATATATTGTGGTTGATTAATCAAATTACTTATTTATTACGTAGAATAGCTTTAATTTAGTAAGTAAGCCTTTAACGTATTTGCGAGTAAGCTCGCTCCTTCGGCGATTCTAAAGTTAAGTCCTTCTAAGTAAAGAAACTAGTGAGAACAAAACCAATTTTTTTTTTTTGTTTTCATAATCAGTCATCTATAATAGCTTTTCTAATTATCGTCAATTTCCATAATAGGCGTCCAACCTCCAGTGCCATACGAAGCCGTGCTATCTATATCGGAAACATGATCGATCTAGTCACACTACTACTATAAAGAGGTCAAGCTACGGTCAGGCAAGAGCTCAATATGCAAAACCTATATACCGAACCTACATTATCGGTACATTGGCGAGTCAGCGGATGCCCGCCCGCTCCACACATTCGACGTAAAAGTGACGGGTTGTCAGTTGTCGCCGGCCACGCCATGACGCAGCGCTTTCAGTTTCATTTCCTGACACAAAGCGGACAACTCGACACCCACATAACAACCATTACAGTACAGATGGCTGAAATACAGGTCATTTTGTTCAGCTGCACCGACACCGAGCTATTTATAATGAACTTTCCCGCGCGATGTATTGATTTTGACCGTTCCCTGCTGTAGATAAGGTATCGAAGGTGAATAGGTAGTAGGTAGCCAATGTAGATCGTAGTCAGACAAGACAATCTGAGCATCTCTTTAAATCAGAGTTTGAAGTTATGAAAACCGCCAAACTCTTTATAGTCATAGCTTAGCTTTAAGAACTCAGTATTAGTCAAAACCTAGTAAACCTAGTAAAACCTAACTGCCTCCGTGGTCTAGTGGTTAGAGCCATGGGCTTACGATCCGGAGGTCCTGGGTTCGATTCCCAGGGGGGAAACACAAATTGGATATTTTTCAATTTATCACTCTGTAAGATTTTTCCCAGTTTGTTTAGGACATTGCAGGCTGAATCACCTGATTGTCCGAAAAGAAAAAGGATTCCGTGCTTCGGAGGGCACGTAAAGCCGTCGGTCCCGGTCGCTGTCTTTGATAGTGGTCGTTACTCAAACCATGTCAGAGGCCTATTAGCTGTGCTACTAGGCGGTTTGAAAACTCAGACACCAGGGTTCATCTGGTCATTCGACTCGAAAATCCTTTAGCTAAGAAGAAAAAAAGTCAAAACCAAGGTCTTCAAGTTGCCAGATATTAGGTCTTACAGACTCTACATTATTCCTAGATCTAGGTAGGTAACTAATATTGGCTGGTCTTAGATTACTTATATGCTACAGGAAAGCAGTAATATGATCAGGCGCCGTTAGAGGAAGAGTTTGGTTAGAAATGCTTTAAATAATTAATAACAATCGTGACCTCTTCGCCATAACAAGGTTTGATTTAAACGCTTTCGTGACGAGAATCGGTGGTTTATCAATCGATGTGATTACTATTGGTCATTGGCCAGTCGAGTGGCAGCAATCACTCGGTAGATGTCGTGACAAGCGGCATTACAGAGCGAGGTGCGCCCACCAGCCCACCAGCCCCTGCTGACCGCAGTTACGCGTAAACACCACCCTACACCATCGTACACGACTAATAAACAATGCTATCGTGTTATCTTTAGATTCCTTGTCCATCGCGGGGAATGTACGGAGGGTGAGAGGATTTTAGTAGCGCAAAAGACAATGGATTCAAAACCCGAGCGACCTACAGTCAACGAGGGGGCTAGTCAGCCGCAAGCTAACCTCTAGATGAGTGCGTACAAATCACGTTTCGCGCGAATCAATACTTAAGTTGAGTCGATCGTCCCCCTGCAATAAACAGTGGGGAGTAGTTGGGAGGGGGTGGGGGGGCGCCCACCTGACCGGCACTAATCAGGGCTCATCCGGACACCTACAATAGTATTCGTACGCACTTCGCCGCGCGTGTACAGGAGGGGGCGCAGGGGGGGGGGGGGGGGAAGGTGAGAGAAATTGATGGCACGGATAGTAATTTGCATTTGCGGTAGAGGTAATTTGATTTGTGTATTGGCGTTTCGCGGAGAGTTGTTTTAAGCTGAATTGCGTGAATAATCTATCTGCACGTGGATTAGATTAGATATAAAATTTGGACGTTTATGTCAATGGTAGTGTAGAAAATTAACTGTATGTATTTGCACAAACAGGAAATTACGTATACTAAAGAGGGCATCCAAAATTTTTATACATTTTCCACAGAACAAAGGTCCAAGAAATCTTTTTACTCTAACTTTTACACAAAATTCACGATCAATAAAGGCTTTACTTCCAGCTTCCAGTACAATTATAGCAATAGTTATAGTGACAATAAGACGTGCAATGGTGTAAGTGAGGCTCATGACGTCACGCACACCATACCATAGCATGTAGCTGGGAAATTGAAAACTCCTCGCATACAAGGTCCTTCTATTTTTCCTGATACATACATATAATCACGCCTTTATCCCTAATGGGGTAGGCAGACCGTAAACGACCTAAACAAAAGTCGTTCCGCCACATCTGACAAAGTTTTGAGGGTTAATTAAGATATATTTGTAGGTATATTGACAGCAGTATACCTACAAATATATCTTAATTAACCCTCAAAACTGTGTCACTACAAAGTGACAGGTTGTCAGCCAATCGCCTAAATAGCAATATACAGAAACCTTTAGCTAGTTTTTACAGAATGCCCGGGAGGAAATGCAGCTGGCACATTCTATGTTTTTCTCTCGCTTCCAGGCCGGCATGGAATAAATATATTTTTTGGTAGCACTGATTCAATATAATTCGTACAGGCTAGGATCAACGTAAAGATTTATTGTATAAATTAAACCTAAACAAAATGCTTGTTCAATGTCCTAATATTACGTAGGCTGACAATCCCGTAGTAATTTCGCTCCGTCGTATCAATAGTAGCCAAAAAGATTTTCCAGTGTTGCTCCAACACTCAAAACTGCACTCATTCTGCCTGTTGTGTGTAATTTCTTCCATGCTGGACTGGGAGCGATAGAAAAACATAGAATGTTCCAGCTGCATCTCCTCCCAGGCATGCTGTAAAAACCAGCTAAGAGATTCGAGGGTTTCAGTATATTGTAATTTAGGCGATGGGCTGACAACCTGTCACTACAGCAATATACAATACAGATCTATCTTAAACAACCCTCAAAAGTTGTCAGATGTGGCGAAACGATCTTTGTCTGGGTCGTTTACGCTCTGCCTACCCCATTAGGGATACAGGCGTGATAGTATGTATGTATTCTGCCTGTACTCTACAGTATTGTGCAGTGTCTTATCTAATAAATATAAATGGCGATCAAATCTAATCAAATCAATACAAATCTATCTTAAATAACCCTCAAAACATTGTCAGACGTGGTGGAACGACCTTTGTTTAGGTCGTTTACGCTCTGCCTACCCTATTAGCGTAACTATATGTATGTAAATATCTATAAATGGCGATAAGAGAGACTAAGTAGTTGAACCAGAACATTTTGTACTACGTGTACAAGGTGTAAGGGACAGCGTCCTGCAAACTGATAGTGGTTGCTCAGTCAATGGAATTGAACAACTGTCAGCAGGATTTTTTTTCAGGAAGTGAAAAATATCATATGATTTTCCAAACAAATTGTCTAATCTAGGTGGTAATTTTGTATGGGAAACTTCTTTTTTCATCTCCTGTTTCAAATCCCTGGTGATAGTTGTTCAGTTTCGTTGACTAAGCTACCCCTATCAGTTTGCGGGACGCTGTCCCTTACACCCGGTATTTTATGCCTACGTACGACTCTGCATGTTTGACGTGTACTTTTTCTTTCTTTCGTGGATTTCAAGCTTATTATTTGTGGTTCGAGTAATTGCTTGGCACGGTGGCGCGGTGGCGCGGTGGCACGGTGGCGGTAATTTGGGCACGGAAGTAAACAGAAGTCATGTTACGCGCGGAAACGCGTGTTGTGGCACGCACCCGCGCCGAGCCACCATTACAAGTTACAACAAGGGAAAGGAGAGAACACGGGGTTCTGTATAGTCATCTTTATGTGTCAGAGAGACTGGTGGACATTGCTTTTAATCTTAACTTAAGAGCTATGTCCACCAGTTTCAGGGGCTTCACCTTGGACCTTAGGAAGCCACCGAATAATAGATGAGTCAGCTTGCAAAAGAAACATGATGGATGAGTGATGTACGTAGCACACTATAAATGCGGATCCACTCAAAAATATATGAGACTTACGATGTAAACTCATTTTGACACCTTACAACTAGTCAATAAGTCCAATAAAAGCGAGAATGCTACGTGAGACGCTACGCCAAAGTAAAAAATATGTACTACGTCAGCTACGGCGTAGCAAAAATAAAATTAGAAAATCAAAAAAGCATTTTGTGACTTTGTGCTCCTGTTTTTCCTTCTTTTCTATTTCGAAGTGAGATCTAAGGGCGCTTTTGCACTGGTCCGAATCTGTATTCGAATATTTTATGATCCGAATTGGCCTTCGTAGTAAATGTATGACAGCTACGCACTCATCCATATCTGTTTTATATGGAAATTTCACGGACACGGAGCAGTGCAAAACCGCCCAAAGGTCAATGACATACGTGAGGAGGGATCTCTAAAGCTAGTGGCAGTCTAGTTACAGTTACGGGCAAGTACGAAGGGCGCGCTCGAGGGTCGAGGGGTACAGGGGCAGGCAGGAGGTGAGGAGGGGAGGGGGAGGTAATAGGTAATCACGGCAATCACCGCGTGACGCCGCCGACCAATTACCAACACACCCCGTACTGGATTACCAACGTACAACCAACATTGTGGCCAACAAAGCAATTTTTGGGCATTGAAGGCATCTTACTTTTTCCATGCTGGACTGGGAGCGAGAGAAAATCATAGAATGTGCTGCACCTAAACAAAGGTCGTTCCGCCACGTCTGACAAAGTCTTGAGGGTAATTTTGTTGATATATTGCTGGAGTGACAGGTTGACAACCCATCGTCTAAATTGCAATATACTGAAACCCTCGGATCCCTTAGCTGGTTTTAATGCAGCTGGCACATTCTATGTTTTTCTCTCGCTCCCAGTCCGAGATTTAGACTGATGAATGTCGTTTATATCTGTCTTGATATCTGTACCAGCTGCTAGCCCACTTGGTGCCACTGGTGCCGGATGCGTGACCCCACGTGTCACGTGACTCCACATTCTTCTAGCTTTATTAATGTCACCGTTATTATTGATATGTTTTTGATGCGACCATTTTATTTCCTTTTATATTTATTGCGACATAATGAGACAATTCCGCAATTTATACTAAAATTTAACCCAAATCGGTCATTATTGTCAAATAACATTTTTGATATTATTGGTAATTTAGCATTTTCGACATTCATCTAATTGCTAACTGTTTATATGATAATGATGATTGGCCTGATAAAGACGAGGCTATTTTATGAAATTTGATAAAGTAGATGGCGCCCGGGCTGTTAGCAGCAGTAAATTCGCTACAAGGCGCTACGACTACTCGGTCGATATAAACACTGACCAAAATGAAAGTTCGCACTAGTATTGAGCCGAGAATGAAATGGGATAATTCTATTCGGGCACGCTGTACTGTGAAGGGGTGAATAATTTCCCCGAACCGACCCCACCCTGCTGATCGGGAACTAATCTGTGGAAACATTGCGACGACCCAGCGGCTGCCATTCTACAGCAAAGACAAAAGAAATAAGTGGGTGCTGCGAACAAAATCAAAGCACGAATTCCGGAATACAAAAATATCCGTGTCTCATAAAATATTCCATTTGCACGAAAAGAAAACAGTGTATGTGAAACAAATCTCGCATTCGGCTCCAATAAACTGAAGGCTGTGCGACTTCCGGTGCGTGAGTGCGGTCACCCGCCGCCAAATATAGCCAGGGGGGTCGAGGGGGTGCGGGAGGGGCTGGGGGGTGCTGACGGACGCTATCTATTGAAAATATAGCGCTCGGTCGGTACATTTGTTGTGTCAGTGATTGGTGCCTGAGCTCATTACCCTGGCTCGATGGCGGACGGCGGCGGAAGGCGCGGGCGTCGGAAGGAAGACGGACGACTCCCGTCCGTCTCCCGTGCGACTCTGCTGCGTTTGTTTACGGTTATGGCGACAAATCGCTCTGTTTACGCTGTCACCGCCACTGAATAAACAACCACAGCGACGCAGTGGCCTCATTTAAATTTGTTTACTAAAATATCTCAACTTTTTCTTGCAAACAGCCATGGATTTATTTACGCTATGCCACCGAATACAGATTAATGAAATACCGTTACTCAAAAGGTAACCACATAGGTAGCGCTACGGTAACTCTACCCTCACCTACCCCAAAAAAAACCTAGACAAACGTCTAGCCCAGGTAAGAAAATGATTAAATACTTAGTTTATCAGATTATCTCTGCCGATCTCCAAATTTAGAAAAAAACGTCTCAGTTTGTAGTTCTCGCCCTGGAGGTCAAAGCAGAGGGTCGATTTTTAAGGCCACTAAGCCCCTAGTCCCGATCTTTCATAGCAGTGTTGGGCAAAAAGTACCTAATTGCAATTGCTTAACTTTAATTACAAATTACTTTACTTATATTACTATAAAACTAATGATGTGGTTTTATAGACAATGCTAGCTAAATATCAGTGTTGGGTTAAAAGTAATTATAATGACTAATTGAAGTAAAGTAATTTTGTAACTGAGTAATTGCAATTAGTTTTTTGCCTCTACCCTGGTACATAATTGTCTTTAAATGCATCATTTCAGATAGATAGGTGTACCTAAGGAAGGGGCTTCATAAACGTGACAGGTTCCATCGCAGGTACCGATCGAATGAGGAAGATTTAGATGACATTTATACAATAACTAGCTGTGCCCGCGTCTTCGTGTTTTCCATACAAACTGGGGTATTTACTCAATATTAGAATGGTTTGCGTAATTATTTCTAACCTAGGCTGGACACCAGGTAATTAAAAAAACTAATACATACATACATAAAATCACGCCTTTATCCCTTACGGGGTAGGCAGAGCGTTAAACGCCTCGTAAAAGGCGCTTTCGCCGCGTCTGACAAAAATTGAGGGCAATTTTAGATTGTAATGTGTATTGCTAATGTGTAGTGACAGGTTGTCAGCCCATCGCCTAAATTACAATACACTGTAACCCTCGAGTCCCTTTTGCTGTCTTCTACAGCATGCCCGGGAGGAAGGGCAGCTGGAACATTCTATGTTTTTCTATCTCTCCCAGTCCAGCATGGAAGAAAAAAACTCAGTCAAATAAAAATTCCCTTTAAGATCGGTAAGAACGATCAGAATTAAATTTCCTGCCTACCTCCTTAGTTAGGTGTCGTGATTATTTGTATCGTAAATTTGAGTTTAAGTAATGCTCAGTCAAAAAATAAAGTTTCATCAAAATCGGTTAAAAACCGACTCAATTTAAATTTTCTACCTACCTCCTAAGTCATGAGACGTGATTACTTGTTTCGTAACTTTAATTTTCAATAATGCTCATTCGAATAATAAAAAAGTTCCATTAAAATCGGTTAAGAAACAGCCAGATTTCAATTTCCTGCCTACCCCCTAAGACAGGTAGCGTGTATTTAGGTATCCTAAGTTGCAACACGGGTAACACACAGTTGAAGAAAAAAACTCCCATCGAAATCGGTTCCGTAGTTTTGGCGTGATGTGGTTACATACAGACAGACAGACAGACAAAAATAAAAAAATAAATCGTTTTGGTCTTCATATCTGTAATAATGCCTGCTGCAATTATTTTTTGTAAAAATATTCAATGTACAGACGAGACCAGACACGACCCTTCTAGAGATTTATTTTATTATACGTATAGATGAAAAATGCAATTATCATTAGGCTCGTCTGGTTACTGATCGTTTATTGAAACATGTTCAAAAGACTTTTTTATTCAACACACTTATTCAACTTCGGAAAAGGTGTAGAAAATTATAAACAAAATTTTAAATACTGTTTTTGGATGGATTACGATCCAAACGAAGTTACGTAACATGAAATAAACCCATTCGCTATCTTGATGAAGTACTTCGAGAGGTAATTAATTTTCAATTATTGGTGACATCGCGGCCAGTGAGGTATTTGTTTACCTAATGATGTATAGGAACATTTAATATTTAACCAGGAAAATAATATTTTCTCTAAAATACATATTTAGGTAGGTACCTACATATATTAATTAACATTTTTGAGGATTTTGTCTTGTCTCTATGTATGAAACGAACTCATCATCTCCCTAGCCTTATCCCGTATCTCACGGGGTCGGCTTCCTAATCCAGGGAATTGAACGAGGGTACTGGTTTTTACACAGAGCGACTGCCATCTGACCTCCGCAACCCAGAAGGGAAACCAGACCCAATCCTAGATTAGGTCAGAGTTTTCAAGCCGCCAATGCTTAGCACTGGCCTCTGATATGGCCTAACGACTAATAAGTATCTACGGTATTAAACGATATTAACCGGGACCAACGGCTTAACGTGCCTTCCGAAGCACGGAAAAAGCACCAAATAAACGTACATATGAAATTCGAAAACCGAAAAACACATTGGTACGTGGTGAATGTATGAAACGATGTCCTTGCTTATTTTAGACGTAGATCGAGGCACACAAGGATATCAAGGAAAACAAAGATATCAAAATAAATTGCTGGACTGGAATCGATAGAAAAACATAGAATGTGCCAGCTGCATTTCCTCCCGGGCATGCTGTAAAAACCAGCTAAGGGATCCGAGGGATTCTGTATATTGCAATTTAGGCGATAGGCTGACAACCTGTCACTACAGCAATATACCTACAAATATATCTTAATAACCCTGAAACCTTTGTTAGACGTGGCGGAACGACCTTTGTTTGTTTAGATCGTTTACGCTCTGCCTACCCCATTAGGGATAAAGGCGTGATTATATGTATGTGACATCTCAATGCAAACAAGTTTACAAAGAGATACTTAGCGGAAAAATACACAAATATTACAATAAATGAATCATACGCACACGAGAAGGGGTTTTACGTTATGAATCATCAAGAAATATGGGTACCTAGGTACCTGATATCTGTTTATTTTTTCTCATGAGCAGATTAAAACTTCATCAGATTTAAAACGCAAAATTGCAACCGAAGGTGAGGAAAGACCGCCCTGTTATAAATAGGGGCGATAATATCTAGCTCGGCAGTCGGCGGAGTACATCAATAACATTTGCAGCGGGCGCGCTCCACGTGTCCGGCCCTGAGGGGGGGCGAAGGGGGATAATGCCCCCTCCCAGGCCCCCCTCTAAGTGCGCAATTGTACGTACAAAGGGCCGAGCGAGCTTCCTAATGTCGGGTTGTGACACCATCGATTTCACTACTCGATAGCCGCTATCTTTCGCACGCTCTTCGGGAAAATTGTGGGGGCGAGATTTTTCACTTCAGCGCTTCCTGCGTGACAAAAGAACTTAAAATGGTTCTTCAGGCTGCTTCTTCTCCTTGTATAGGTACTCTAAAAGATTTTGGCAATGGGCTAGGCTACCCAATTTTTATCTGAAATGACCTTCAAAGCCTGTTAGACGTGCAAAAATGCCCTTCTTTGACATCGTTTCGTTTAGACTCTACCTCCCCGTAGTCATGAATTATTTTTCCAATTGACATCAGTAACAACAACTTCGGCTTGAGTTGAAGACAATTCCTCACTAGCTATAAAAAGTACCAAACTTTGAAACAGAAGACGCCATTAGAACTCATAACTCGTTTCGCGCGAGAAAAGAAATGCACATAAAGAGCGTAGTGCGGTCGTCTCATTACGGCGGTGCCGGTGGTGCGGGGGGGGCAAACACCCCCCGGGGGGAGCATGTATCGTCATGCGGGGGGCAAGTTCGGCGAACAGCCGGACTACAGACATCTTGTCAAGAACTCCGATTGTTTGGTGGATAATAAAGAAATAGGTGTTTCAGCTATTTGGGAAATGTGGGAAGTTACAGTGCGCGCTCGAGCGTAATTTTCCCACTCTTTTTAACATTCAATGACGTATATTTTATACATGGTGGGACAGCGTCCCGCACAGTCAACGAAACTGAACAACTATCAGCAGGAATTTTCTTCAGGAAGTGAAAAAAAATTTTGCTTTTCTATACAAATTATCTTATCAACATACATACATAAATCACGCCTTTATCCCTTACGGGGTAGGCAGAGCGTTAAACGCCTCGTAAAAGGCGCTTTCGCCACGTCTGACAAAAATTGAGGACAATTTTAGATTGTCTTATCAATGGGAAGGTAATTTTTCTTTCAACTCCTGAAGGAATTTTCTGGTGAAAGTTGATCAGTTTTGTTGAGTAAGCAACCCCTATCAGTTTTCGGGACGCTGTCCCTTACACCCGTTATAATAATAATAATGGGTAGTTTCGTTCAGAAGGCACGAGACGACTACGTCAGTTGCATAAGTAATCTACACTCATCATTAAGAGCACCAGCGAATATGGTTGGTTAATTAAAAAATATTCATCGAGTTATCAATAACACAAAAAGAATGTTTGAAATTTGCATTTCCTTCCGTAAACGCCCAACACCTTAGCAGTCGTCTCAAATCCTCAGTTTTAATAAGGCCCCTAATGAAGTGGCCGAGGCATTTGTCACCTCCAGCAGTCGTCGTGACGGATGAGGCGACGATGACACCCCCGCGCCCCCCTGCAGGCTAGTGCGGGGGGTGCGCGGGTGTAAGGGGGGTCGGGGGGGCAAGACCCCACCCGCGGATTATTGCGATGTAATGTGCGTCCGTGTGACCGCGGGCCGGGATATACGCGATTTATGATAACGGCCTCTTGTTGAGACATTATCTTTTGATAAGTAACTCGAATGGCTGTCATTTCCGAATTTATTACTATAAGGCAATTAACAACTAAGGTAATTAAAACATTTTACAATATTACAAATAAAGAGTAATAAAATAAGTGCATACTTCAGTAAAAATGTACCTAATAAAAGAAGAAGTTGAGTTATTGTTACAAACCAGAAACATATATTTTATTTTTAAAAAGTCGTTTTCATAACAATTAAAATGAGAATTTACTGCATAATTCCAAATGAATAAACTGTTTTTAAGACCAATCGTACGTACTATCGACAAATAGACATAATAAATCAAGAGGTGTCATAATCTTGGACCCAGATGATAAGTAGCTCTCACATCAAACGCTGTTCCGGTGTCCGAGCTAGAGCGGTGGCGCATGGCGGCGCTGCGGGGCGCGGTACCGCGCATCGCAAACAGCGCAGTTACAACGATTACTCCACAACTATCATTACGGGCGCACTATTGATTCCTAATCCGCACTTCCGGATGTTACGTAACCCCCCACCCCGCGCACTGGGGGGTCATACCCCCCCGGCCCCGCCTGCAAGATTTACAGCGACCCGGCCGGTTGACGAATGATTGGCCGGCCGCTTGCTCCCGGAAGCCTTTAGGGATGTATTGTTTGGCCGCCTAATGTATAAATATCGTGATAAAAGCGAACCGGGAAAGTGCTGTTTTCGTTTTCACCCGACTACATATTCACACATGAGGTACATGTATCCTTTATTCGGAGACTGGACCTCGTTTTTCACTTCATGTGACAGTAAAGTCCAAGTTGTTCTTATACTTAGCTATGCTTTGTTTACATTTGGGGTTTTGTTCGCTATATCAATCTTAAATAATTGTTTCTCCTTATAGGTCTATAAATTTTAGTAGCATATCGTTATCCACTCGGAGAGAGCAAATCCATAAAAGTAGCTCAAATAAACAGCCGAATAAATAACCGATCATAAAGACACAAGAGCACCAATGGATTGAACTGATAAACACCGAGTCAAATAACACAGTCGAATTATTGTTATTTTCATAAATCATTCATCTCATCAGTTGAATCTTTATTACCCGACTGTCAAGGAAGGGTTATGTTTTTCGCGCCTAGGTATATCTCATATGTATGTAGGTATGTTTTAATATTTATTTTTTACCTCGTATCTCCAAAACGGCTGGATGGAATTCGACGATTAGGGTATCGTCCGATTGGCCCCAAGCACCCAAGTGTTCTTAGATAGAACTGAGTAATTTTTCAAAATACAAACTTGCAGATTTTAGGCGCTAAATTGCAAGTGTTAATTTTTTTTTTCGACTGCACCTATCGAGTGAGGTATCAAAATAAAGGTAATTAAAGGAAGATTACAAAAATATATACGCTTCATATCTTAAAGCTCAATTTAAAAAAAAATGCTTTTTAACTTTGTTCTATAGATAACTTAGTCGTGTTGTTTTTTTTTTTAAATACTTTTTTTATACAGTTTCGACGACTTTACAGACCGATACGGAAACGTCAGACTCTTCAATGTCACAGAAGTTCCTATTTTGTTCTATCTACGGTTTTTGTGAGGAAATATAGCATACTTTGTGAACGCCAAATCCTAGCGAGCTCTGCTTTCTTTTCGCGGGAATTGATCGCGGGGCTTTCAGCAGCCTGTCTCTTTTATTTTAAAAGTTGTACACACAGTGAGAGATACCAAAAAGTCTTTTCTTTTGTACACGTGTTGTCATCTGTTCAACGAACCAATATACCTACAGTTTTTCTCAACAAAAGTAAAATTAATTTTGCAATAATTATGCTACGCGCATTACTGCTTGTGTACTAAAAATAACAAAAAATCATATTTTTTTATAAATTTACCTATGTAAGTATGGATAGGTATGGATGGATTGAGATTAAATGTGAATCATGTATTGGGCAATCGTTCAATCACAAATCACTTTACATTAAATTGCTAAAAAAAAGAATTTGGTTTCATTGACGCCCTGTAGATATCAGTGTTATAAATTAAAGTAAAATAATTAGTAATTGAGTTATAGCATTGAAATCATCCGTAATTAACCTAATTATAATTGAAATTATCTGTAATTGAACATTGAATTGCAATTACGTTTTGCCCTACACTGCTAGGTAGGTAGCTAGTCCTTCTGGTACCCAGCCTCGGAACACGTACCTGCTTCATTTCCGTTACAATTTCAACGTTACCATTTTAAATACTAGGTATACCGTATTGAATAATAATACGGTCTCTATCTATAGCAATTCTTTCATGCTGGCCTGGGAGAGAAAAACATAGAATGTGCCAACAGTATTTCCTCCCGGGCATACTGTAAAAATCAGCTAAGGGTTTCGAGGGTTTTAGTATGTTGCAATCGCCTAAGATGGGCTGACAACATGTCACTACGGCAATATACCTACAAATCTATCTTAAATAACCCTCAAAACTTTATCAGACGTAGCGAAACGACCTTTATTTGGGTCGTTTATGCTATGCCTCCCCATTAGGGATAAAGGCGTGATTATGTGTATATTGTATGTATGTAGCACAAGCTAGGACAAAAATAAATAAAACAAAGAAACGCACTTCATAAAAAACTTATGAAAATTCATGATGATCAATCTACACTAATATTATAAAGAGGAAAGATTTGTACCTATTTTTGTATGTTTGTATGTTTGTAATGAATAGGCTCAAAAAGTCCTGGGCCGATTTAAAAAATTCTTTCACCAATAGAATGCTACATTCTTCCAATTTGACATAGGCTACATTTCATTTTGAAAAAAATTAGGGATCCTTGGTAAAATTTGAACAATGTAACCGAAGGTGTAGAAAAATGAGTCTTAAAATGTCTTTCGTCGAATGCGTTGCCGAAACTATTAGCGATAGAACAAAATAATGTACAACAATATTGAAGAACATCATAATGTCTACAAAAAACTCCGCGGTAGCATATGTCCAACTATTGTAGTTATGTCACTACAACAACTTTTTTCAACTTTTCCCCGGATGGAAAAGTAAAAAAACAAAATAATAAGCACAAAACAACAAAACCAAACAAAAAAAAAATTTTGTAAGGTTAATGATAGGCAAGTTTCTATCGACACGAACAAAAATTTCTTTGAAATACCTAGATGTATAGGTAGATACATTTTTAGTTGAAAGTTGTCAACGTTTAATTTAGACTGTATATATTTTATTCGACTCTGCTTTTATTCTAATTACTTAAAAAAAAAAAATGTCTATGCCAGGACGGGCTGCTAGTCTTGTATAAAGTGCATGTAATTGATTATTAATTATTTTCTCATACGAACAATTTACAAATCTGTGCAAGTAAAGGTCTGCATAAAACTGTTCCTAGTAAGTGACATGAATCAGCTGATATTTGCAATAAGCGCGAGTTAACCCTTCGCGTGCCGCATCGTGCATCGCGCGTGGTGTCCGCACGGTGAGACCGGCGGTCGCGGCTCGCGGCCGGCGGCCGGCGGCCGGCGGGCAGCGGGCAGCGGGCAGCGGGCGTGGGCGGAGTGGGCGTGCAGGCTGCACCGCCCCGCCCGGCGCCCCACGCTGTTTATTCTCAGCCCGCCTGGCCGAGCCGCCGAGCCGCGCCGCGCGACAGTCGCCCGCGTGACGCGCCACGGGAAGCACGCGTGCGCCAGGTACGCAGCGCCACACGGACCGAGCGGTGCATAACTAACCGGACATTGCAAAAAATAAATAATTACTCCATTTTTTCAAATATTTATATTCGAGTGATCGATCGAGACGCGAGAAGGGTGCGGGCGGTGACGTCGCGGAAAATGCATTTCCCGGAGGGTGCAAGGCGCAGGCGGCGGGCGGTGGGGGGAGGGTGCATGCGATGATGGACATCGTATTGATTTCTATCTGGCCGCTCCTCCCGTATTGTGGCGGTGCAGGGCGCGCCATCGATCGTTGCACCGGCTGTAAATCGTCGATCGCTCGACCGCTCGCCACCCGCGCCACCGACGCCACCGACATCACCGACACCACCGTCCGCGCTGTGTGACCGCGCGGTGGAGGCTGCCGCGGACACACATCAGTGCGAGTGCATCATGCGTTGTGCTAATTGAGTTCTCACTTACGATTGCGTCACGTGCATTGCTGCATGTAAGTACGCGTGCAGTTCGATGCATTCATTGTTCATATTGGACGTATTGAAATACGAACAGTAATTCGAAATTAAATACTTACGTAAGTACTTATTTGAAACTAATTGAATTTATATCCGATTTGAAATATAAAAAATAACATTCCACTTCAATGACGTAATACTTTAATCGGAAAGTACTAAGTTAAATATAAATAAAAAAAAAAACAAACATTTTAAATTAGTTTTTGTGTTCATCTATAAAAATAACAACTAAATATTATAAATTAATTTGTGAAACGGTTTACCCACACGACGTCATAGCAATTCCTTACATCGTTATTATTAATTATTAACTTATAATTACTGTAGTTAAAGTAATGAGTTATAGCCAACCACAAAACCACATCGTAAATACAGTTTAGGCGCAAGTAATAATTATAACGTTACTTTTAATTATACAAAATTAATATTATAATAAGCGTTATGAATAAATCGATTAATTGGGACATACGTAGGTAATTAAAAATGATAATTTTCTTCTTAGCATTTTTTTTTTAAATAATGATGCACTCGTTACGACGCCCTTCTCAAATCTTGATCAGAAGATAAAATACAATTCTAATTAAGCAATTCAATAATAATTATTATTGAATTGCTATTTTAATTATAATTAAAATAGCACCGCTCGATTCGCAAAACATATGGGAAATGAAATTGTTTACCTAAGTTGACGGTTTTGTAACTTAAAAATACTTTTTCAGGAATCATAACAACCTAAACACGCAATACTCAAAACACAATAACAAGCTTTAAATTTAAGTAATTTAGCAACTTAATAGAAAACGTGAATAGCACTAAATAAGGAAAAATACACGCGAAGCAACTTCTGGAGTAGCAAGATAAGCCAAGTGTTACGAAGCGCGCAGAGCACAGTTTTGGAAGTGAAGAGGTGAAGAGCGAAGCCCTGGAAGCGAAGGGGTGGAGTTTGAGAGCGAAGCAGTGAAGAGTCAGCAAAGTGGCGGCGTTGTCGGCGCGCGTGGAATGCGCGGGAGTGGAGCCAGGCTTGCATAGCGCGCGCGCACGCACCGACCCCAACGTGCCGCCCTCCGAGCACGCCGCCATGGCAGCCGACACCGGTGAGTGCACCACTACTTCCTGCATGCAACACTAAACAACACCCTTCTTGTTGTTATTCGTAGCATTTAAAGCGGAGCTACGCGTGCTACGACGTAGCAAAGGTTACAAATTATAAGGGATGTTTCATCTTTAAACGATATTCCATAAAATACAATAAGAATGAAAGACAAAAGGTTTCTGTTGTTTTAAAAGGTAACAAGTAAGCGATTGCTATTTGAAATGGTTTAATTTCAGAGTGCATGCTCTGTATTGTATGACAAAGACAAATTATTAATTGATAGCCACATCAAAAATTGAACACATGGGTTATTTCAGAATCAATCGGCAATTGGAACTAATAAGATTTTCTTCACAGAAACCTCTATTCTGTTGTACATATTCTAATCAGAAGTCGGCATGCATAATATGCAGCCTCCCACACATTCATATAAGAACCTCCTAAACAAACCATCCCTTAGGATAAAATAAGCGCAGAACATGACACGCAACCCTCCATTAGAATATTTACGCGAGACAAGTGAATTGTTTACCAACAGAATGTATATTGTGCGGGCACGCGTGTCGTCCACCCGTCACCCGTCACACGTACACGATGCGAGTTCGTTGATACCCCCGGAGTGGGGGGGGCACTGGGGGGCGCCACCCCCCGCTCCCGCAGGATCATCCCCCACAGGACGCCGCCCGGCGGCTCCCACCGGCCCGAAGCCGTCGGGGGATCGCCACCGCTCTTGTTTAATGATGTTTCTGTCGTTTACTCAAGATTAGGGGGTGCGATGTTTTATTTTTCTCGCTATTTGTGTTTGGGAAAACAGTTACTTTAATATTTTATTTTGGTGATATTGAGGATTCAGATTTTAAGTTTAAGAATAAGACAGGACTGTGAAACCTAAAACTCATAAATTGGTACAAAAAGATTATAAAGGCAATTACAAATATTGCCCTTTTATATTAATATCTGTCTGCACTAATGAAAATTGAAGTAACAAAGCAAACTTGTCTTATTTCAATGCAGTCTAGACTAGACGGTAAACTCTCAACCCCAAGTAAACTCTCAACACATTGAGTGCCACTATCGCCACATTTTCTACTTTGGCCGCAGTTGGATATCAGGTTAAGCAGTCGGGCGTCGAAATGAGTAACGAACCCTCTCGAGACCGGAATCAAACGTTTGCATCCGCGCGGGGTGCGGGGGTGCGGGGGTGTAATCTCGGCGTGTTGAGGACATTTATCACGCACGCGGGGGTGTTCGGTGCACGGTGCAGGTCACGTGGGTACCTGCGTCTGTGGGGGTGTTGTGGGCGCGAGCGACCCTTCGCGGCAGCGAACAGGTTAATGCAGGCAGACGATAATGGTAATTTCATTACGAAATGTGTTAAGGATTTAATAATGAACTATATTTGGTATTTAAGAAATATTATTATTATTTCCGGTTATTTTTGGAAATGTGTCTTACGTTTCGCAATGTTTTCGCAACAAAATCTAGAACATGACAGCTGTACACTAGATATTTGAATCGAAGTAACGGAACCGTATGAAAAATTGATGTTGAATAAAATTATCCCCGATATCAGTATACAGCCATTGCAGACGGCTTATTCGAGTCGAAGTTGAGATAAAGCGTCGCGAGGTAATTCAGGTGAAAAAAATATAAAATATGCAAAAAGGGATGAGAGGAGGGTGCGCGTCGGAGGGCGGCGGAGGATGCTGCAGGACGACAACAAGGAAAACTCAACTGAACCTTGTAATGTAACTCGTAATTTATCTTGTTTAGATGTGTGTTTTTTTTGTCACCCGTACATTTCCAAGTTTAATCTGATTTTAGATTCCAATTTGTTTTTAACAAGAAACAACAGCTGTAATGATCGTCACTGTAACAGATAATTTCGTACGGACTTTGCTTGAAATCGTACGCTATCTATTGTACGCTAAACATGTCATGTAGATATGCCACTGACTAAATTAATTTGTCACGATTAATTCTATAATCATGCATGACACGCAAATAAGATGTCACAAGGAATTTTGGATCGTGCTGCATTCCACTCTGATACATGCTACTTTCTCATTGTTTTTACTACTGAATATTTTAAGCGAACACATGTGCAGTTTAAAAAATAATTTGTCCTAGATAATCATAATTCGAAATTGTGTACGATAACCATTTTTTATAAATATACTTAGTCAAGTTATCGACATATGCAAAGCGGAATTAAAGTCATAAGTCGGGCATTGGGCATGGATTATTTATCTGGAATCCAGCTCCAGGCCCGAGCCAGCAACCGCATAGCAATAAGAATAGTAGGATTATAATTGTAAAGTCGCGCGGCCCTCACGCCGACCGGCGACCCAAGATTCGCGGATTTAACAGATATTGCGATATGTGTTCCGATTTCATGTGGTGTTCCATAAACAATTATTTCGACATTATGTTAGCTTCTTTCAGCGATAACTATAAAAGAAACGCGAATATCTAAGTAATTTGCGAGCATAAGATTTATCAGTAGGTAATGTATAATATGACATGATGTAGAGTTCTAAACTGCCAAACTGAATTGGGAGTGGGCTCTATCAGATGTACCTGGAACGATAGGCTAGGATCGTTACTGAATATTGAGTTAACCCTTTAAACTGAGTCACATAGAGCAAAGGTAGATAGACCACGAAGAAAATCTTAACTCTAATTCAATAGAGTGGAATTTTCATTAGATTAATACCTAATGGGGTAATATTGCGACCGAAAGATCGCAAGGAGAAAGAACGTTTCCTAGCAATAGGATTAGATTTTGTGTAGACTATAGTTGTAATAAAAAAAGCGATTCAAATGTAAACAAGTTATTCAAAACTACGACAAATTATAATAATAGATACCGCAAAACGAGAAGCAGTAAAAACTCGAGTCATACGCGTGAGGCGCCAGCAGGAATCTGACTAACAGTTTTTATTTCAGTATCATTGGTACAACACATTCTCCTGAAGTATGTCCGCTCGCTAAGTACCTACCATCGGGAACCGCTATTTATAGGGCGACGCGACACTCACCATTCCAGCGGAACGAACTCTATAAATGTTACAATCGGAATGAACTGTCGTCGAAAACGCCTTAGAACAGCAGTCAAATGTAGAGACGAATTTAATGTTTTTATAATGGAATGCTTAACATTTCAAAAAGTTACAGCGCAAAAGCATGATTAAGTGATTTTTAGAATTTGCGATAGGTTCGACTGTTTATTTCTATTTATTCGTCTGAATTCAGTTGGACTGGAACTACTTTGGTACTGTGTATCAAGCAGCAGGTTTTTCCGAAAATGTTTTCCTGTTCTCTTGGTTGACGTAATTAAAATGTCTTCCAATGCAGAATAATGTAAACAACACGAAAATATCGGGGAAATATTTATAAATCTTATTTAATCTACAGAATAATAAATCATTGAAATATATAACACCTGTTATGCCTAACAGGCATAAAGTAATTGCAATTACTTTACTTCAATTAATAATTGCAATTACTTTTTGTCAGACGCTGATATTTGTTTAGTATTGTAAATAATTATCAGTGAAGTAATTTTGAGAAATTGTAATTAGACAGGTACTTATTAGATTACAGTTTTTGCCAATCACTGTTCTTGTTCCATCTTGTTCTTTCGCTTCTATCTCACGCGCAGTTTATCATCGTTTCGCGTGGTTATATTGACAGCGTTTTCGCACCGCACATTTCTGTTTAGTTTCTATGGATGATCCAATGTATGATTTTTTTGAGTCAACAACTTCTTCTTCTGTCGAGTGGGTATCGAGTCTATGGACCCGATGAACCCTGTCAACAACTAAAAGTAATGTTCCTTCAACAATCTTATATTTTTGGCACAGTTAGCAGTTTAAATATGCGTAATATCATATGCAATAAGTAAAGAAGCAAGCATGGAGCAAGCGAGTATTGAAGTCTGACCTGTGTGTCTGTTTAGGCGGCGGCGCTGGCGGCGCTGGCGGCGCTGGCGCGGGCGGCGAGCAGCAGTACTCGCTGCGCTGGAACGACTTCCACTCGGCGATGGTGTCATCATTCCGCCGGCTCCGGGACGAGGAGGACTTCGTGGACGTCACACTCGCCTGCGCAGGCGCCACCTTCACCGCGCACAAGGTATGCATCGGTATCGGAGAACTACTTATTTTCTGCATTTCGAATTTCACGGAAAGACTTCAATTCATTACTCAAGTCGCAGCTTTAGCCGTCTGAGCTGCGTCCCGTTAAAATAAATAAGATTTATGCTTATTAATAAACCAAATATTGTGCAATAATGCTTACCAATCCTGTTGCAATCAGGTGGTGCTATCAGCATGCAGCCCATACTTCCGGAGACTACTGAAAGCCAACCCCTGCCAACATCCCATCGTCATCCTGCGCGACGTCCACGATAAGGATATGGAGAGTTTACTCAGGTACGTCAGTCAGCCCTTTATTATATTCATGCTTTTAAAATAATCTCTTAAATTGTCGAAGCAAAAATAGTGACAATCTTTTCCAATAATGTTCATGTCTTTAATTTTGAACGACTGCCAACGCAATGGGAAATTTTTAAGTCTAGAGTTTTAGTAGTCATTATTGTATTGTTGCGTGTATTATAGCGTGCGTAGGTACTACTAGTTCTTATCTACCCTCAAAGGAACGAACTAACATCGAAGACACAGGCTCGGCCTAGTTTAGGTGTTTGTGTATATTTAATTGTGTGCTCCTCCTAGTATTTACGATACATCGCATTTACTTTAGTGTAAACCTACCTATGTATAAGGAGTTATAAGTTTTTTGTACAAATAAATATTATTATTATTATTAAATACATACATATAATCACGCCTTTATCCCTAAAGGGGTAGGCAGAGCGTAAACTACCTAAACAAAGGTCGTTGCGCCCGGACTGACAAAGTTTTGAGGGTTATTTATGATAAATTTGTAGGCATATCGCTGTAGAGACAGGTTGTTATTATTATTAATGGGAAATAAGCATGAAAAAACCTCAAGAAATTTCAAAAATCCTTTTGTCGGTGCCCAGGTTCATGTACCAGGGCGAAGTGCACATCGGGCAGGAGCAACTGAAGG